>JAQFVV010012410.1:11681674-12266674 GCA_028023455.1 Epiperipatus broadwayi | reverse complement strand
TTATCAGTTAGTTGAAAGCATGCTCATCATACTATTTAGGTACCTTTGGACAGTCATTGCTATGATTATGACAACCAGTTAATCAAAAACATATTCAGCATACTATTTAGATGTATCTAACATATATAATTTCAAAGCATTAAACAAGCTTTTCTTAGTATACGATGTATGTATTATCATTTATTGAATTACATTGTTTTCTGAGAAAAGTTAAAATTTCTTGGAATTACAATAATAAGAAGAAGAACAAAGACAAGAACAACAACAGTAATAATAATTCAATTCATTCAATTTATTTATTTAAGTGCTAAACAACAGCATATAAACAATTAGTTTGCACATTAAAAGGAATAAACATAATGCATATAACATAATAATAAAAGAAAGTAACAAACAAAAAAGTAAAAAAGAAATACATATATAAATGAATAAAGTAAATTTAAATTAATCAACTATGACATTTGAATTTAATAACATTACAAAATTGCTTATAATCTAAATTAAAATGATTAGTATTATTGCAAATCTGATTGTATAAAGAGGATAGTCTGAATAAAGAAGAAAATTTAAAAACATTGAAATGACAAATTTGAGTATAATAGACAAAAATAGACCAAGTATCATGATCATAAGACCTAATTATATTGTTGAAATTATATTAGATATAATAATAATAGCAGTAATAATAATAACAATAATAACAACAACAATAATAATGATAATGATGTTTAAAATATATTTCATATGAATCTGCTTACATGTTTGACAATTGTTTTCATTTTTAGTTTACTTTACAAGATTAAATTATAATCAAAACATATATAGCATGGCTTATAGTTATATGGCAGACTATTTCCATCACTTAATTGAATTGTTAATTTTTTTTTAAAAAAATTCAAATTTTATTTATACTTTTCCAAATACATTCAACCGTTCATAATAACATACAAGTTAATATGTAATGCAACATTTACAATGATATTATTATTCTCTTTTCTTTAGTGTAGCTGTTCTGATCAATAACAATATCATATGGTAATCTTTAGATTCATGAATACTACATTTAAGCAATGCTCTAACCCAGTAGTCTGCAATCTGTGGGTTGTGACTCCTCAAGGGTCACAGAAAAGTTGTTGAGGGTCATGAAAAATTTGAAATGTCCTCATGTAGGATAATAAATTTTTAATTGTAAAAACAAAAACCTAAACAAAATTAAAAAATACATGAAAACTGCTCAACTTATTATTGTGTGCCTGGCCACTTTGTGTTTAAATACTTCCTTCTTTATATTCCAATCTACTTATATAAACAGCACATCATAACTGCACTTATATTGCTCCCATTTTTCTTATTCATTCTCAGAGTTTTGTTTTTTATGCTAGTATCCTCCTAACATTGACATGTAATACTACATGGTATTAAGTTTTTGGGTGTACACATATTCCAAAACAGTCTAATCAAGTATTATACATATTTTGTTAATATGCATTTTTTTTAAATATCTTATATCAAATTGTATGTACTGAAGTATAATATAAAGTTAAATATTTGTATAAGATAAAACAACTTTTATTATTACTATTCTTATGTGTTTATAAAAGGATTGTAATAACATATAATAGGTTGCATAAAATTTTAGTCTGAATATGCAGGTGTAAAAACGTTGTTCATCTCTGCTCTAATCAACTGGCTATTCTGCCAAAGGCAACAATCAATAGAAATTTTATATACTCATCTACTTTATTACAAGTAAATTATCATCATCGTAACCCTTCAGAGAAACAATATAAAATACAAAATGCCAGTTTATTTTACTAATCAATTTATAATATTAACGTTCAAATCAGCATTAAATATTTTTAAAATTCCTCTTTATTTGAAATGTAAACCTAGTTTATATAGAGATGAGAGAGAGTTTATTGAAGATTTATTTTCAGAGCATAGGATATTGAAAAAAATATTATGGTAAATTGTACAGAAAAGAGAAGAAAAACGGTAAAGATTTTTTGAATTTTTATTTAGATCTTTGGGAATATGAGGACAAAAAGAGATTTTATTAAAATGGAAATAGGAAAAAACAAAAGGAATCAAAATTAGAGAAATAATTGCATGATAAGGGATAAGAAGCAAATGAGCTTATTGAAGTATAAACATAGTTTAACAGCAGAACTTATCAAGGAAACTGGAATGCAAACAAATCTTAATATTAAAACTCATCAATTTTATGACAGGTTTAATGAATAACAATTGACTGCATCTCAGATAAAGTCCAGAAACTTTAAAATCCATGCATTTTGCTTATTCAGAATGGCAAATTTTATATTTAGTGTCTTAGGTCAAATCTTCTTGTTTTTATGAGTCTTAGACAATTCAAGGCTTTTTTATGTTTTTGTATACATCATTTGAAAAGTGGTATATGATCATGAAATAAGCATTTTTCATACATTTTGGACATTTTATTTTTTATTTTGATCATTGATTTGTATTTGAATTGTCTCTAAAATTCATAGCACTCCTTTGTTAATGTAAATCTAATACATAGTTTTTGTGTATTCAGTTATATATATATATGATAAACAAAACAAGTTATAAATTTCATAACTTGCTCTTAGCTTGCATTTTATGATCACTAGATGGAGCTTTACCAATAGTTCCTAACAAGCTTTTGTTTATATAAATGCTGAGAGAGATAGAATTCAATATCTCTTTCATTGTCTCCCTTCTCCAGACCATGGTTTCAAGCTAGTTGGCTCACATCAGTGAAGGGTTGGAAGACTAGAAACTATATCTAAATACTAACTCTAAAATCAGCATTTATCAAACACATTTCTTTCAGCTTGAAAGCATAAAATTTTTTTGACACATAATGTCTTCAAATCCAGCTAAACAAACTAGATAGCTATATGGGTCTGAAATCAGTTCAGTTTCACCATATAGTAAAAGCCTCTGCAATACATATCATTGCAAAAACCTTCAAGGGTAAATTTATGATAAACAAAACAAGTTATAAATTTTGTAACCTGCTCTTAGCTTGCATTTTATAATCACTAGATGGAGCTTTACCAATAGCTCCTAACAAGCTTAGTTTCTAAACTTTCAACCCTTCACTGATGTGAGTCAACTAGCTTGAAACTGTGGTCTGGAGGTGGGATACAACGAAAGAGATATTGAATTCTATTTCTCTCAGCATTTATGTAAACAAAAGCTTGTTAGGAACTATTGGTAAAGCTCCATCTAGTGATCATATATATATATATATTGAAACAAGCATGCTGTTTCTCATGTGTATGTATTCTAAAAACTACTTTACCCTCCCACCTTAAAAAGCAGCAGATGTATAAATAAGTCGATCTTATATTTTTTCTAGAAAATTATAGCAAAAAGTTTAGTTTATGATGTTACAAGAAAATCATTATTTTCTATAATTGAGAAAAGAAAATAATAAAGATAAATCATTATTGATTTTATAGTTTTAAATTACAATATAATTTAAATATATCACTCGTATTTATTTAAAGCTGGCATTTATTAAACAGATTACATTTTTAATTTTTGGAATGATGTTTTTGAATAAAGTGTGATAACAACTTGAGGCAGTCTTAATAAATTAAAAAACATGGCTTAATCTTCATGCTTTCTTATCTATCCTGCTAAAAAAAGTAGATTATCCAATCATTATGAAGAGAAAGGCAATCGGACTTAAATGAGAGCTGTGGGATGACTAGGATATGTGGGCCAAACTGTTTAATCAGTCCAAGAATCAGAATATATATATAGTTGAGTTGCAAGTCAGAGCAGATTTTTAAAAAGTTTTTTCAAAGAGATTTTTAGGAGATCAAATAGTCATTTTTTTTCAAAGAGATATTTTTCAAGTAGCTGTTAAAGAAGAATTTTGAAAAAAAAAAAAGATTTCAATTTTAAAAAGATATTAAGAGCAGTTAAAGAACCTCTATTAATGATGGAAAAAGAAAACATTAGTAAGGAAATTATAACAATGGAAGGATAAACCAATAGCTTCATCAGGCCATGATTTTCCAAGATTTGCCTGGGTAGATAGACATCATGGAAAGCCAATAATGCCATCCAGCTGAAATAAAATGGCCACCTTTTTGAAGGGACAAACTGGATATAAGGAAGGTAACAATTTTATAAATATTTAATACTTATATGGGTTTATAAAAGACAAACAAAATGTCTTTCTTAGAAATTTAAAAAAAAAAAAAAATTATGAATAAAAATAGCTACAAAAATACGTTTATTAATAATAAATTGTAAATGCTAGATGTCTTAAATGTCAATCAAAAGGCATTTTAATCAATATTTATATGTGTTTATAAAAGATAAAACAAAACATCTTTTTTAAAAAAAAGAAAAAGAAAATTATGAACAAATTTAGCTTTGGAAATACATTTTATTGAAGATAAATTATAAATACTAAAATACCTATAATCAAAATGCATTTTTAATAAGGATTGACTTCTCATCTACAGATACATTTGAATTAAAATAGAGTAAAAAATGAATACTTGTAATGATTTTATATTTTTTTCAATATTTATATGTGTTTATAAAAGATAAAACAAAACATCTTTCTTAAAAAAGAAAAAGAAAATTATGAACAAATTTAGCTATGGAAATACATTTTATTAAAGTTAAATTATAAATACTAAAATACCTATAATCAAAATGCATTTTTAATAAGGACTGACTTCTCATCTACAGATACATTTGAATTAAAATAAACTATAAAAGAAAACCGAATACTTATAATGATTGATATTATTGATTTACAAATAAGTATACCTAGAAGAGCCAGAAATACTGAGTTATTACAGATAACTCTAACTGGCTAATAAATAAATGCAGCTACTGATCAACTTATATGAAGAGATATACATCTGTGGCAGACCAAATAATAAAGGTTATGCTATATCACTAAATAAAAATTACAAAGGCTTACAGGCACCTCAATGGTATATAAATAAAATAATGAAATACTATATGGATTATAAATGCTTACCTGCATATTGGTATTATGTGAAGAAAGTAATGAAACTTATGCACATAGATGCACATTTACACTGACTGGACTATGAATAGTCCACAAACCAAGAATTGTTCACGTTACCTGTTTGATAAATAAAATAAATAATGAAGTACTATAAAAATTACAAATGCTTACATGAATCTCGATTGTATACAAAGAAAATAATGAAACTTTTGAGCACCAATGTACATTGATACTTGACTGAATTATAGAAATCTTACAGATCTGGAATAGCTCATATTACCTATTTACCTACCTAAAAGGGATGTACAGATATGGAATAAAGAGTGGAAAAATATTCATGCAGTATTGGTAGATGTCTATTAGATAAAAGACCCTTTGAATTCTTTACCTAAGATAAATCAAAATGAGCCTTCATTTGAAATGAAGGATGAACTTTATTAGAATGATTTGTAAATGAACTATTGATCAACAAATGGATTCTAACCTTTTCATAAGTGAACTGAAAATGAGTCATCACATGGATATGAATGAACTTTGTTAGAAGGACTTGCAAATGAATTTGTTAAATAAAATTGTTGTTACCTAAAATTAATTTTAGTTATCCAGTTGTTCAATTCTATTTTTTTTTGTTATTGCATCACTCACATCATTCAGTGCACTTGTTCATGAGAATATCATGCCTCCTGAGCTATTACTGGCATAACTAGACATAGGTAAGTCAGGTTGTAGTGAGATGGAACTCTAGTGGTGCCGTTTGGAAAACCAAACATAGAAATGTTTAGATGCTTCCAGCCTCTATGGTGCTACATCCTCTGATGAGCAGGAAATATGGTTGTAGGGGGGTTAATATCTGCATTGGGGAATGCAAATCGATAGTCCCTTCCTGCAACATGCTCATCAGGAAGTTGTTACAACCGAGGTAATAAAGGGGTTGTACAGGTCCGTTTACTATATATATATATATATATATATATATATATATATATATATATATATATATTAAACCAAAAGTTTCTGATCAACAAGTATAAAAAATATATTATTTGGGTCCATCTGTATCTAATTAACAATAATATTGTACCAATATTCTGGGTAAGAAATAATATATATCTTGAACTATCATCCAGTATAAAATCTTTGAGACCAAACAAATTGTTGAAATAACAAAAAACAAATTGATGAAGTAACATTTCTGTTATTTATACATAGATAAATATGGATAATATAATTTACATATATATTAAATTGATAGTAATTTAAATAAAAATAAAAAAGTTGGTTATGCTCACATGATGATATGGACCTTGTGATGAAATACATGTAAAATGAGAGCAATTGGTCTGGTAGATTTTACACTAAACAATAATTTAAGATATATAATAAGCTTTGAAAGTATACAGCAAGTCTGAGTGATCTGATTGATTTCAGATATTTAATAGATGTATTACTCTTTATTACCCACACACACACACACACACACACATATATATATATCTTATAGTATATTTTGTTCCATTGGGTATCATTTGCATATAAATTTGTCAGCCTATTATGAGATATAAATATTGAAGCAATGATTGGTTAAATACTATATATATATATATGTGGCTGCAGAAAGGAGTTTGCTATTAACTGAAAGGAGACCCTTTGATTCCTCTTGGAGGCCTTAAAGGAACCGAGCAGGGCAAATTCCTAATGTCCACTCCATACGTTCTTGTCGTTGCAGCTGTTATTACTATATGTTTATTCATATAGTATACGAACATGGATGGGCTGCTCACCAACACGCATTAGCCAGCGTGGTGAGTTTATTGGCTTTTTACCTCTGAGTTTAAGATCAAGAAACACCATGGTCTTTCTTCTCAGTGCCTGATAAGGCAGAATGAATGTTTGTGTAAATGATAAAGATTTTTCCCAATTATACAATTATGACAGACAAAAATAAAGCATGGCCCTTAATCCCAGGAGGCTGTAAAGTCACCAACCAAGGCAGCGGTTGGTGGCCGAAGGCGGAGGGTGCTAAGAATATCCTGGAGGCGGACCCAGGCTGCCATTTGATGATGACTTTTTATTTAGGTACTTACAACTGCAGATCACTTTCAAGTGAAGGAAGATTGCAAGAATTAGAAGAAGAACTCTCTTATATTAAATGGGATATTATTGGACTTTGTGAAGTTAGAAGAAAAGGTGAAGAGACAATTGATTTAAAAAGTGGACATATGCTCTATTATAAAGGCACAAATATTGGAAATACAAGTGGAGTAGGATTCATTATAAATAAAAAGTGGAAGAACAATATTGTGGAGATTGATGGTGTATCAGACAGAGTGGCAAGATTAGTTATACAACTTAATAGCAGATATCAAATGCAGATAATTCAGGTTTATGTCCTAACAAGTTCTCACACTGATGAAGTAGTAGAAGATTTTTATATGGATGTACAAAAAGCTTTTGATCAGAGTAAACAACATTTTAAAATTGTTATGGGAGATTTTAATGCTAGAATTGGTAAACAAATGAAAGATGAAAGTGTTGTAGGTAATTTTGGTTATGGTAATAGAAATGAGAGAGGACATAGACTTGTGGAGTTTGCAGAGAAGGAAAAACTTTATATTATGAATTCTTTTTTTGAGAAAAATGTTAGAAGGAAATGGACATGGAAGCATCCAAATGAAGGTACAGCAGAATTGGATTATATTTTGACTAACAGGAAATACATATTTCAAGATTGTAATGTTCTTAATAAATTTAACACAGGAAGTGATCATCGATTAGTAAGGGGTAAGATACATGTTAATGTAAAACTAGAGAGACAAAAATTATTAAGAAAAACTATATTTACAGTTGATATTCCTAATCTTCAGAAACATTCTAATGAATTTAAATTAGAACTTACAAATCGGTTTCAAGTATTAGTAGATTTTGAACATGATTCAGATTTGAATGAAATTAATATGAAAATAACTGATACACTTTTAAAAACTGCAACAAAGATAGCTGGTAGAAAAAAGCAGCAATTGACTAATAAAATTTCTACTGAGACTAGAGAACTTATGAAGAAAAGAAGGAATATGAAGATATGCAAGAATGATGCATTAAAAAGAATTGAATATCTCGAATTTTGTAAAATGGTGCGGAAAAGAGTTGAAAATGATATAAGAAAGTATAACTGTGAACTAGCAAGAAAAGCTGTAGAAGAAAATAAAAGTCTTAAGAATGTAAAACAACATTTTGGTATTGGTAGGAAATTTATATCTGCAATAAGGAAAAAACATGGAATTATTACTAAAAAGAGGGATGACATTATTAAATTGGAAGAAGATTTTTATCAAGAATTATATAGTAATAAAGAACAAGTACCTCCTATATCTATTACATCTTCCGAATTGCCCAGAATTTTAAATGAAGAAGTGAGAAATGCAATTAAATGTATGAAAAAAGGAAAGGCTCCAGGTAATGATGGAATTATAATTGATATATTAAAAGAAGCAGGTGAAGAAACAGAAAAAATATTAGCAAAGTTATAAACCAAATGTCTAAATGATAAAGATGTACCGGATGATTGGAAGAATGCAGTAATAATATTAATATTTAAAAAAGGTGATAAAGAAGATATTAGAAATTACAGACCTATCAGCCTTTTATCAGTTTTATATAAAATTTTTACTAAGATAATTACAACTCGTCTACAGAGAACCTTGGATTTTCACCAACCAAGAGAACAAGCTGGATTTAAAAGTGGTTTTAGTACAGTAGATCATATTCAAGTATTGAGAGAAGTTATAGAAAGGACAAATGAATATGAGTTGTCATTATGTTTTGGATTTGTAGATTATGAAAAGGCATTTGATTCTATAAACATTTCTTCAGTGATTAAAGCATTGGATCATCAAGGTATAGATCCAGGATATTGTCATATTTTAAAGAATATTTATAAAAATGCAACAGCAACAATTAGATTACATAATGATACTGGGAAAGTCAACATTGAGAAAGGTGTAAGACAAGGTGACTCCATATCTCCAAAACTTTTTACAGCAGTGCTGCAAGAAGTATTTTGTGGATTAAAATGGGAAACTAAAGGAGTGAAAGTAAATGGAGATTATTTAAGTCATTTAGATTTCGCAGATAATGTAGTTGTTTTTGCAAATAATGCTTCCGAGCTGCAGGAAATGTTGCAGGAGTTATCAGATGAAAGTAGGAAAGTAGGACTAAAGATAAATGTTAAAAAGACTAAAGTAATGTTTAATCGATTTGCTCAAAATATGAAAATAAAGATTGATTATGATGAATTAGAAGAAGTTAAGAGTTACAAATACCTTGGTCAGATTATTAATACAGATGGAAACATAATAGAGGAAATTAATCATAGAATTAAACTTGGTTGGAGTGCTTTTGGTAGAAATAACTTGATATTAAAAGGAAATATGCCTATGTGTTTGAAAAGAAAGGTTTTTAACAAATGTGTTTTACCAGTTCTTACTTATGGATCTGAGACTTGGACACTTAATAGAAGAGCAATACAGAGACTTCAGACCACTCAAAGAAGTATGGAGAGATGTATGTTGGGAGTAACAAGAAGAGATCGAAAACGCAATGTATGGGTAAGAGAACAAACAGGTGTTACTGACCTCATTGAAAAAATTAAAAGATTGAAGTGGAGTTGGGCTGGACATATTGCTAGAAGAGATGATAATAGATGGACAATTGAAATTTTAAACTGGATTCCAAGAGATTGTAAAAGACCCAGAAGGAGACCACATGTAAGATGGATGGATGAAATAAGAAAATGTGTAGGGGTAATGTGGAGAAGAGAAGCTAAAGATCGGAGAAGATGGATTAAACTTGGAGAGACCTTCATCCTGCAGTGGATTGATAATGGTTGATAATGATATATATATATATGTGTGTGTATGTGTTGTTCATCAATAATCCTATTTTAATTATTGTTCAATTCAAATGAAGTTTTAACTGTAACAATCAGTTTAATGTTATAATTTTTTTATGTATCGCCAACGTTTTTTTTTTTTGCAAGAATTTAACTATTTTGTCAAGATGACTTTAAAATATTAGAATACATTTTATATCAAAAATTTGAGATCAAAATATTTATTTTTTATTTTTCATCTGATAAACAATATCCTTAGAATTATAACAATATGAGCTATGTAATTTTGCATAAAATCACACAGGGCAAAAGAAGAGATTACTCATAGATTTAAACTTGGATAGCTTAATATTAAAAGGAAATATATCTACTTGGCTGAAACAGTTTTTATATTTAAAAAAGTGCTTTATCATTGTATAAATATGGGTCTGAGATCTGAATATTTAACAGAAGAACAGTGTAGAAATTTCAGATCACCAGTGAAGTATCTTTCTGACGAATGTTGCAAGAAACAAAAAAAGATGAAATATAAAATATATAAGTAAAAAACAAATATGCATCATTGAAAAAAAGAATTAAGAGTTTGAAATAGAACTGGGATGGACTTGTTTCTAAAAGGGATAAAAATAAATATATAGTTAAAGTCTTAAACAGAATGTCAAAAAATTGTAAAAAATTTAAAAGATATTAGCTATAAGACGGTTGGATAATAAAGTTTTCTGGAGCAATATGGAGATATAACAGCTACTGGTTTGAGAAACTAAATTAATCTTGAAACATTTTGCAAGGGACAGATACTGACTGAAAATGGTTTCTTATGATGATATCAACTTATAAAAAACAAGTTACATCACTTTGAATGTGTTTTGTCCAGTGAGTAATGTATTACTCATAGTATATTCGAAAGTTTTATAGTAATATTTGAAAATAGTTAACTGGCCATAAAATTAGCTTCATATTATATAGAAGAAAGTGTGATAGATGTAGAAGTAAAAATCTGAGAGGTTTTTAAGTGAAAACTGTTGTTAAACATGTAAAAAACAATAATTTTTCATTTTTGTGATAATTACCTTTGGAATAGTTTGTGGGTAGATTCATGAAGTATGCCTCATTAAACAAATAGGGTTGTGGCAGTCTTTTTAAATTGAATTTGACTGATAAATATGCAGTATATAGATGATTGTATTATTCTTTCCAGTTCAGCTTTGATCTATTTATTGTTTCAATAATAATAATCTAATGGTTTATTGTTCAAGATTTCTTAGCACATTCTAGTAATAAACGTGATAGAACTGGTTTGGCCTTTGAGTTTCAGAGTTTGCCACTCTAAACTGTGTTACATAAACAAAGTGCACATAGCTTGTAATATAAATCAGTTTATTTGTTCTGACATCTTTTTAGACAGTAGTATTGGGATTAAGGCATAATCCAGATTTCAAAACATTTATGCTATATTTAACAAATTGCTATTATGTTAAAAAAAGAGAATAGAGTTGATATTGTTTTTTACAGTGATATGATTACTTATTTTTGTATGGAAGTAAACCATAAATCTTTTATTAGTTTAATAATAAAACCCACTGAAAATTTTTTATTTAAGTATCTTCTTAATTTTCTGAAAATGTGATTGCAAAGTTATAGAAGCAATCTGGTATATTCTTCAGTTTACTTAATGTCAAGATATTGAATGTACTGTCCTAAGAGGTCATCTTTTTTAATGATGCATATGAAGCAAATGCCAATGACACTCTAAAAAATCATATTAAATATTGCTTCTATTAGTAGGATATGGTTGAGGAAAAAATGCAAGAGAAAAAGCTAAAATTAGACATGATATTAAAATCTCAGAAAAAAATATTTATTTAGAAATTAACAAGCATTATGACATCAAATAAAAACCGAATGTAATATATGTAGAGTTAATTGTAATTTGAAATTAGTTTGTATGATCACAACCCTCTTAATTATATTTTATTTTGTGATAAAACTCATTTACAAGTAACTTCTAAAGTAAAACAGGCAAAACTCTCCATACAGTAGTGCCACCCAGTTTTAATAACAGTTTTGAGAAAACATAAGAAATAGTGATCATGTGATGTTTAGTAGTTTAACTTCTAAATTAAGCACTCTAAATGTTGAACAAACAATCAAGCATAGAATGAATCCACCTATTCTTGGAACTTTGATGTTTATAAGCAAACCTTTGTCAACATTTAACTAGACGGAATATGGCACTTAGAAGTTATTAAACTAATAATCAATTACAATATATAATATTATTCTAAATAGACAACATATAATACATTTTCAGAGTAAACTGGATTAATATTAAATATAATAAACAAAATATGTATAAATGTCAGTTCATTAACATGACATATATACAAAATGGTCATATTTATCATACAGGTTGTTGATAAATTATTAAGTCTGTTTATTCTTAGTTTCCTTAAATTAAAATCAAGAACCAAAAAAAAAAAAGAAAATATAAAAATATTGCTTCTTTTTTCCCCATGTGTCATAGCATCAGCTAGACAGTGAACAACTGCTTGTAAAGCAGCTGTCACTGACCTCTCTACCAAATTTAAATTTGCTTGAAACAAATTGCAATTTTCTTATTAACTTTAATAATTTGATAAATTTTTGTTACCTTTTAATTTCGACAACTCTGATTTGTTTCTTTTATCATGATCAATATTTTAGTCAATTTTACTTCTTTTATTGCAATTATACATTATAATTATAAGCGTATGATTTTTTTAACAATAAAAAGTCATATATCAAAAAGAGAGCATGTACTAACATGTGGAAATTCAAGTAACCATCCCTTTACCAAGCCTAATTCATTTTCTTATTTTTTTCATAGCTAATAATACAAAGTTACAATACCCCCATCCAATATGAGGAATAAAATTACATTAAATTCCTTTCCATGATCTATGTCTGTCTTAACCAATATTATTTCAACTTTATATCTAACTCATTTAATTCTTTAATTTTACTCATGCTGAGCTAATTTTTTATAGTCTTATGATCTGGTATCACATGTCTCTGGGCTATATTAAATGTTTATTAATGTTTTAGTAATAAGATGACACAAATGATTTGTACTTTTTCTTAGAGATTTGACTGGCCCCTAGGATAAATAGAAAAATTCAATCATTGATCACAAATAGATATTGCAACATAAATACCATCTCACTTTAAGCACCATATATACTTTGCAACTGTAAATATATAATAAAACTACATTTTTAGCAGCCTAAAACCTTACATAGAGAAAATTTATAAGCCTTAGATATTTGTGGCATATTATACAGTTCTATCCATACTTAATAATCATGGTATCAACATAAATATTAAATCTTGCTTTATAGGCTAGTTCCTACAAACTTTAAATATAATAATACAGTGCTAAAATATACAACTCCATGGAGCATCATGAACACACTGCATCTTCATGACAATGACAAAATCCTCTGTTCATCACCATATCTGAAAGTAAATATAAAAACACAGTTAAAAGCTATCTCCAATCAATAAACTTGTTGACTATTTTGATTAGAAGTCATTCTTCTATGATGTCATTATTTTTCAATTTATAGTTTATACTTTATCTTCTACAAGCATTTATTCTTTCAACAGATCCATATCTACTGTCTTACATGGCTCTGTATCACTGTCAGTTCTGCCAATTGTACACTTTTTTCTTCTGATTCTTGAGCTTCCACTTTTTGCTTTAGATCTTATAATCAACTGCCAAGTATTTATAAAATTAGTAATACAATAAAAATTCTTTCTTTTCTTTTTTTTCCTTCTATATCAATAATCAAAGTGTCCCCCTCTTACCCTACAGCAGTCCCATATATTTTTTATTTTTTTATCCAATTCTATTCTTCCCAAGTATATCCACTTTTGTCCATCAGATTTTACTGTGCTATCTTTATTTTATTTACCTATTATTGCCACCCCCACTATTTTAACCTCTTCTTCATTCCTGAATTTCATCTTTTGTGAAATATCACTTTCTTTCCTTCAATGTTCATGTCTACTTAACAATTCCATTACATTGAATTCTTATACATATTAGTAGGTGATTCATACAGGCACACAAGTTAGGAGACAAATATAACAGAATCTGATTTTTAACCACAATCAAAAATTGGCAATAAGCATACTGAAGAGCATTATAAGTTTATAAACCTATTTTAGTAATGCTAGTCAGGCAAAGAAATAATATCCTGCTCATCATAATTCATTGATATATTCATATTTCTACCATATGCAAAGCAATTTAATATTCATTTAAGAAATTATAAACTAAGAAATCTGATCTCATTGGACATTTTTATTTGTTTGAGCTAGTATATCAACCAGTACTTATCATGGTGCCACTAGGAACTCAAATTAAAATCATTCCTTACATGGTCATCCCACCAACACTGGCAAGAAATTCAACCATGATATTGCACTGCTTAAATATTTACTTTAACCATTTGGTTAAACAATGAAATGCATGAATCAGAATTACAGAGCAACCAATTCAAAATTAAATAATAATATAATGCATTAATACATTTCCTCAAGTAATGGATTTTGCCAAAATAATTAGCATGATCATTGATAAGACTTTTGACATCATTTTTACAAGGTAATGGATTTTAATAACTTTTATTACAATTTCTATTTATTACCATAAAATAAAATATTTCTCTCATCCTCCATGCCTGATCAATGTTTTTTAATGATTCACAATTTTTTATTCTTGTTATTATAGTCAACTAAAATTATATAATACATAGATAGTATTACTCTGAATAGTCAAACATATATATTTTCAGAATAAATTGGATTAGTATTATATATAATGAACAAATGCAAAAATAAATGTTATTTCATGAACATATGATAGTAATAAAATTTAATCACATGTGATATATATTTAAAAGGATCTAATTTATAAGCCAGGCAGTTGATAAACAATTACAATTCTCCTCCTGTGTCAACAATAACAGGTTATTTATTACACATAAATTTTTATATTGAGAAAATATTTCAAATAACTATTAAAATTAATTTAAGTTGATCATTTTAACACTAATAATTGATAATAACCATTAATATAACTGTTTATTACCATTAATATAACTGTTTATTTTTCCAAATCAAATTTTTTAACTGACTTTTTTTTAAACTTTAGTCTCTTTCTCCTAAAGGAAATACAATAGTGAGAAGCAAAATAGTGCCTTATCCAGCATGGTTTTATAAATTAATATAAAAGATACCACCTGGTTTATTTTATAATTTCTTTTTACACATAATTGACAGAATTAAATCATTATAAACTGATTATTCTTTTGAAGCATGAGAATACTTTAGAAAGTTTAAATTGAATTCGGCAATAAAAACAAAGATACCTTATAAAAGTTGTCTAGCACTGCATTGTAGGTTAACAAAATATAAAATTTAATAGATTTAAACTTAGATAAAAAATAATTAAAGAAAATTATTACTGTTATTTAAAGATGAGAAGATTGCAGTGGTCAGTCAGAAGCAGCAGAAAAAGCAGTAGAAGCTTCCTGTATACTGACAATCCTTATCTTTTGTACCTCTATTGACAGATATCATTAATTAATACATGCCTATGAAAATAATGACCTCTGTTTTAGAAAATGTAAAATAAGGTGCAGAAATAATTACTAAAAATTACATAACTTTGTTCTACATTCTTTGATCCACATGACATTAATAACCAAAGTTGAAAAAAAGGTTAACTGAATTTTATTAATTAATACATTTAATAAAATAAGATAATAAATAATATTTTAATCTTTAAAAAAAGTAATATCACTTTTTTTTTTAATTTATCAGAAATTTTTATTTAAATTTTTTAACCCTTTCATTTCTGAGTTAATCAAATATTTATTTTTAAATGTTTAATGACTAAAAATTAATTATTTTGGCAATTAAAACCAAGAAACCAAAAATACCCACATGCGCATGGTTTTACACACACATGTATACAGAAAATTATATTTTTCTGAATGGAATATGTCTTAATAACTAACCTACCTTTTTTAAACAATTTAATATTATTTAAATAAATCAATAAGCTTTAAAAAAATTTACTAAATAAAAGAACTCAACCAAATTATTAATTATTCAGAAAACAATTAAATAATTGTATTTTAACACTCAAACTATCTGTCTATATTTTAAAACTTTAACTATAAAAATTAACTTTATCCAGCTTTTTCTCTTTCAAGAAGTATAATAAATTAAACAGTAATTTTTAATTTAAAAGCATACACCTTTAAATACTAGAATTATCTTTTAATAACAACATTTAATTTATTAGATATTATTTATTTTATACTTATAATAAAATAAATAGAGTAAAATATTAATATATGAGGATAATCTATACAATAAATGCTGTCATCTTTTTTTCTTTCTTTGCTTTGTTTAGAATAGCATAAATTCATAGGCTGAGGTAGTCAAAGAAGACAATATGCAATAGCACAGGATCACTATATATATATATATATATCATCATTATCAACCATTATCAATCCACTGCAGGATGAAGGTCTCTCCAAGTTTAATCCATCTTCTCCGATCTTTAGCTTCTCTTCTCCACATCACCCCTACACATTTTCTTATTTCATCCATCCATCTTACATGTGGTCTCCTTCTGGGTCTTTTACAATCTCTTGGAATCCAGTTTAAAATTTCAATTGTCCATCTATTATCATCTCTTCTAGCAATGTGTCCAGCCCAACTCCACTTCAATCTTTTAATTTTTTCAATGAGGTCAGTAACACCTGTTTGTTCTCTTACCCATACATTGCGTTTTCGATCTCTTCTTGTTACTCCCAACATACATCTCTCCATACTTCTTTGAGTGGTCTGAAGTCTCTGTATTGATCTTCTATTAAGTGTCCAAGTCTCAGATCCATAAGTAAGAACTGGTAAAACACATTTGTTAAAAAACTTTCTTTTCAAACACATAGGCATATTTCCTTTTAATATCAAGTTATTTCTACCAAAAGCACTCCAACCAAGTTTAATTCTATGATTAATTTCCTCTATTATGTTTCCATCTGTATTAATAATCTGACCAAGGTATTTGTAACTCTTAACTTCTTCTAATTCATCATAATCAATCTTTATTTTCATATTTTGAGCAAATCGATTAAATATTACTTTAGTCTTTTTAACATTTATCTTTAGTCCTACTTTCATCTGATAACTCCTGCAACATTTCCTGCAGCTCGGAAGCATTATTTGCAAAAACAACTACATCATCTGCGAAATCTAAATGACTTAAATAATATCCATTTACTTTCACTCCTTTAGTTTCCCATTTTAATCAACAAAATACTTCTTGCAGCACTGCTGTAAAAAGTTTTGGAGATATGGAGTCACCTTGTCTTATACCTTTCTCAATGTTGACTTTCCCAGTATCATTATGTAATCTAATTGTTGCTGTTGCATTTTTATAAATATTCTTTAAAATATGACAATATCCTGTATCTATACCTTGATGATCCAATGCTTTAATCACTGAAGAAATGTTTATAGAATCAAATGCCTTTTCATAATCTACAAATCCAAAACATAATGACAACTCATATTCATTTGTCCTTTCTATAACTTCTCTCAATACTTGAATATGATCTACTGTACTAAAACCACTTTTAAATCCAGCTTGTTCTCTTGGTTGGTGAAAATCCAAGGTTCTCTGTAGACGAGTTGTAATTATCTTGGTAAAAATTTTATATAAAACCGATAAAAGGCTGATAGGTCTGTAATTTCTAATATCTTCTTTATCACCTTTTTTAAATATTAATATTATTACTGCATTCTTCCAATCATCCGGTACATCTTTATCATTTAGACATTTGGTATATAACTTTGCTAATATTTTTTCTGTTTCTTCACCTGCTTCTTTTAATATATCAATTATAATTCCATCATTACCTGAAGCCTTTCCTTTTTTCATACATTTAATTGCATTTCTCACTTCTTCATTTAAAATTCTGGGCAATTCGGAAGATGTAATAGATATAGGAGGTACTTGTTCTTTATTACTATATAATTCTTGATAAAAATCTTCTACCAATTTCATAATGTCATCCCTCTTTTTAGTAATAATTCCATGTTTTTTCCTTATTGCAGATATAAATTTCCTACCAATACCAAAATGTTGTTTTACATTCTTAAGACTTTTATTTTCTTCTACAGCTTTTCTTGCTAGTTCACAGTTATACTTTCTTATATCATTTTCAACTCTTTTCCGCACCATTTTACAAAATTCGAGATATTCAATTCTTTTTAATGCATCATTCTTGCATATCTTCATATTCCTTCTTTTCTTCATAAGTTCTCTAGTCTCAGTAGAAATTTTATTAGTCAATTGCTGCTTTTTTCTACCAGCTATCTTTGTTGCAGTTTTTAAAAGTGTATCAGTTATTTTCATATTACTTTCATTCAAATCTGAATCATGTTCAAAATCTACTAATACTTGAAACCGATTTGTAAGTTCTAATTTAAATTCATTAGAATGTTTCTGAAGATTAGGAATATCAACTGTAAATATAGTTTTTTTTAATAATTTTTGTCTCTCTAGTTTTACATTAACATGTATCTTACCCCTTACTAATCGATGATCACTTCCTGTGTTAAATTTATTAAGAACATTACAATCTTGAAATATGTATTTCCTGTTAGTCAAAATATAATCCAATTCTGCTGTACCTTCATTTGGATGCTTCCATGTCCATTTCCTTCTAACATTTTTCTCAAAAAAAGAATTCATAATATAAAGTTTTTCCTTCTCTGCAAACTCCACAAGTCTATGTCCTCTCTCATTTCTATTACCATAACCAAAATTACCTACAACACTTTCATCTTTCTTTTGTTTACCAATTCTAGCATTAAAATCTCCCATAACAATTTTAAAATGTTGTTTACTCTGATCAAAAGCCTTTTGTACATCCATATAAAAATCTTCTACTATTCATCACGGTGAGAACTTGTTGGGGCATAAACCTGAATTATCTGCATTTGATATCTGCTATTAAGTTGTATAACTAATCTTGCCACTCTGTCTGATACACCATCAATCTCCACAATATTGTTCTTCCACTTTTTATTTATAATGAATCCTACTCCACTTGTATTTCCAATATTTGTGCCTTTATAATAGAGCATATGCCCACTTTTTAAATCAATTGTCTCTTCACCTTTTCTTCTAACTTCACAAAGTCCAATAATATCCCATTTAATATAAGAGAGTTCTTCTTCTAATTCTTGCAATCTTCCTTCACTTGAAAGTGATCTGCAGTTGTAAGTACCTAAATAAAAAGTCGTCATCAAATGGCAGCCTGGGTCCACCTCCAGGATATTCTTAGCACCCTCCGCCTTCGGCTACCAACTGCTGCCTTGGTTGGTGACTTTACAGCTTCCTGGGATTAAGGGCCATGCTTTATTTGTGTCTGTCATAATTGTATAATTGGGAAAAATCTTTATCATTTACACAAACATTCATTCTGCCTTATCAGACACTGAGAGAAAGACCATGGTGTTTCTTGATCTTAAACTCAGAGGTAAAAAGCCAATAAACTCACCACGCTGGCTAATGCGTGTTGGTGAGCAGCCCATCCATGTTCGTATACTATATGAATAAACATATAGTAATAACAGCTGCAACGACAAGAACGTATGGAGTGGACATTAGGAATTTGCCCTGCTCGGTTCCTTTAAGGCCTCCAAGAGGAATCAAAGGGTCTCCTTTCAGTTAATAGCAAACTCCTTTCTGCAGACTATATATATATATATATATATATATAGATAGATAAATAGAAATATGGCGGTCCGGTTACAATATATATATATATATTCATGAATTTAATTTTTCATTACTAAATTTTCTTATCTCTTCCTACTGTTAGTTCATTGTGTTCTGTCGGCCAATCTATTTTTCCATATATTTTTGTCTTTTCATTTTTCTCTTTACTTAAATCTATTTTGTTAGTATAGGTTAAAACTAATTGTAATTCATATGTTTAATCAGGATACACTTCTGTTTAGGTAATGTTTAAAATGATGCAGTTCATCTCTGGCTGTGTGTACATTTTTTTCATTATTCTGAAATAGAATGTTTCACTTTTTGATATGAATATGGGCTTTATGACTGAAAAATAGGGGGTCTTTTCCCCCTTTTTATACTTATTTTTAACTTGTAGTTGGTTTGTCTCATATATTATAATAATTGATAGTATATACAATGGTTGAATATTTTAATTGTAAGCAGTTGGAAATTAACTTTAAAAATGAAATTATATTTTCATATATTATTAAAACATATAATATATATTTTCATATATTATCTTATCTTTTTTACTTTTTTCTATTGATACACTTTACTAACATTTTTTGTTCAAGGTGTATAAAAATGCTATTATCTTTAAGACATGCTTTAGTGTAATTTTTTTTGTCAATACATCTCATGTTTATATTTAACAAATTCATATTACAGTGGAGCTTTTCATGGGTAAAAGAGAACATATATTTCAGCCTTATTTGAAGTATAAATTTGATTCTAGTATTAGAATTATATCTATTTTGACTAGATCTCACTAGCCATTGTCCACATTAAAATCATTCAAGGATATTTCTGCAAGATCCTTGAATAAGCTCTACTATCCCAATAATGGATACAGAGTTCCAAACACTGGGCGTTAATGCTAATATAAGCAAAAAGCAAATACATCTATTATATGTGGATGTATTTGAAATAAGCATTCATATATAAAAATGTTAACTTTCAATTTCACCACTCATAATATAATCAAATGAATAAAAAAAATTAAAAAGATAAATTACTCTAAAAATTCAATACATGCTGAATCTACTTTTCTGTTAGTCCAGAATGCAACCTCTCACATGTTTTAGTTAATAATTTTTAAGGTAATTATCTATAGAAGATATTGTCATATTTGTGTATTCCAAAAATTTGGCATTTGGATTATAATGTAATAATTTGATATTAATAAATAATGAGCAAGCACAATGAAGCAAATATGAGATTTTGTAACCTAGCTCAACTAAAGATTTCTAGTTCAACATGAAAGTATTTTCAAAATATTATATATGAAATAACAATAATATATATATATATATAAAATTAAGAGCGTGCTAATAGCTCTAAACAAGCTTTTTTTTTTTTATTTATGACAAATGCTACTACAAGAGAAGGCATTCAAATCATTTTTATTTTAAGTGGTCCCCATCCCCAGACCGGTTTCGACCTATGGGTCTCTTCAGTGAGGAGTTGGGACATTAGATCTAAAAAACCAACTCAAGCAAAGCATTTATCTAAAAGATAATTGTTAGAAGAAGATCTGAAACTTTTAGACATCTACATGTCTTTAAAGTCAGCTCTCCAACTGAAAATATCATATGGGACTGAACTTAATTCAGATACTCCATATATTAGTAGGCTTAGCTCTTTAATTTAGCTAAAGCCACAACAGCAAAATAATAATAGTAATAGTAACAAGTCAGATGTCACATGACTTATATATAGCTTGCACTTACAAATATGTAAAATTAAGAGCGTGCTAATAGCTCTAAACAAGCTTTTTTTTTTTTTTATTATTTATGACAAATGCTACTACAAGAGAAGGCATTCAAATCATTTTTATTTTAAATGGTCCCCATCCCCAGACCGGTTTCGACCTATGGGTCTCTTCAGTGAGGAGTTGGGACATTAGATCTAAAAAACCAACTCAAGCATATATATATATTCGCCTTCAATTAAAATTTAAGGAGTATATCTGAGAAATGATATGATTACTTCTAGCTTAATAAATGATTAGGAAAATTATTAGAGTGTATATCTGCTTAACAGTTTTTTATATATATATTCTCTGAGAAGAATTTTATGATATCTTTTGGAGGAATAAGAAGAACAGGAAACGATTATAAAGAAGTAGATATGAGTGAACCAGTAATATTTCTCATGATAATTAAATGAGTATTGAGAAATTTAGATTATTCCTGGAATTTAATTTTTGATTTAATGTTAGTTTAAATAACTCAATAATATATATTTTCATATCTAAAAGTTATCTTAAATTAAGATTCCTCTTTTACATGTTAAAAATCTACAATAAATGAATTATGGCATAAAAAATAGGATTCTTATGGTATTCTGAATGATTTTTTTTTTAAACAAAGCAAAACTATCCATACAGTATTGCCACCTGTGCCAAACAGAGTAATCAATGGATGCCAGAAGGCTTGTGCATAAAATCCCTATTTAATGCCTACTCATCCAATATCCCCAGACTAGTTTCTGGCTTGTGGCCTTCGTCAGTGAGGAGCTTTGAATCTAAGAGCACTGCATCTAGATCTTAGGATCTAATGCAACTCTCTAGCAACCACCTTTTATCTCTACTTAACTACAAAACTATGAGAATGAAGTTGAAAACACAAAAAATATTTTCAATCTAAGCTCAATAGCTTATATAGTCATATGGGTCTGAACTCAGTTCAGCACCCATACATTTTGGTGTCTTAGGCTCTTTTACAACCATAGCCACCACTATCCTATTAGGCAGGATTGGTGTTAATCCATTAAGCATCACATGATCGCATCTCCTATACTAGCACATTAACTGTTGATAAACAAAGCAAAACTCTCCATACAGTATTGCCAACTGTGCCAAACAGAGTAATCAATGGATTCCAGAAGGCTTGTGCATAAAATCCCTATCTAATGCCTACTCATCCAATATTTCCAGACTAGTTTCTGGCTTGTGGCCTTCGTCAGTGAGGAACTTTGGATCTGAGAGCACTGCATCTAGATCTTAGGATCTAATGCAACCCTCTAGCAACCAAGTAGAGATAAAAGGTGTTTGCTAGAGGGTTACATTACATCCTAAGATCTAGATGCAGTGCTCTCAGATCCAAAGCTCCTCACTGACGAAGACCACAAGCCAGAAACTAGTCTGGGGATATTGGATGAGTAGGCATTATGCACAAGCCTTCTGGCATCCATTGATTACTCTGTTTGGCACAGGTGGCGATACTGTATGGAGAGTTTTGCTTTGTTTATCAACAGTTAATGTGCTAGTATAGGAGATGTGATCATGTGATGCTTAATGATTTTTTTTTAGATCCAATAATAAAGTCAGCTGGATTTGATCTCTCTAAACATAATTGAAGTCATATCAACAAATTCAGGACAATTCATAATCATTATGCTTATCAACCTAATAAATGGAATTTATCAATCATTGATCTACATATATGTAGGCAAACACAAATTGTGAACTAAGTAATTAATGACTGCCCTATCTATAGTTACAGTGGCAGAACATAATAAAATCACTGGTGATTCTATCTCCTGTTTGGAATCTCAACAGATTTCTTTACAATGTTTGTTAACAGATAAGTTATCAAAATAAATCCGAAAGGAAATGATATGATCATACTTGTGAGCACAGGAATTTTGTCACCTTTGAATTTATTTGAATATATAAATGGACTTTCACTATCAACCCAAATAATGAATAGTAATCCAAGAATAGACCACTTTTAGATTTCATTACAGCTTAACAATGACTCTGATTGTGCAACAGATTAAATAAATTGTGTTTGAAAAAACATTGTGACTGCAGATTGTAATAGTTTTAAAAATGGAATATCTCATTAATTAAAATATTTTTATCTATATATATTATAATGATAATATCTATTCACAATATTGACAACATCAAAATATAATGATTAAATCAAGTACAACAAACATGTTAGGGATGATTAAAATGGCATTAGCACTCTGGAGATTAAATTCAGCCTTTTAACTCCAAAGCATTAATTTATTTCTTTTTTAAAGATCCAATTTAAATTAGATTTAGGCACCACTTTTATTACAGAAAGAAGACTCAATGTACTTCAGCATGTTCCCCAGGGGACTGCATAACTTTTTGAATTTAGTGTTTTATTAATGGCATATGTTAGAGATAAATTCATACACCAAAATAACTAAATTTAGCAACAATTTATTTACACTAATTATAAAATAAAGTAATGGTTATTTTCTCAGTATAAGCAGAAGCTTATACTGATTTACAAATAAAATAATGTGAGGTGAGGAGTTATTTATTTAGAACTCATTCTTCAAGCATTCATTTTTGTTTTAGCCACTACACAACCCAGGCATACACATCAGAGAACATGATCTCAGAACTATGGGGGAGGGGTTATTCTATGGACTGTGAATCATATAGCAGTATGCTAACTTAATGTAATTAATTTGTGTTTTTCATGAAATACCAAAATTTTTATTCCATTATTACTGTAGTGAATGCATGAAATAACAATTGATAAACTTGTAAATAAAGAAATAATTTATTAATGAGAAGAATAAAATAATAAAGAAATAATTCATTAATGAGAAAAATAAAATAATAAAGAAATAATTTATTAATGAGAAAAATAAAATAATAAAGAAATAATTTATTAATGAGAAAAATAAAATAAATCAAATCAATAAGTAATAAAATAAACCACTAGAATCTCCTTTGGGAATTTCTTTCTTGAATACTTTATGCATCAAAGATTATAATAAAAGTCAAAGCCTCCCTTTATAATTTTACACAATAACTTTTTATATAAAAAAGAATTATCTCCATTTTTTTTTTAGATAGCTTTTCTGGAAATAATTTTAAATACTTTATTATTACAGATTATTATACATTTTATACATTAAAAAATTCAAGTCCAAATATTATTTCCTTTTTGACTAGGAAAATAATATCATTTTGACAAGTTCAAAAATAGTTTTCATTATTAATTTTTTAAAAGTTCATAAATTTTTTTTATTTATTTATACTGAATATTCATAAATAACGAGCAATATCAAATCATTAAAACTGCTGAATTTAAAATATCTTACCACTATCTAAAAAGTCTTCTCTTCTCTTAAATATTATTTTTCCATTTCTATAACATTAAGTGAAACATTGAAGATAATTATATACAGTGTTCATATCCTTTCTTCCCTAGCAATCCATTTACAAAACTGCTTTAACCATTAGCAGTTTTAAAAACAGTTGATAAGGAATGTAGATTAGACAATTGCACTAGATAGAAACCAAGGAGCAATTTACTTTAACTTACCACTTCATCTTCTGTGCAGACCTTAGTACAAAGAATCTTTCCATCACTTTAAGTAAATTTAAAAAAATTATTTTCATTTATGTATATAAAAAGGGGTAAAGGTTTACTATAGCAGCCTCAATATGTTGGCTCTCTATTGTTTAAAATTATAACTAAATTGTTTGAAAATCTTATGTATATGCTACTATATTACAATTACATTAAAATTTAATCAATGTAAATCATGTATATACTACTATATTACAATTACATGAAAATTTATCCAAATATAAAAGATAATAAAAAAAACATTTACCTTTTTAAGCATAATTGTTTCCTATGCATATTAGAAAGTTGGAAAAAAAAGTGGTATTGCTGTGTCTACTCCGGAAGGAAAATCCATGCAGGCATTATTAAAACAAAGCTCTGCTGGTACCAGATTGGTATTTTAGCTTACTCTTTACTCTCATCCACATATTTTCAATATTCTGGGTGTGTATGCCTTGCTCTTCAGGATGTACAAAGTTGTCCTGACAGATAACAACCAAATGCATAGACACATCACTGTTTAGACTGCTGATGTTATTGTACACAGTGCAGCCATCTGAAATAATGTGTGCACCTGGTAAAATGTACTGTTGTATCAGGCCCTCCAGGGTATCAGCCATCCTGCTGAAACTTTTGTCAATAAGCACTTTCTTGATACTCTTTTTATACCACCAAAGACCCAATGACCTCTTTGTATAGTCCCCCTGTGATATTTGTGGTCAAAATAACATGTTTCATCCTGTAGAATACACCACCAGTGAACAAAAAACACCACACTGTTGGCATAAGGCATAGTTCTTCAGAAGGAGTCTTTGTGCAAGCCATTTGATGGCCAAAGTTTGGATGACATTCCATAACTGATGCAGATTCCATTCTTCTGCCAGAATAGCAGCAACAGTCAAAATTTCATTATCTGGAACTAAACATGTAGCAGCCATTTTTTCCAACTATAAAACTGTACATGTGTGCATGTAATTCAAACTGTGAACACAGAGGGTGTATTTTTTGTAACATGTGCTATAAAGGTAGATGGTTTAAATTCTTAAGTTGTAGATAGTTTAAATTCTTAACTTTCAAATAAATTAAAACTAATTCTTTTAATTAATGTCGTGTAATTAATCCAACATTCAAATTCTTTAAAAAGATAAATGTTTTTTTTATTATCTTTTATATTTGATTCAATTTTAATGTAATGGTAATATAGTAGCATATACATAAGATTTTCCAACAATTTAGTTATAATTTTAAACAATAGAAGGCCAACATATTGGGGCTGCTATAGTAAACCTTTAACTAAAAAGGATTTGATAGATAATTTATTTTGCTTTCTTTTTTCTTTTTTTTTTGATGCTTCAAAGAAGAGTGGGAAAGAGAATAAGAAAAATATCTATCTCATTTTAATATTTTTCCTTTTAATTTACATATTAACTGTATTTTTATAAATCTTTTTGAGATCATCTCCACCATAAATTTAAAATTTTATTTTTAACAAAAAGAAAGATTAATAAAATAAATAATAGCACATTATTTTTTGAAAATATAATGTAACTTTCGCATGGCTAATATAACTGTTACAATATTGTAATGGTAATATTTATCCATAATACTGGAAACATCTAAAATGTAATGATTAAATCAAGTATAACAAACATAATGGAGATGATTGAAATGGCATTAGCACTCTATAGGTTAAATTCAGCCTAATAACTCCAAAGCATTTATTTATTTCTTTTTTTAGAGATGCAATTTAAATTAGATTTAGGCAATGCTTTCATTATAGAAGGAATATTTGAATTATCTCCAATTATCATTATTTCAGTGTACTTCAGCATGTTCCTCAGGAGATTCTATGACTTCTCAGATTTAGTGGTATATTAATGATATATGTTAGGAATGAATTCATACAGCAAAATAACTAAATTTAATAATAATATAATTTCATTGTTTTAGACCTTACATTTGAATAAAAAAAAAGAAAAATCTTACCTATATAATAAAATGTTTTTGACATGCTTTTTGTTGATATTGTAAACTTACATTCATTATTTCATGCACATCTATGATAATAGCTTTTATAAATTCAGTCTTTATTTTAATCAATCCCCTTGGGCATCAATAATTGTTTACAATAGAAATATGTTTAACTATAGGCAAACACATAGTAGATCTTATAGCAGAGCCTCTTATTTTTTACAGCATAATTTTCGTCTCATAAGTAGATGAAATTGTATCCTATCCATAATAAATGTTTATATCTAAATAAAACTATGTAATGACAGGTTTTTAACTAATGTGCTTTGGGCTGTTTTTCTACACATGACAAATAGTCTTTTGGTAGCAAATATTCTCTTGATTTCTGAGTTAGATATAGTATTGGAAAATACTTTTTTAAACAGTCTACAACAGTAATCTATAGAAAAATATTTTATCTAATAGTTTTTTTTATTTATATTAGAGATAGACATTGCATCAGACTTGTTTTTTAACTGATTACAGTCAATCAACTTTTCTTTAAGAGCATTTTCTCCTTTCTTTCTGAAATATCAGCATTGCTGTATTTTCTGATTCAAGATTAAAATCAACAGTTGTTTTTATACCTATTTATATTTTTTGCCTTTATCGGGTTTTTAATGGTATATATTTTTGTACCTTGATAAACATATTTATTGCATTTGAGAAACTAATTAATTCTATACTGGAATGTCTTATAAAACACCTTAATCTCAAATTCAAATACCAGATTGATTTAAATAATACTTTTTTTTTTCTTTTTTCAATATTCAGATAGTTTCTTTACAAATAATTATAAAATAGAAAAAGAGAAGAAAAATCACTATCAACCTTCAATATCCATTCTTTAGCTTTTATGATTTTAATTCTATCTAATTTTCAATAAAATATTTGAATTTACTATCAGATTTACCACTCAAAAAAAGGCAACTTACTTCATTAACTCTGTGGCAGAAGGCAAATTTGAAAGGTCATAAAATATACAGTATATTTTCTTTTTTATTTTTAAAAATAAAGCTGCATATAAAAATTTAAATAATTTAATTATTTTCTTTTTCTGTCCCTTCACTACAGGAGTTATAATTTAATTATTTTTAATTTTTCTTTACAAAATGTTTCATGGCATCATTAAATCTATAAACTAATTTTCTTTTTATTTCTTAAACCAATAACATGCTGAGCATATGTGTCTAATATACGCACACATCATTTTATAAAATTTACAAATTAATTCATTATATTATTTAAATAAGCTGTCTTTAATAACTTAAGTGACAAGGCAGCTTTGCAAAATATTATTTGCAAGCCTTTTGTACTGTTACAATATATTAAATTCAATTTCAAGTTATATTATATTCAAGTCATTTATTATATTATACATCGATAATATTTTCATGGAGTCATCAAGCATTAAGTTATCATCCACAAATCATAGATTAAATCATAGATTACTAGCTTATTTATTTCCTAGAAAGCCATTATTGATCCATTATAATCTTTTTAATGCTATTCTACATGGTAACAAATATTTTGGTCAAATTGATGTTACTGTCTTTCCATATGATTTTTTATTTTTATATCAAATGTAACTTAGGTTAAGTTGTGCATTTTAATATCATCATTTCAATCATTGTCATTCACAGCAGGGTGTATATTTCACTGAATTTATTCCAACACTTCTAAGTCATATTTTTCTCTTCTATAAACCATTCCAGACATTTTTCTTATTTCATTTATCTCTTCTAATTATATCATCCAATCCAGACTTATGTTATGCATTAATTGTTTGTTCTCATCCATATATTTCACTTTGAAATCTTCTTTATAATTCTTTATACACCTCTTCCTATTTAATGGAGTATTATATAATTCCAATATTACTCTTTTATTAAGTATCATAATCTTATATCCATAATTAAACATTGATATATATTTTGTCAAATAGCATATTTAATGTCAATATTAATAAATATAATCATTTAAAGTCTAAGTTATTTTTACTGTTAGCATTTTATCCAAATTTAAGCCTTTGAATAATTAATCCATTACATGCTCAATTGTATTATACTAACAATATCCATTTTCTACTTTTTTGAAAACCTATTGAGCACATTATATTAGCCTTTTTAGAATTTATTTTAATTCTATATTTTTTGCTTTTAACTGATAATTTTTATAAAATTTACTATAATAATGAAATGTTATTTGTAAAACAACTCTAATATCTACAAAATGCCATTGACTTAAATAATTTTCACTTACTATAAATAGCTTTTGCTTTTCATTCTATTTTATTCGATATTTCCTAGGACTTGTGTGTTTACATGCAGCGGAAGAATAACAGAATCTGGAGCTAAAGGTTCATATTTTATGACTCAGATTTGTCACTTCTGGTACTTAAACTTTTTATAAATTTCTGAGCAATAAACCATTTGATTACTTAATATTTTTTATAAATTGCTTCAAAACATTTTAAATAAATAAAATAACTCTGGCACATATCTCTACCAATCATATTGCACTAATCTTTGAAGTGTTATATGAAAACTTTTTTTACCCAAGCCAAAAGAATTACTAACATTAATGTTATATTGATCCAATATTTGATTATTATATATTAGTTTTTCGATGATAATAAAAATTGTGAAGTATAACAAAAAATTTTACAATAATTATTTTAAACTATATTTTAAGAATAGTTTTAACATTGCAAGTGAAAACGACCAAATTAATTTTTTTATAGAAAATGTTTTAATTTTACTTTTTTTTTTCTCTAGAAAATAGAAATATTGTTAGGTTTAACTTTATTCTCAGTTGACCTATTGAATCCACCGATGATCTATATTTTGCCATTTCTAACCTTTTTTAAAAGCTATTCTTAGAACTAAAATCTCTAATCAATAATTCAACACCTTTGAAAAGCAAATGTCTGAGAAGAGTTAATTCACTAATTAGTATTAATATGTTATAAATATTTTTGTTGCACTAGCATTTATTCTGTCTGCAATAAATATTATTTGGGTTTCCTTATTTTATGATCATCAGCTTTTTGAAAGAAAATGGCATAATACTTAATCTAAAAAGCTCTTGAAAAAAAAAAATATCCAAGTTGGAGGAATTTCTGCCATTTCTTTTTTTTTTAAAATATCTTTTATTATGATTCATAAATTTGCCTAATAAAACAGAGAACTACATTGATAGTTACTGTAAAGTTGTAAGATAAAATTAGATTTTGTACAATTTCCCTGAAATCAACATAGTCTATAATTTACTGACATTTCTGATAATCAAATAGCTTTTCTGAAAGAATTTTTGGAAATTCTGCTAAATCATTTAGTGTATGAAATGTCTTTCACTAATGGTGGCAATTGAATCATATTACAATCCAGCACTTCTTTTTTACAGTTAATATACCAACACTTATTTGATCAACTTAGATTTTTTCTGATTTTACAATCAATTATATATATATGAAATGTCATGTCCATGACATTTAGTTCCAAAACTTTACAAAAGTACTGAAATTTATAACTAGTAATGCATTCTATATAATTTGCATTTTAAATATATATATAAAATATGAAATATTATGCAATAATGTTCAGAGGTAAAATTTCTTCCATTCAGTATATGATAAATAGCATGCTAATTCTCACAGTATTAATGTCCAAACTGTTAAGCAAACAAAAAATGTATTTGCTTTTGTCTGCAGCCAAAGAAATTACATTGAAATGAATTTAGACAACAACATTCTTATGTCTCAACAATAGGAGATGAATTAGAGGTTATAAAGATATTTAAAAATGATAAATGTTTGCTTGCATAAAAAGCAAAAATCCATTGACAACAATTACATTGAACTAATTTGCTACAAGTAAGAAACAATTTTAATAGGTTCACAAATAGATATGAACATAAAAATAAAGCACTTCACAACTTTTTTTAGGTTTGAGTGAATTATCATCATTCTTAATTTTAAAATCACTTTAGTATTATTACACAAAAGAATGCTGCTGCTATTTGTACTTGCAAATTGATTATTATCATCAATTTTCATTACAGAAAAAGATAGACAGTTTTATTTTTTGAAAAAGAAAGTGATTGAATGAACACATTTGCATGCATGCATAATCATATATAAATGTATTCTTTTTCAATTTATTACCCCATGTTCTTTTTCATAGAACGTATTGATCTACTTTTTTTTGTTGTAGTTGATGTCTTAATTTTTAAATTACAATGCATCATCAAAACTGTATATAAATATGTGATATTCAGAGATATGATCTTTCTATTTACTATATGACAGGTAACAATGCTCAGCATTAATGTCTAAATTGTGTGCAGCCAACACCAATTATTTGAAAATAAATTTAGATAACTTGTTATCAACAAAGTGACTAAGAATCCATGAGACAAATAAAAAATGGTTGCCACTGTACTCTATAAACAAATACACATAAAATTATGACTTTGTAATGTTTTTATTATTATTATTATTATTATTATTATTATTATTATTATTATTATTATTATTATTATTATTATTATTATTATTATTATTATTATTATTATTATTATTATTATTATTATTATTATTATTATTATTATTATTATTATTATTATTATTATTATTATTATTATTATGATGATGATGATGATGATGATGATGATGATGATGATGATGATGATGATGATGATGTTTCAAAGCAAAACTTTATTGAGTCTAAAAAAGTTACAGAGTCACATATAGTACTATATTGATTTGTTACAAATGCAAAACAAATTACAACAACTTTCAGTATGTAAATCTTTATCAATTCTGCATACTTTCTTTCTTGTTTTTAAATTTGGTCTTCTATTTAGTTCAGTTTATGCTTGCATCTCTTTGAAGTTGGAAAAAAAGCTGCTGCTGAAAATATCATCTATCATATTAGACTTTATATTTTATAGACTGGATCTTTGTTTCAAGTGTGACCATGTGGCTGCAAACACATCTGGTTGAGCTAGGATGCTGTCTCTTTTTCTGAACAGTTCTAGTTTTATTGAATATGTTGCTGGGTGGCATCGAGGGTTATTAGCAAGTGCAAAAGTACATCTGGTACACCAGTAGGCATAAAGGCTATATGTTGCTGCACGAATAGCAGGGATGTTGCCTTTTTTAAATGTATTTATTATTTCATCAATTGAAATGATAACCTTTCTGTATGTGGTAAACATTGTGTGATGTATTGTTTCTAGTGCACTGCAGGAATGAAGAAAATGATCTTGTGTCTCTTCTTCTTTATGACATAGCCCACACATGGGGTCTATATTTGTGTAGAATCTATGAAATCTGAGGAAATGTGTTGTGGTAGAGCATTAAGATTAAGCTTAAGTAGAAAATCAAATAATTTTGGTTCTAATGACCATTTTCTGAATTGTTGCAGTAGTTGCCTGTTGTCTATCCCAAGAACTGATGGATGTAGATTAGGTGTCTGTTTTGGCTTTAGTATATTATAAATGTCCCAGTATGTATACTTGTTGTCATTATTGGGTGATATTTTGTTGTATATTGGCTTGAGTTCTTCAATCAGTGTGGATAGATATCCATATGAAGGGGGTGGTCTGTCTGTGGGTATTATACTAATTACACACTCCAGGTCTGGAAATCTTTTTATGGTTGCTGTTATTAGATTTACTGATTTCTGTGTGTAAAAAACGTTGATTGTATGGAGTCCAAGTCCATTGCTATGTGGTGGGCTGCTCAGATTTTTTAAAGAGATTGCCACTGTCTTTCTCTTCCATATTAGTTTGTTACAGATTGATGAGATTTTGGATATGAAGGTTTTTGCAAATTTGATTATAGGTGTGTAGTAGGTAATTTTTGTAATTATAAGTTGATTAAATAGTGCTACCTTTACGTATATTGACAGGTATGACTTTTCAAGTGAGGTTGTGATTTTTTCAGCATCTTTTTTTAATTTATTTTGAATTTTTTGCCTCATTCCGTTAGTTCCAAGGTAGAATGGGAAACCAAGGAAAGCAGATGGTTTACCATTAAACATCTCTGTACAGTGCTTGCCTGTGTATATTGACCATGCAGCAGTTTTATTTGTGTTAATTTTTAAATTAAAATTTGAGGTATAATTCTTGATTATCTCTTGTAATATGGGGAGATTCTTTTTAGAGGGGAGAAAAATGGGTACATCATCCATATAGGCTATGCATGATATATTTAAAGCAGTGTTTGGGATTTGAATGCCTTTTATTTTTTTCTGTATCTCTATTAATAGAGGATTTATATATATTGTAAAGAGCAAGGCACTGAGGGGGGATCCTTGTGGGATGGATTGACTCAGTCTGAAGGTTGGTGAATTTTTCCCATTCAATGTGATGTGAATTTCATGGCTGAGTAGCAGATTGGCTATTATATATAGTAGGGATGGAGGTATTGTTTTTTTTTCAGCACATCTAATAATTTGGCTATAGGCCCTGAGTCAAATGCTGCCTCAATGTCTAGTTGAACTATAATTGGTGCATATTTCTTTCTTTTTTTTACTACTTCGATTATTGTTTTGTACATTAAGGCACCCTGGCCAATGGATGATCCTTTTTTGGCATATTGTACTGATGATAACACAGGGAGTATATGTTGTTCTATTTTCTCCTTTATTACTCTTTCAAGAATTTTTATTCCTAAAGGTCCCATTGAAATTGGTCATAGATTAGATAAAGATGATATTGCTGTTGGTTTTTTGTTAAATGGAACCATTGCAATTGGGTATAGACTTTGTATGTTGTAAATTTTTTGGGATATGTAATTGGCTAAATCGCACAGGTATTTGGCTGTGAAGTGACTAAGATGTTTGAACACAAATTTTGGAATTCCTTGTGGTCCTGGGTGACATGTGTTTGTTATTGTTGCAAGTTGAAATACAATGTCAGTTGTTTTTATTGGTGTGTCTGTTTCAGGGTCTCCAAATATGTCTTCATTTGGTATGTACACTCTTTGTTTTTGCAGTTTTTTTTAAAGTGGTGATATATTGGGTTTATCATGTTATGTCCAGCTGTTATAGAGCCATCAAGTGCCATAGGTACTCTGACTGTGGATAGGTATCCCAGTGCCCACCGTATGTATGCTCTGGTCCAAGTGTGTTGTTGGGTAAGGTATATATTTTTTTTTTATTGCTACATATTGCTTTAGTGTGTTGCATGTATTGTTGTACATTTCTGTAAGTTTTTTTATTTGTGTTTGATTATCTGTAGTTGGTCTGGAAATGGTTATTCTTTTATGTAGTTCATCTGCCACAGCTAATAATCTGGTGGGGGGAGTGTTGAATTGCAGGTAATATGATTGATGTTGAAAGAAAGTATATTGGTGAATGCTATATACTTTTGGATTGGATCGAGTGACATGTTTTGAAGTTTTTGGAGCATTATATATGTTTCTGAATATAGGAATTCAGTTGTTTGTGCTGGAAGAAGTATTCACATAGTCTTTTGAAGGGCTATTGTTGTATTCTGTATTTTTGTTAGGTCGAGGGTGATGAACTGGGCAGCATGATCTGAGATTATAGATGGACAGAGTTCAAGATTAAAATAATGATGTAACATTGGAGAGTAGAAACACAAATCAATAAGTGACATATCTATTGTTATTAAAAGATATTGAGTTTAATGGGAGAAAACCTTCAGCACTCATAAGTGGGATTGTTATTTGATGGATCTATTTGGTGACAAAAGTGTGGTAGGTCATGTTGAAATCTCCCAGGAGTATTATGGGATTTGGTGTTGCTGTAAGCATTGAATTTATTGTTGCTATTATTCTGGAGATGATGACAGGGCCTGGTGGTATATAGACAAATACTAGGTTAAGTGTGATATTTTTATGATGGAGTGTTATTATGATAAGATTAGAGTCAATATATATAATTTTAAAAGAATCAAAAGGGCAGTTGTGGGATATAATTATACCTGTGCCAACTGATGGTGATGATGATTGCCTTGAGCAAGAACAAAACCCTTGGCTGACTAAATATTTTGAAGGATCAATTTGAGAGCCACTGTATATTTTTGTTTCCAATAGCCCCAGTATGTGTGGTTGTGTTGTATGTAACCATTTTTTGAGTTCAAAAGTTTTTTGATGGCATTTAAGCCTCTAATGTTTAGAGATCCAATTTTTATCCTCATGTTACAGGATAATTTTATAACAGGGTATTGATTTTTTTAATTCTAAATTTTTGTTTATATTGCAGTAGATGGATGCTGATACATATTTAAGACTTGGTAGGGTTTATTATCAGTTTTTCTTTCATTTAATATTGGTTCAGACTCTATACAGGCAATTTGTGATGAAACTGAACAGTTGTCCATTTGTTGTTGGCTTAAATCCATTTCTATTTCATCATTTTCTAAGTTGTATATGTCTGATGAGTTGTGCTTTTGGTCTGTTTTTTTTTTTTTTTTCCTTTTTGGATTCATGGTATTTAGGTGGTCTACCTGGATTTTTTTCCCCTCTGGTGTATTCTCTTGAATGGGTGGAAGAGGAGGTTCTATTGCATCCATTATGTTTGATGCAGTTTTGTTTATTATTGTGGTTTGTTTTATTATTGGTGTACTTATATTATCTTGATTTATATTTTCATTATATAGCTGTGTGTGTTTATTTTCTGTTTGCTGATTTTTACTTGGTATACCTTTTGTTTTATTGAGTTGCTGATCCTGTGATGTAATTACTGCATTTTGTGTTGTGGTTTCTTGAGAGTTATTTTCGTTTGAATCTTGGGTGTCTATGTTAGTTTTTGTGTTATTATTTTTTGGTTAGTTTTTGGGATTGGCAATTCTGCTCCGTTATCATTTTTGTTCGTGAGTGTTTGAACCTGTTTTTTTCTGTTTTCTATTATTGGGTTGTCAATTGATGTAGTGTTATTAGAAATTTTTTTTTCATCATCAGTGGGTTGTTCTGGGGAGAGGATTATGTTTTGTTCACAGTGATTGCCTTTTGTGTTATCGTATTGAGTTGCTAGGTGGCCTCTCTGTCCACAGCCAAAACAATGTGGTTTTAAACCTCTTATGTGAAGAGAGAGTGTTGCTTCTTGATCTGTAATTTGTGTTGGGATCATGGCAGCATCTACGTTTTTATGGAGTTTTATTTTAAATTCAAAACGATTACTACATATCGGTATAGGTGTGTCTTTTAAATAAATTGGCTGTAGGGCAATTACTTTTCCAAACGGGTTTATCATTTTTTGAAAATCTTGTAAGTTGTATTTAAGATAAGTATTTTTAAGCACTCCAGTAATAATATTTTTCCGGTTTTCATCTATAATTACGAGTGTGTAATTATCAAGTGCTAAAATAGTGGATTGAAAATGTTCTTTTTGCTGCTGAGTATAAAAATCAATGGTTATATATCACGAATTTGTATGGTCTGCGATACAAGAGATTGTTTCCCATAGTTCATTTTGCATAATTGCTTCATATAATAAAGCTTTTGGGAAATGATATAATGAGCATTGATTATCTGTTACAGTGAGTACTAGTGATGTTGGTGAAAAAAACCTGCGAAAAGTTTCAAATAACATATGAGGCACCGTATCATTGAAATGGTCCGTCACATTTTCAAGCGTTTCTTTTGTCCGGATTGTGGCTGGGGGTTGACGTTCCTCTTGAGTATGTAGATCTAGATTTTTTATATCGTTTGTATTTGTTCTTCGGAAACGCGGTATTTGGGTTGGTGCTGTAATATTGCTGTTTCTTTTAAGTATTTTTACATACGAAATAGGTGATGTTGAAACTAACGATGTTGTTAATTTCGTATTGGTGCTTAACTCGCTCACGCTTGACTGGGCAGTAGCCGTGATTTATTATTCTGACTCAAGTCAGTTTTTTTTTTTAAAAAAAGATATGAATACACACCGATATTTTCTTTAAAAATACTCTAGTAATCTATTATATGATTTGATTTGTTCTGTACTACGTTTGTTTTGCGAATAACAAGTTGAAACAAAAGAAAAATATAAATACTTACATCGGAGAGCTTAAAGATTGCTTCTTACCTCAGCAGAGATTTGCTGCGGGTCCCATTATTATTATTATTATTATTATTATTATTATTATTATTATTATTTTCAAACTGAAAATTATCAGGAAGCACAAGTATAAATCTCGCTATATATCATTCAATTATAGACGTTCTAATACATGCTTTTTTAAAAATATTTATACTATATGCAATGTAAACACCTTTCACGTCTATGATCTGGATTCAAATCCAAAAAAAGTAATATTATTTTCAAAATGCTCAGGATTTCTCTCTCAGGTATTGAACCTTAGAGAATTCAGCTAAACATTCAGCTTATAGATTTCTGCTAAACATCCAACATTGGTTAATAAATGAGTATCTTGCTATTTTAGCTAGAAGCAACTGCTTAAATTTTCATTCTTTGGCAATCCTGGTAAATACTCCCTTCTTCTTCATTGTTTCACTATGAAGAGCTGTAGAAAAGACTTATTTAACTTTTACCTATATAGGTACATTGATGAATATATATATGCACCAAATGAGCAAATACACTACAAAATATTTAGGAATTATTAGAAATAGAAGAGTACATAAATCGATAATTATCTTTAGATTAATTAATGAAAATGGACTTAACGGAATTGATTTAATTTATGAACCGATTATAAAAGTTTCACAAAAGGTAATCAATTGATACGAATGCCCAATAATGTTCAAGAATGTTTTTGATATATATAACTTTCGAGTATATTTAATAAAATAAGTGCATTATTTAAAAACGATTAAAATTTTAAGTAAGCATTATTTACGGTTTATATTGTAAGTAGTATCTATATATATATATTTTAAAGTCAAGCCACATACATTAACAGTTTCATTGCTCAAAAAAAAAAAAACACTCTCTACTCCCACCAGCCCCCGATCACTATTTAAATAAACTAGTTCCAGGAAAAAAAAAAAAAACATTTTTAAAAGTAAATACCGTTTCTTTGTTACAACGGGATTACTTCCGAATTCAAGTTTGAAGTAATCACGTTTAGCACGCACGTGTCGACGATAATAGTTGAAAGAAAACCATAAAATCACAAGCTAAGAAACTGAGCCTTTGCTCTCAAACTGCACGCTTGGAAATTAATACAAGTTTGCATATAATAAAATATGAATTAGGAATATATATTTAATATTTAAAATGCTGGAATGTTAATATACTTACTTTCATTAAATAAAATATTTACAAAAGAAAAACATCCTACATATTTTTGTTAAAATTTACCATTACTTTCTTAATATTTTATTTTCATCAATAAAATGTATTAACACATATATGTCTGTGGGTGTATATGTATATATTTCTGCATATGTTAAAAATACATTTACTGCTTCAAAGAGTTTATAATGTTTTAAAATAGTATTTTGACTAATATCATTTTCAAATTAATATGCTGGTTCCAGAGCAGAGACTTTAATATGCGTCTAATTTGTCAGCAAACAAGATAATAGAATGGAACGATCTATTACTTCAGCTTAGTATATTAATAACATTTGGTGCATTCTATTTTTTATTTGTTTGCTGATGTAGAGAGTTATTTATTCATAGCTAATAAGAGTATAGTTTAATTTCAATTTCATATACTTTAATTTAAACTATATTTATTTAACATTTACAATTATTGTCTACCATTTGATTATTGACACAGAGATCATTAAAAGTCAGATTCAGTCTTCGTCATTTGATTAATTAATTATAAACTCAAAATTATTAATGCCATATTTATATCCTGCTAAATTATTATTTTTGGTCTGAATTTCCAAGTGCTAGAAAACAAAGCTTAGTGATACTGTAAGCTGAAAAATTAGGTGCATCAATTCTATCTTTATTATTTGCTGATGTAAGAGGGTTATTTAATCATAAATTGTAGCAGTGTAATTTAATTTCATTTTAATTTTATATATTTTAAGCCATACTTATTTGATGTATATATAACTAGTAAGATCTTTCTGATTTTTAGCATATTTTGAACTTTTGCTCAGTATAAAATTTCCAGCACAGTCTCTCTCATTATACATGCATTTTATAGGGAATCCTCTTGTTCCATTTGTCAGATGAACTAGAAACTTGAAACATAAATACCCACCCAGAAATGATAGTTGAACTTTTCTATTTATAGTCTTCATTATAACTAATTTGACTTTTGGAGTTTGATTATTTTTAGTAGTCAATTGTTTGTATACATGTATTTATTTCATCAATGCTCCTCTATTCATCTTTCATAATAGATAATGATAATTTATATCCATATTAGTCTGAAGCAAAAATATTACATTATAAGAAATATATATATGTGTGTGTGTGTGGGTGTGTGTGTGGGTGTGTGTGTAATAAATTAACTAATGCACCTGATAAATGTCTATTACTCAGTTCAAGATGTATAACATGTTTTGGAGGAGTTCATTGTAAATATGAAAGATTCGTTTGGTTATAGATATTTATTAGGCACATTAATCAATTTATTACACACAAAGATTATTGACTTTATAAATTCTGAATGCAGAACAAAAGTTAATATTTTCATTTAATGTTACCAAATGAGGGAGAGAGTTAACTAATCACAAATCAAGATCTAATTAGAATCTAAAAATAGAAAAGAGGAATTTACATGTGGTTGGATTGACCTCCTTATTTAAAATGAAATATCCTGTAACCAGAAATTAAAATAGACTTACTTATGCAGGGTTGTTTCCTATAAGGTATATTTTATATTTAATAGTAGTTAAATACACATCTGTATTTCTATGTTCAAAGAATATAAATAAGTAAATTATTCCTATTAATTTAATTCTCAACTTACATCTAATTTATTTATTATTAGAAAATTGGATCAATAAGGAATGGCTCATAATGAGCAGATTCTCATTAACCTAATCATACAAATGGTTGAAATATATTAAAATTCTTTTTATTATCCATCATCAGATTATAGATCTAATTATAGTTCTAACTTTTTGTGTACTAAATCTCAAAAGAACCTATTAAATAATTATATGTGAATAAATGAGATGACTTGGAAGTTGAACTAGCCAAAAATACTCATTGACTCCTTGTGACATGAGATAAAAGTGTAGGTAATTTGTTGTCCTGCTAAAAACTATTCACAGAATTATTATTTAGAAAAAAGTAGCAACATAAGTGGTAAAATTTTAGCCATATGATATTGAGTCAAAATGTTCCAAAGACTAACTGTTAAAACTGATGTCTTAAACAAGCAGATTTAATAAACAATTATTGTAGAGTATGATCCACTACTGACTATTAATATAGTCTTTCATGACATCATAAATCTGATTGTAGTTCCATATCCTCTTGATGTCAGAAAAGAAAATCTACCTGAAGTCCTGACAGTCTGTTTGTAATACTCTGTAGCTATGGATGCACCTGTGTTTAGTTGTCTTTTTGAGCAAATGCCTGAGTATACTATTTAGCTGTGATGACTGCCAGTACTGAATACATTTCACTGCTATATATCTCAATGGCCAATGGATGTAAATCAGTTTAAATTAGCTGTATGTAAATCCTGTCATCATGCCTTTCTAAAACATTCAACTAGTTATATAAATGAGTGACCCAGATGCCTTTAATTTTAAATATGCTTTTATATTTTTTAACTCATATGTGATTAACTATCAAATTATGATTCATTTAAATGATGATATAAAGTTCATGCCACCATGCAACTTTACAACAGCTCTTTTGGTGTCAGTGAATCAATTGCTAAATTCCACTTAGAATTCTTATAATAATTGTAATTGATGCATTTCTTAACATTATTAATGTTCAATGAATATTTTTTTATAGATTAGACAACTTCCATATTTCTCCATTCTTTTTATTTCATAAATAATTTCATATAAATAAAGGTACAATAAAAGACAAATAACCCCCAAGATGCATTTCGGGCTGAACTAGAACTCATCAGTTGGGCCAAATCATCATCTCTCATATATATCTTTATTACATGAAGAGTATTTATGTAGAGCAAATTGTCTCATTTTTATTTTCAAGCGTCAATTTTACTCCACTCCCAACTTTTACATTATCAACTTTTTGATAAACATGTAATGGATTATTACTAATCATTTATTAAAGTGGAGATTTTCTCTAGCACAGATATAAACTTTAATCCAAGTTAAAGATTAATATATCTGATTTTCAGCACACATACATAGCTATTTACGTTTCTCCCATGCTTAATATCTTTTTTATAGATTAGACAACTTCCGTATTTCTCCATTCTTTTTTATTTCATAAATAATTTCATATAAATAAAAATACAATAAACTCCCAAGATGCATTTTGTGCTGTATACTTGATAAACTGAATATTTTATCAGTATGTTATGATATATATCAGTGATAAAGCATAACTTTTTTAGGAATGGAAGCACGCTGCATAATCTTTTTTCATAATGCTTTTATTTCACTTGCCACAGCAATTTTTATATAATAATGACTAATATATACATATTACATACATCTAGAAAAATCTCAAACTCTCTTATCTGTAAATCAGAGAATAAATTATTAAAATATTTTTATTTTCTAAATGCTTTTAAGATTCTTAAGTTTTAATTATAAATTAGATTTTAGCATTGTGTGAACTTCTTATAATCAACCAATAATGCATTGGTCAAACTCATCTATTGCCCTATATAAAAATAATTCAACTATTGGTAAAAAAAAAAAAAGTTGAAAGTCAACAGAAATTCCATACAATAAAAAAAAAAAAAATTGAATAGTTTGTTTTTCTTTTTTTATGTTTAGCAAAATAGTTGAGTTTTTTTTTTTTTTTTGTTTTGCAAAATAGCTTATATACACTAATGTACTTATTGTTCTTACTACACTATTATATGTGCAACTTGTTAGATCAATTTTTTGGGGGTAGAATATGTACATATTTTACTGATTTTTTAAAATTGAATTTTAATTAAAGATTTTGAATGTTTTAGTGAATTTTTCTACAGAAGCACTCATTCCATTTAATACATGGCTGCTTTGTCCCTGATATATATATATGATAAACAAAACAAGTTATAAATTTTGTAACTTGCTCTTAGCTTGCATTTTACGATCACTAGATGGAATAGAAAATATTAAATGCTTGAAAACAGAAAAAAATACATATAATGAAGTTATGGAAGAATAAATATGAAAAAAGTGATTATACAGAAAGTGAATTATTGGTTTTTATGCTGGGTTTGGGAAAAGATAAAGGGGATTTAGATATAAAGGTTATAGAGTTGACAAAGATTATGTTGTGGAAATGAGATGGAGCAGAATATGGGAAAATTTAGAGTGGGGAATGGAAAATAAAGTGGCTAACAGGTTTATCTGGGCATAATTGCTGAGATATTCTTGAACTTCATTTAAGGAGAAGCCACAATACATCACATTACATCACATCATCACATTACAAGCTTTCTAGTCTTCCTACTCTTTACTGACATGGGCCAACTAGCTTGAAACCATGGTCTAAAGATTGGAGACAATGAAAGAGATATTGACTTCTATCTCTCTCAGCGTTTATGTAAACAAAGCTGGTTAGTGAGCTATTGGTAAAGCTCCATCTAGTGAATATATATATATATATATTGTAAAGGTAACCCCCTTTTCCATCAAAATGTCACTATTGTCATAGAAATAAACAAATCTTTGGTTTGGCTTTGATATGGGAGTTTATTTATATATGTTGTTGTTGTTAATTGTTGTTATTGTTATTTATTTTATTTATATATATATGCATTTATTTATGATTTTGGGATTTAAAAACTGACAATAGTGATAATATATATATATATGTGTGTGTGCGTATAGATTTTACAAAGACATTGGTTTGTATTTTAATTATTTGCCTTTAGTAATATCAATGATTAAAATATTGGCATATAAAATTACTAAATGTGTTTACATTGTATTTCATTTTTGAAATTATTTGCAATTATTATTTGTTATTTATTATTTTTGTAAACTGTAAAACATATTTGTTATTTATTATTTTTGTAAACTGTAAAACATATTTTTGTATGTAATGTTTTTAACTTTAATATTTTAAAAATGAATGATAATGGGATTGATATCAACAGCACCTGAAAGACTGAGCTAAACACTATAGCAATAAAAAATGATTATAATTGACAATCGCCATTAAGAAAAGGAAGCAAAACTTCGCTGCTATTAAATATACATTTTTTTGCATAATTATAATATTCTATTGGGTTTGATGTCATTAGAAATGGCAGAGTAAATAATAAACTATGGTCTATGGAATTTAGTTTCTTTTGTGTTATCTTACCTAATAAGTAACATCCATTGGAAGATAAGCAAATTATTAATAAGCATGCATTTGAGTAAAAACCAATTGGAAAATGAACAGCTATTTATATATAGCAAGTCAATATAAGCATTATGTAAGTATTCAAAGACAGTCTGTCACTTTTTGTTGATTCATTACAAACTAACCCAGATAAAGAATATTCCAAGACAAGCATTTACAAATGGCTTATGATCCACATGTTCATCATTTAAAATTATTGTACATAATAATTCAATCTGCACCAAAATGGATAAAGACATGTCAAATACTTGTTGAACTTTAAAATGAAAAAAAAAAAAACAAAGAAGATTAAATGGTAAATCAATTTGATCATATTTTGTTTGTATAAGATTGATTTTAAATTTAATCATTTATATATGTAAACTAACTTTAAGTTTTAATCAATCAGTATAAGCAACCGCATGTTATTTTCATTTAGTATTAAGATTTTCTGTTTTATTTTGATTCATATGCAATATAAATGTACATAATATAAGTAACTTCATTTAAACTTTTAACTCATCAATATTAATAGTAAAATACTTGATATCATTTATTATTAAAAAATTTCTGCTGTTCTTCAATTTATATGCCCTATATATATATATATATATATATATATATATATATATATATAGTAACCGGACCACCAACACACAACCCTTTTATTACTTCAGTTGTATTTATTTCCTGATGAGCATGTTGCAGGAAGGAACTATCAATTGGCATTACCCAATGCAGATGTTAATCCCACCCCCACAACAATATTTCCTGCTCATCAGAGGATGTAGCACCATAAAGGCTGGAAGCACCTAGTTATTTATATGTTTGGTTTTTCAAACAGCACCACTAGAGTTCCATCTCACTACAACCTTATGTACCTGGGTCTAGTTATGCCAGACGTAGCTCAGGAGGCATGATGTTCTCATGAATCAGTGTAATGAATGATGAGTGATGCAATAAAAAACAAAATAGATTTGAACAACTGGAACCAAAATGAATTTTAAGTAACAATTTTATTTACTAACAATTAATAAGTAAGTCCCTCTAATATATTTCCTGTAATGAGAAGAAGAGTAAAGGAATACATTTCAAATAGATTGTCTAAGCAGAACTCATTTTTCAGTTCAAATGATGAGAAGATTATAGATGCATTTCCAATAGATTGTCCAAGCAAAACTCATTTTTCAGTTCAAGTGATGAGAAGATTATAGATGCATTTCCAATAGATTGTCCAAGCAAAACTCATTTTTCAGTTCAAGTGATGAGAAGATTATAGATGCATTTCCAATAGATTGTCCAAGCAAAACTCATTTTTCAGTTCAAGTGATGAGAAGATTATAGATGCATTTCCAATAGATTGTCCAAGCAAAACTCATTCTTCAGTTCAAGTGATGAGAAGATTATAGATGCATTTCCAATAGATTGTCCAAGCAAAACTCATTTTTCAGTTCAAGAGATGAGAAGATTATAGATGCATTTCCAATAGATTGTCCAAGCAAAACTCATTCTTCAGTTCAAGTGATGAGAAGATTATAGATGCATTTCCAATGGATTGTCCAAGCAAAACTCATTTTTCAGTTCAAGTGATGAGAAGATTATAGATGCATTTCCAATAGATTGTCCAAGCAAAACTCATTTTTCAGTTCAAGTGATGAGAAGATTATAGATGCATTTCCAATAGATTGTCCAAGTAAAACTCATTCTTCAGTTCAAGTGATAAGAAGATTATAGATGCATTTCCAATAGATTGTCCAAGCAAAACTCATTTTCAGTTCAAGTGATGAGAAGTATTTTAAGCAGTATGCATATATAATTCATATGGACATACTTACTGACTAGTAATTTTAAGTCCATAGAATCATTAAAATAGATATATGTATGATATTACTAAGTAAATGTTTTAACCATTTATTCCAGGGCTTTTAGAAGTATTTTTAAGCAGTACACATATATAATTTATATGCACATACTTATTGACTAATAATTTTAAGTCCATAGAATCATTAAAATAGATATATGTATGATATTACTAAGTAAATGTTTTAACCATTTATTCCATGGCTTTTAGAAGTATTTTTAAATAGTACACATATATAATTTATAAAATAATTAGCATTTAACTAATGAAATATACGTGAGTGTTTTAATTAAATAACACGATTTTCATTTTTTGTGTGTTTTCAATTAAGGGAAAGCAAAGAAACAAAAAACATCATCAACTTTTGACTAAGTTAATATCTTTTGCAAAGTAATTTTTCTTGTTTTCTTATAAATACATATACGTATCGAATATTTATGAAATTGTTACCTTATCTTATCCATTTCTTCTTTAACTTCAAGTGGCATGCTAAAGCCTACACAAAACAAAACAAAAGGGGTGTTGTATTTAAGCTGAACAGCGTTGGTATTTTTCATGATGTTAAAACAGGAAAAATGGAGGTTCATGGTGCAGAGAAAGAAAGAATGTCAAGGAATTATTCTTGCATTGATATGATTTTCATACTAATTCTTTCCTTTTTCATCATTAATGGTGACTGTAAATATTATCTTCTAAGGTTATGACACTCAGCTGTTAGTTAAATAGTGAAATAACCGATAAAAAACTGAATTTTTCACTATTCACTTTTATTACAACAAATGGCTGAACGAAAGAACAAACGTTCTTCTCCACTTCACTATTATGCACTAATCTTCAGATTGATTAGACAGCTCATCCCCCTATATTTTATTTGGTGCAGCTTTTTTTATGGTGGTAGGGCAAAGTAGTTTTTTTTTCTAAAATACATGCACATGTGAAACAAGCATGCTCGTTTCATTACCCTCCACCAAATTTTGGGATGAAATCACCTAGAAGTACGTTTTCATTCCACATATTATACACTTCATCTCTCATTACTGCATCTCTACTGGTTTTAAATGTGCTGATGAAATAGATAAGATGAGCTGGAAAAATGAATACATGGACTGTAGCCTCCAATGCCAGAATAAGTAGATGGCCAAGCATAAACCACTAGTACACACTGCACCATGACATCATGAGAAAATACCTCATTTTTAAGCACTACCTCTCTTGTACCTAGAAGGATCTTCCAACTAAGAGTAGGAGCCAGAAAAAAAAACAATTTGGCACTCATCCAACCCTGCTCAACTTCTGTGAGTCTTAAGGGCTTATTCATTTGGGTCTATTCATGAGATCAAGGCCTATACATGAGGCCTATAAATACACACTATTGGACTACTCTCAGAGGTCAATATCCAGGTCTGGATAGTGCCGAGCATATACTTTGGAGCATCATAACACAATGCATCCAAGCAGCTCTGTTCAATCATCCACCGATCTCAACATGAAAAACACAAGTCCATGCATCACTACATCACACTCACAAACTTTTTCCATCAGCTTTCTCTATTTTATTGTTCTGAATTATAACTACTGTTTGGTTTAGGAGACTGAGGATCATGATCAGTTCTCCTATAATACTCTTCTGTATTATGAGGTGACACACTTCTGGATCGTCTTTTTGTTGGGAGTTTCTCATGCTCAACATCACTGTGGTGGCTTGCTTCTTCCATATTTTCTTTGCTGATCCTTGTTACTGATTGATCTTCTAATTACACAGGTCCGATATAGACCATGAACCCCATCTATGAGTTTTCTCCTGATCCTCTTCCATGGTGGTACTTCATTTTTACATAAAAGTTTCTTTTTAAATGGTTCTTCTGCCATAGTAATTATTTTTTTGGTATTTATAAAAGTTTCTTGTTGCTTAATTTTTTTCACACTGATAAATCCCGAGTTTTCAGATTCCTTTTTGGTGTCTTTTCCTGCGTAAGGAAGTATATTTTTAATAACTGTCTTTATATATTTTTTTTCTGTACTCAATTTCTGATTTGAGTTTATTTTGTTTATAATTTTTATATATGGCTGAGGACTAATACACTTTTCTTTTCAATTTATGGTTTCTTTCTCTATCTCTGTTACTATTTCATAGCATATATCAGACAATTTTTCTGAATTATTTTCTTCTATATTGGACAGTTTCTTCGTTATATGAGAAGTAATTTTTGATTATGTTCATTTTCATGTTTTTCATCTTCTTGCAGATCAGAAGATTTTAATTTTGCTTTATTAAATTCATTTTCATCCATTTGAAATTCTTTTACTGTGTTTGATACTATTTCAGTCTCAGATTCCGTATATACTGTTTCTTTCTTTTCAATTTTAGAGATATATTCCACAATCAAAAGTTTTCCTGAAGGTCGACTGACAATTTCAAAATCACCCTTTGAAATTTCAATCTCTTCCTTTTTAACAATCTCAAATTTTGCTTCATCAGTAATAGGACACTCAATTTGTGATTCCTTTAAAATATCTTTGGTTGGAAATTCCAAAGTTTCTTCCTCATCCAATTTTTTAGACTGGGTTATTTCCCTTATTAACTGGTTGAACTTTTCATTCTGATTTTCCACTGCTTCTATGATTTGTTTTTCTACTCTTTGGTTTGCTTCTAGTGCTTGCTTCCTATCTTCTTTTCTTTGTTCATCTCTTTTTTTGTCATCTTCTTCTCATTGTTTGTTATCCTCTTCTCTTTGTTTATCTCTTTGTCTACAATCTTCTTCTCTTTCTTTATCTCTTTGTCTACAATATTATTCTTTTTCTTTATCTCTTCATCTACAATCTTCTTCTCTTTGTCTATGCTCTTTTTCTATTTGTTCTTTCACCATATCGAATAGCTGCCTTAACATGGCTTTCTTTTCTGTTTCCTTAGTTTCTATGTTCACCATTTTTCCTTTGTTTTCTGGCTTAGTAAGCTTCTCTCTCCATCCACACCATGATTTAACTCCATCCTCTTTAAAATACCTGTTTTATTCTCTATGCCATTCATTTTTGTGTTGTTTTTCTTTTAAACTTTTATTTTTTCACCCTTCTTGAATGACTCACATCACTGCATCATATGCACTGTTCATATCACAGAATCGTGATCTGCTTATGCCTATGGGTAGGCTAACTAGATAAGGCCTCACAGTAGGGCGGCAAATGTAACCGGACCACCAACACACAACCCTTTTATTACTTCAGTTGTATTTATTTCCTGATGAGCATGTTGCAGGAAGGAACTATCAATTGGCATTACCCAATGCAGATGTTAATCCCACCCCCACAACAATATTTTCTGCTCATCAGAGGATGTAGCACCATAGAGGCTAGAAGCATCTAGTTATTTATATGTTTGGTTTTCCAAACAATGCCACTAGAGTTCCATCTCACTACAACCTTATGTACCTGGGTCTAGTTATGCCAGATGTAGCTCAGGAGGCATGATGTTCTCGTGAATCAGTGCAATGAATGATGAGTGATGCAATAAAAGACAAAATAGATTTGAACAACTGGAACCAAAATAAATTTTAAGTAACAATTTTATTTACTAACAATTAATAAGTAAGTCCCTCTAATATATTTCCTGTAATGAGAAGAAGAGTAAAGGAATACATTTCAAATAGATTGTCTAAGCAGAACTCATTTTTCAGTTCAAATGATGAGAAGATTATAGATGCATTTCCAATAGATTGTCCAAGCAAAACTCATTCTTCAGTTCAAGTGATGAGAAGATTATAGATGCATTTCCAATAGATTGTCCAAGCAAAACTCATTTTTCAGTTCAAGTGATGAGAAGATTATAGATGCATTTCCAATAGATTGTCCAAGCAAAACTCATTTTTCAGTTCAAGTGATGAGAAGATTATAGATGCATTTCCAATAGATTGTCCAAGCAAAACTCATTTTCAGTTCAAGTGATGAGAAGTGTTTTAAGCAGTACGCATATATAATTCATATGCACATACTTACTGACTAGTAATTTTAAGTCCATAGAATCATTAAAATAGATATATGTATGATATTACTAAGTAAATGTTTTAACCATTTATTCCAGGGCTTTTAGAAGTATTTTTAAGCAGTACGCATATATAATTTATATGCACATACTTATTGACTAATAATTTTAAGTCCATAGAATCATTAAAATAGATATACGTATGATATTACTAAGTAAATGTTTTAACCATTTATTCCAGGGCTTTTAGAAGTATTTTTAAATAGTACACATATATAATTTATAAAATAATTAGCATTTAACTAATGAAATATACGTGAGTGTTTTAATTAAATAACACAATTTTCATTTTTTGTGTGTTGTCAATTAAGGGAAGCAAAAAAACATCATCAACTTTTGACTAAGTTAATATCTTTTGCAAAGTAATTTTTCTTGTTTTCTTATAAATACATATACATATCGAATATTTATGAAATTGTTACCTTATCTTATCCATTTCTTCTTTAACTTCAAGTGGCATGCTAAAGCCTACACAAAACAAAAGAAAAGGGCATTGTATTTAAGCTGAACGGCGTTGGTATTTTTCATGATGTCAAAACAGGCAAAAATGGAGGTTCACGGTGCAGAGAAAGAGAGAATGTCAAGGGATTATTCTTGCATTGGTATGATTTCCTTACTAATTCTTTCTTTTTTCATTATTAATGGTGACTGTAAATATTATCTTTTAAGGTTATGATGCTCAGCTGTTAGTTAAATAGTGAAATAACCGATAAAAAACTGAATTTTTCACTATTCACTTTTCTTACAACAAATGGCTGAACGAAAGAACAAACATTCTTCTCCACTTCACTATTATGCACTAATCTTCAGATTGATTAGACAGCTCAGCCCCCTATATTTTATTTGTTGCAGCTTTTTTTTAAGGTGGTAGGGAAAAGTAGTTTTTTTTTTTAACTACTTCCGGTTTGTCGGCGACGATTGCGCTCGTTAATGTTCGTTTGTTGAAGTTCGTTTTTCTGTTTGAAATTACGGAAAAACTATAAGGACTACGCATGCGCCTATACCATAATTCTCTTCGTCGTTTTTTCCTCTTTTCGTAGGTAGTCGCCATTTTTCTGTAAGTTAAAAAATAAAATTTTTATTAATTTTTTTGCGAATAAGGTCAATTTTTTAAAAAAATTTTTTCACAATTTGTTAGATTAACGGAAAGAAAAGTACGCAAAATAAATGAACGGGACATGATGGCCTCTGATACGGATTATTTTAGCGGTGATGAATTTGTCCCATCTAAGCCCTTTGACTCCGAGGATAGTGTTAGTTATAGTGATCTTGAAGAATATTTTTCGTCATCAGAAGAAGAAACTACTTTACCAGCCAAAAAGAAAAAAACTACAAGTGCTTTTCTGGATGATATCAATACACCAGGCCCGTCAACAAGTGTTCCCAACGATATCAATTGGCCAGGCCCTTCATCTAGTAACAGTAATCTGTGTCCGAACGTAACCTGCAAACTTGTGTATGTAGAGAATTTTACTAAAACTCCAGGTTTGAAGTTTTCTATAGTAGGTAAGTATTCAATTTTAGATTTTTTTTTAATGTTATTTGATAAAAAACTTTTATCAACTATTATCAGAGAAACTAATAAATATGCCACTCAAGAAAAATGACTGACTGATTTTTTACTCTGTGATAGGTAGCACATATGAAAGGTAATGTTTTTATTATTGTTTTTTTTTTTGTTGGTTTGTTTTAGCTACCAGCACAATGGATGAATGGTTGACACACTGATTCAAGACTATTTACAATTTATTCCTCTCTAGCAAATTGATTGTATATAATGCAGTAATTTTTTTTATTCTGTTTTTACTAATTTTTGTTTTACTAACATGGTTTTCATTGTTTTTGTTTTACTAATTTAGTTTTTATTTGTTGTTTTATTAACTTGTTTTTTTACTAACTTCATTTTATACTTTATAGGCATATGATTGTCTGATTGCCTTCCTTATTAGAATTTTGTTTCAGCTTCATTACTGATTACTTTTTCCAATTGGTAAACAAGATCTGGCATGATGAAATATTTTGCATATTTATATTAGCATATATGAACAGGTATGCTTCTCTGGAAGACGTATCTTGGAAGAGGTAGAATATAAACATTTTTTTATATAAATATCTGCCATAGAACCTTTTTAGTAATCATTGTCTGCCTCTTGAAATGAGAAATTTGTAAATTGTTTTCTGTATTGGCAATGATTATTCAGTATGATGATGATGATGTTATAAACAAGGTTGGTTTATCCAAAGTCTAAAATCAAAATAGTGCATCTTGTTTAATAGGCTTTTGAGTTTTCCCATAACCATTGGCAGAACTTTCATGATTCATACATATACACCACTTTTATAATATACCTGTACTATGATGATGATGATGACATTTTATTTTTTTCCGTATCGGAATGGTAAGTAATAATTTTCCACTTCCTTCATTATTTTTATATTCTGTTAGAATTTTAATTTTTTTATTTTTTATCTTTTATTAGGGAGAACTCTTTTCTGCCAGGCGCCTTGACAATTTGCAACAGTTGGGGTAGAAGATAAAAATGAAGAACTCCTATAGGAACATTTTCGGACATTGTAAAGCTATGGATTATCTCAGGTAAGACTTATTATATATCTTTAGAAAGATTTTTTTGTGAGGAATACAAAGAAATTATCACTGAAGATGTAATTTGCATTTTAGTTAATGTTAATTTTCAAATTATGAACAAACAATAAAATAATAATTATTTCGGTTGTGAAAATTTCTTTTTTTCCTTATTTTTTATATAGTTATCACTATTTATTTTATGCTTATTGTTTTCCTTAGTTTTTCTAGTTTCTAGCAATGTAATTGTTTTTGCTCTAACATAATTCAAACTGAAGTTATTGTGAAAATTGTGTATCAGGCCAGTATTTTAAAAAGTTCAATATGGCGGCTTGAAGCTGAAGTAGTTAAAATACATGCACATGTGAAACAAGCATGCTCGTTTCAATATATATATATATATTATATAAATATAAATAAATTAGTTTTAAATTTCAATTCGTTAACATAAATAATAATATACTAAATATAATTTGTCATTAAAATACTTAGTTGTTTTGATTTAAATGTATTGTACATGTACACTATATATGTAGTTCACAATGAATGCTAGAAATTGAATTTATTGTTGTTTGTTCTCATAAAAATCATTTATAAATATATACATTTTGTATTATATCAGTGTGTAATATTTAATATAATTATTTAATATTTTCCTTCAGAAATTAATTCATAACTTTATCATAAAATACATTTAAAAGGTGCTGTAGACATTTTATATTTGTGTTATATATGCTTATTTTTCATATGTGAGATTATGAGTTCTTATATTTTTTATTCATAGAAGTTTCATATACTAAGGGTTATGTAATCTAGTGATAAATGTTTATTGAATTCTCAGAATTAATGATGATATAAAAGATGATATTACATTTTGGGCCATAATAGAAGCCCTATTATAGATAATAAATTTAAGGAACTCGTATTTACAGTTTAAAAGAGGCATATAGTTTTAGTACAAAAAATGAGGTATATAGATATTCAACACAGTATGAAAAGAATACTAATAATTTTGAGTAAAGTTCAGTGATCTAACTTTAAGGAACATATCTATGATTCTGAACTGTTATTTTAAGAAATTATCATGATTTTCATTATTTCACTATTATTGTATCTTTCTGTATGTTGAACAGTAGATGATTTTTATTTAGATACAAACATCAATCCATGCCTATTGTTAGAAAACATTGTGAATTTGAATAATATTGAATTAAACTGAAAACTTAGAAAACAAACAAATATTGTATGTGTTTGAATATAACTATTGCCATTTGAAAAGAAAATTAAACCACAATTAAAATAAAAGATATACCATTTGTTTTATATAAAATGACTTTGTGATTTATTTGAAATATATTTATTTATTTTTCTCTTTTCAGTACAAAGGTCATTAGGCAATGCTTGAGACTGAGAATTGCTTATATGATAATTTTTGTGTTTTGCCAATATTCAGTTTTATAATTACTTACATAAGCCATCACCAATTAATATATTGTTTTGCATATAATCCTCCATCTGCAAATATGGGTTCAATTTAATAAAATTTCCTTTGCTCCCAATTTATATTTTGGTGACTAATTAAATCTCTCTGATCATATTAAACCATGAGAGTAAATCAGTTAATGTCTGTTATTATTGCTTTTTGGTATCTATGCATACTTATGTACAGCTAGTCAGATTGGTAATATTACAATTGTCAATCAATGATTGGATTATATTTTACTCATGTTTAAAATTTATTTTCTCATGTATAGATGCAGTTCATCACAATTTTTGCCCAAATATATGGGATCATTAAGTAAGAGTTTAGCACTGCAATCCAGTCCATTACAATTGACATCCAATGATAGGGCTATTTTATTTTTCATTGCACAAATGCAGCCCATTACAATTGCTGCCCATCAAGCAAGCAGTCCATTACAGTTGGCACCCAACATGGGGCCTAAAAAGTGAACAATTAATTGAGATTCAAGTCATATTAAGCTGTATAGGATTTTCATTTCTAATTTTTTTCTTCTTATTAGGGTTCATTAGTATAATGGTGGGTTAGTCTATTATATGTTAGAGTTAGATGATCATGATTTTCTTAAGGAAGGGAATTATCTCACTGTAATTGACTTATCTAAATGTAGGCTTATTTAGCACATGTGGGCATTTTCAGTATGTTTAGTATATATCAATATTACAGTATAACATTTTGATCTAAAATGTTGAAATCTTCACATCTCAGTATTATGTGGATGTAGTATTATTATACATAGGTAATTTTTTTTATTCACAAACTTCAAAATATCACTCTAATAAAATGTTTTGACACATATCGATGCTGCCATGTTGGATGGCATTTTCCATCAACCAAAATGATTATGACATCATTGAAATGAAAATTTCGATGTTTGGGACAAATATAATTCAAAGTTAGGATCAGGTTACTTATATTTAGCTTGGATGAAGATTTGCATTTTAGAATAATGGTGAGGGGGTGACTAGCTTCAGATCGTAATTAATTATTGCCTAAAATATATATTTTTTGCATGTATATTATGATTGTTGTTTTTAAAACTATGGATAATGCCAATGAAATATTAGGTGGTTCCAGCATTAATTTGCAGAACCTAATGAATGTGTTGAAGGCTAACTTTACTGAATGGAGGGTTAACTATGATAAAATGGAAGCTGAAATGGAGGCTATCTCTGATAAAGTGGATAAATGAATTCTAAATTGAAGGCTGAAACAAAAACTAACTGATAAATGAGTATGAGATTGAAGACAATAATAGATGATAATTTTAAGAAACTAGGGACTACATGCACCATGGATTTAAAAGATTATAGAATTGAATTCATCGCATTTAGAGAACATAATCCTACCATCAATTGATGATAAAGGATATTGATAGAAGCATAAAAGATTTATAGATCATAGTCTCAAAGACCTTAGATAATAATTTTGAGTTTGAAGAGACTCAGGATAAAAATGGTAGTGATAGGCTTTCTTTGAGTAAAAATCCACCTTGTTTGATTAATATTTGTAAAACTAATGACTTACATAGAGACAAGAAGTTTAGAAGTTCAGTGGTGTTATTGCTATGAAATGCATGGCTATAAATGTATGAACTCTAATGATAGAGAGAAGTTTAAAGTAAATTAAGTGAGAGAAGTATGAACAAATACATTTTCGAAGAGAGTACCATGATAAGTCAGAAATTGTCTTTATATGATAGTCTTGAAAGTAATAATCTTGACTTTGGTAAGAGGAATTGTAAAGTTAAATAGAATGAATGACTGTTATATGAAGTGGGTCTTCATAAGAAATTTACAAATCACATGTATGTATATCACTTGGATGCAAAGGATTTTTGCACATGTGTATACCATTGTAACAAACTAATTAAAAGGCAAAACTTTATGCATATTTGGTTCTTGTCATTCTATAGCTAATTATGGCAGATCCACTGCAAGGTGTTTGATATATGACAACACAAGTATTAAGAGTAGGGAGTTTCATCTGAATATGATGAATTATTCAAACTATGAGATCAGGGTCATTATAGTTTTTTGTGGTATGCAGAAGCTATATTCTTAGGTAGATTAGAGATTAAATGTTCCAATGGGAATTTATACCATTGCTGTAATGGACCTGACTTGTTTTATAAATATCCTAACAGGACAAAAATGATAGGAAGTATAATGATGGAATGTAAGAGAAACAAGGAATTAGAAATAGCTGTTTATAATAGCTTTATTTATTAACTAGAGTCTATATTTTTGAATATCTTAAGAGTTAACTATTTTATTTATAGCTTAACTTTGGCTTAACTTTACTCAATTTTCAAATACCCATTCAGGATCAAATTTGCAGTCATATGCCTTACATTAATGTTCTTTATTCTCTGCCTAGAAATAACTTTTAACTTCAAGTTCTGTGTTATTGTAAGTAAATATTATGAGACTGTAAACCTCTGTTTGTTGTCTTGTTCTAGTTGAGATATTTGGTTATTGTTATCATTATTTTGCACTAGTTAAGATAGATTTGGCCTGATGAAATGTATCAATGAGTATAAAGAAGGTAAATAATTGAATTATAAGTTATTGCCTATATTTGAAGTTAGCTTGTATCCATGTTAGTCGCCCACAGGAGCAACAATTTAAGGAATTCTCCAATCTTTATGAAGGTCTATACAGGATTAAAATGAAAGTAGGATTATGTGATTTATACACCTGATAGTCTGAAGGAAATGTATAATGCTAGGAGTCTTTGACCAGTGTCTTATGAATAACTAACAGTAGTTTAGCTCTAAACATTCCTTCATATATTTTTATATTCTAGAATATTTTATTGTGGTGCTCTTGGGAAAAGCAGAGGTTACTGGTATAAACCATGACTAGATGTTGCCATATGATAAGTATGAGAACTATATGTATATTTTTTTGGGAACTGCAGGTGTTTAAAATTAGGTGCTTTTGTCCCTACTTATATGTATATATGTTTTAAAATTTTTATTTATTTATTACCAGGATTTTGTTGTTGAAATAGGTTCATTTAAATGGAGAAGGCCACCTGTAGATAGTTAAGTGGTAGATGTATAATTAATTTTAGAAGTTACTGTTACCATTGTCATATATAGTTGCTTATATACAATTTCTTTTTGTTAGTGAGAGAATGTTGTAAAGGTTGGAAAAAGCCACTCTTTTCATCAAAGAATCACTATTGTTATAGAAAAAAAAATATTTGTTTTGGCTTTGGTATGGGAATTCATATATATATATATATGTTGTTATCATTATTTATTTTATTTTATTTTTTTTTTTGGTTCGTGCATTTACTTATGATTTTGGGATTTAAAAAATGGCAATGGTGATATAAATATATATATGTATATAGATTTTACAAAGATATTGGTTTGTATTTTAAATATTTGTCTTTAGTAATATCAATGATTAAAATATTCACATATAAAATTACTAAATGTGTTTACATTGTATTTTTGTTTTTGAAATTATTTGCGATGTAATTTTATTATTTATTACTTATTTATTAATTTTTTGTAAACTGTAAAGCATATTTTTGTATGTAATTTTTTTAAATTTTAATACTTAAAAAATCAACAATTGTGGTAATAATGGGATTGATATCAGTAGCACATGAAAGACTGAGATAAACACTATACCAATAAAAAAAGATTATTATTGACAGTCACAATTAAGAAAAGAAAACAAAACTTTGCTACTGTTTAATATACATTTTATTTGCTTAATTACAATATTCTATTGGGTTTGATGTCATTAGAAATGGCAGAGTAAACAATAAACTACAGTTTAGAGGATTTAGTTCCCTTAGTCTTATCCTACCCAATAAGTAACATCCATTGGAAGAGAAGCAAATTATTAATAGGCATTGAAGCGGATAATCTGAAGCTCAGATTATGCTTCATGAGTATCAATAATCATTGTACTAACTGACAGAGTTCAAAGTCTATCTCCCTGTGCTTGTACATGTACCCGCTATTTACCCAGAATTTTTTTTTTTTCACTTCAATATTAATCTTGTTTTGATAGAAATAAATTAATGATTTGGGAAAGAAAGTGAATCAATAAAGTCGTGGACATGCAACGATAGGGTAGATTTAATCAAAATACACACACACTTTTAATGTACTAATAATGTGTATATGAATTAATTAGGAAATATGTATTTAAAGTTTTATATATTTTATTAATCATGGCTGTTCAAGATAAGGCAATCGGGTTGATAAAGTTCTAGAAACATTACTATAAAATTTAAAACAAAGAAAAAGGGGGGGAAATTAATTATGGTAAGTCAAATAAATCAAAAGTGCTATGAATAAAAGTCACTTTTCCATTAACATATAATTAATCTCTCTAAGAGCTCTTTACAAATACTAAAATAGAATGTAAAACAATCGTTCAAGAATTTTTCAGTCCAACCGCATTATCTTAAATTCCTTATGAAACAAAGGTGGGCTTGCTGTAGAAAATTAGCTATTGTACCAAGATTATACATCGCTTCAGGCCACAAGTTTGAAGTGCATTGCAACATTCCAAGGAGTCATATAAATAGTGCAAAAATTGGATAGATAAGGAATCAAGAATAAAAATCAAAATTTGAATCAAAATCTGAGTCTGCTTGTTTTAGCTGAGCCTAAATTATTAGTCTTTTGGAGAATTTGGTTTAACTGACTTCATACTGTCCATTACCATAGACATGACCAAGGAGTAAAACCATCGCACCTTTCCTTTGGCCATTCCTGAGCCACTCTCTATGGAAATGCTTCTCAAACTTAAATGAAACCTTGAACTATTTAACTGTACCCTGAACTTGATCTGGAAAAGCATGTTACCTGCTGTTAATTTCTGACTAGTCAAAATAATGAACCATTACACCAGCATGGACTCAAAAAAGTATTACAAAGGTAATAGTGCCACCTCACATTTACCTTCTATATCTTATATATATTAATTGTAACTAAAATTTAATGTAAACTAAATGTACATTCTTATAATAGTAACTTACCTATGTAGTAATCTTTAATCTCTGCATGATTCTTTATAAAACTAATCATATAATTCTCTATTAGCCTCACAAAATTTTTATTTTAAAATGGTGTAGCATTGATTTTCTATATAATTATAATATATATGTATTTCTTTTTGTTTCATTCAAGTAATATGACATTAATTTATTCTCCAACTCTGCAAATGTGTTTAAATTTAGCTAAGTCTCCTGTTATTTTTAAAAAAAAAAGGAGCGTCAATTAATTAAGTTGTTTATTATAAAGTTGTACATTTGTCGGGTTGAAAAGTTTTAAAATGTTATTTTTCTTAGTATCTTATTATTGCAGTTTGGTGGAGGAGGAAAACATTTCCCACATTAATAAAAAAAAAGTAAATGATTTAAGATCACAGACTTTGGGAAATTAAAAAGTAAAGATTATATATATATTTCATATGTCATTTTATGTTTAAAAATCACCTAAATTAATACTCATATATCATATAATGATCCTCCAAATATTCTCAGCCATGTAAATAAGTAAATTAATGCAATTAAAAATTTTGTTTATCATTTTGTGTCCAATCCCAAAATAATGTTAACATTAAAGTTAGATGGCATAGGGTGGGGGGAAAATTGAGTTTTATATTTTAAATTTATTAAAAGAAAACTACTAAAGCGAGAAATCTATCTTATATTTCAAAATACGTGTCATAATGTTCGTTAAGTCAGCTTAAATAATTTGATCATACCGTCAAGAAAAGGAATAACTAATACCTTGGGTTAACTTTAAGCACCAGAAATAATTGTTATATATACCTTACCCAAGCATTGCTAATGTCAGTCTATTTCCTAATTGTGTGCTATTTGTTCAAAATAGACATCGAGAAAGACCCGAGCCATTTATTCATCGCTTTCAGTTCGTGATAGGGGAATAGACCCTGGACCATGGGCCTGATTAATAATGGGATTTTTGCACCATCAGTGTGATCCCATTCAGGCTGAATATTTCTTCGTTCTAGTGACCAGTCTCTGTAAATTTGGAGTGTGGCAAGTTGGTCTCATATGATGTGAAATAAAAATTACATCCCATCCAATAACTTTATAACCACCCCATCATGTCTCGCAAATGGATTTCTTAATATAAAAATAGCCTGAGCCTTAGCACCACCATTACTCTACCTTATTATTTCTTTATTAAACCCTGCCTATTCAATTCCGTAGTTTGACGTTGTGATCACTTGAGCTGAAGTACACATATTTAAATGTTATAGCTGAATTTTATATTTAAATCTATAAATTAATGCATTAATATCTAATTCTGGATAATTAAAATGCTCAGTATACCCTTCCCTTACATTCCATCTGAAATATAAAATCTTTATTGAGGTATAATGTCCTAATGCAATAAATTAATTGTGTATACAAAATGTTGGTAATCTATTTCCAGGTTAAATGATTGTTCATAAAAACTTATATATATTTGCTTGTAACATTAGGCTGATAATAATTAGCATATTATTCAATTAAATTATTGTAATCCCTTTTTACTACATTAATGCAATAATAAAGAATTATTGGCATATGTATAAAACCACACTATTAACAAATGTATTAAATCAAGTTATATCTGTTTTAATATACATATAAAACCACACTATTAATAAATGTATTAAATAAAGTTATATCTGTTTTAATATACGTATAAAACTGCATTGTTAATAAATGAATTAAATAAAATTATATCTCGTTAAATATACATATAAAACTGCACTATTAGTAAAAGTATTAAATAAAGTTATATTTGTTTTTGATATACATATAAGTCTATGAAATATGTAAATGTTGTAATGTGAGGCTAATATTCATATTTATTCAAATGTAATATATATCTATTAATGCAGAATATGTGTATTATTAAACTATATTTAAAATCTTACTCTGGAGTCATTGCCTATTCCCTCACACATATCTATTTACATTAGGTTGATACATATTCATAAGACATAAGCAATTTATTATTGATAACTATTATATAGGTCTGGTCAGTTGCCTAATTAGAGTGTTTTTTTTTACCACTGAGCTGCCAGTGGAAATAATTGAATATGACTTATATCATCAGTATTGCTAATCATAAATGAAGAGACCTAGATTTGAACCTGTAGAGCAGAGTTAGAGAGAGTCCATGACTTATGTATCTTAAACATGATCTGACTCGAGGTACTCAGGCTGGAATTCCAGGTCTGGTTGTATGAATTATGCAAACTGACCAGTACAGCATGCATTTGAGTAAAAACCAACTGGAAGTTAATATAAGCATTATCTAAGTATTCAAAGACAGTCTGTCACTTTTAATTTATCCATTACAAACTAACCCGGATAAAAGGATACTCGAAGACAAGCATTTACAAATGGCTTATGTATCCCCACATCCGTCATTTAAAATTATCATTAATTCAATCTATGCCAGAATGGATTAAGACACATCAAATAATTGTCAAACTTTAAAAAAAAAAAAAAAAAAAAACAAAGAAGATTAAATGGTAAATCAATTTCATAATTTTTTTTTGTTTAATACAATTGATTTCATAAACTAACTTTAAGTTTTAATCAATCAGTATAGATAACACATGTTAGATTTCATTTAGCATTAAAATTTTCTTTTTATTTTATTCATATGCAATATAAATGTACATAATATAAGTAACTTGATTTAAACTTTTAACTCATCAATATTAATAGTAAAGGGCTAGATGCCATTTCTTATTAAAAATTTTTGTTTTCTTCAATTCATATGCCTTATATATATAAAATTAGTTTTAAATTTCAATTCATTACATAAATAGTAAAATAATAGATATAATTTGTCATTAAAACACTCTGTCATCATTTTAATTTAAATGATTGTATGTTCACTATATATGTAGTTCACAGTGAATGCTAGAAATTGAATTTATTGTATTTTTCCTCATAAGAATCATTTATAAATATATACATAATGTATTATATCAGTGTTTAATATTTAATATAATTATTTAATTTTTCCTTCAGAAATTAATTCATAACTTCATTATAAGATACATTTAAAAGGTAGATCAGACTGTAGACATCTTATACGTATGCCATATGTGCTTATTTCTTCATATGTGAGATTAGGAATTGTTCTTATATTTTTTTATTCAGAGAAGTTTCACATACTAAGGGTTATGTAATCTAGTGATAAATGTTTATTGAATTCTTAGAATTAATGATGACTTAAAAGAAGATATTAAGTTTTGGGGCATAATGAAAGCCCTATTATAGATAATAAATGTATGGAGCCCATATTTGCAGTTTAAAAGAGGAATATAGTTCTAATAGAAAATGAGATATATAGATATTCAACACAGTGTGTAGAGAATACTGATAATTTTATGTAAAGTTAAGTGATCCAACTTTAAGGAACATATCTATGATTCTGAACTGTTATTTTAAGAAATATCATGATTTTCATTATTCTACTATTATTGCATCTTTCTTTATGTTGAACAGTAAATAGTTCTTATTTAAATACAAACATCAATGTTAGCAAATATTGTGAATTTTAGTAATATTGAATTAAAATGAAAACTTAGAAAACAAACAAATATTGTATGTGTTTGAATATAACTATTACCATTTGAAAAGAAAATCAAACAGCCATTAAAATAAAGGTATACCATTTGTTTTATATGAAATGTCTTGTGATTTATTTGAAATTTATTTATTTATTTATTTAATTGTCTCTTTTCAGTACAAAGATCATTAGACAATGCTTGAAACTGAGAATTACTTATATGATAATTTTTGTTTTTTCAATATTCAAGTTTATAATTACTTATTTAAGTCATCACTAATTATTACATTGTTTGCATATAATCCTCCATCTGCAAATATAGGTTCAATTTAATAAAATTCCTTTCTTTTAATTTATATTTGGTGAGTAATTAAATCTCACTGGTCATGTTAAACCCTGAGAGTAAATCAGTTAATGTCTCTTATTATTGCTTTTTGGTATCTATGCATACTTTATGTACAACTAGTCAGATCGGTAATATTACAATTATCAATCAATGATTGGACTATATTTTACTCATGCTTAAAATTTATTTTCTCATGCATAGATGTGTTCATCATAATTGTTGCCAAACATATAGGATCATTAATTAAGAGTTTATCACCACAATCCAGCCCATTACAATTGACATCTAATGATTGAGCTAGTTTATTTTCCATTGCACAAGTGCAGTCCATTACAATCAGTGCCCATCAATCAGGCAGTCCATTATAATATATATATATGTTAATTCTAATTTTTTCACGGATAAAAGATGTCATATTATTATTACTATTTGCAGGATATTCCGTGTAGTGAAAAAGCTAAATGCTGACGTTTCAGTACAATATATATTATATTATTATTACTATTTGCGGGATATTCCGTGTAGTGAAAAAGCTAAATGCTGACGTTTCAGTACAATATATATTATATTATTATTACTATTTGCAGGATATTCCGTGTAGTGAAAAAGCTAAATGCTGACGTTTCAGTACAATATATATTGTACTGAAACGTCAGCATTTAACTTTTTCACTACACGGAATATCCCACAAATAGTAATAATAATATGACATATATATATATAATCACCTTTAAACATTATTGATATCAGATACAGCTAAAAAGCCTCTGGAATGAAAGTCTCTTCAAATTAATGTCTTTTTCTTATCTATAGTTTTTATTTTCTTCAGTAAATTGTAATCCAGCATTTTTTTAATCTTATTCTTTATGTCATGCATATTTTAGTTTTGCCATTTACAAACATTTAAATCTAGTCAATGGCTTTAATTAATATTGTATTGTCTTTATTCTAGCAGCATACTATCCTAGCTCCATTCTAGCATTTAATTCTTTTAATAATATGAGGAAGGTCTTTTTTTGTTAAAGCACATATTTTACTTTCGTTCATCATTTTTAATTCTATCATGTATCTCTCCATAAGTGCATAGACTTATTTCCGTTTAGTGTTATTTCTATTAGAGGCCAAACTTTATTATAATTATTGTTTATTAATTATTATTAATTCTCTAAACTAATACATATATTACTATAGTTTGAGCATTTATCTGAAGGGGGTTAGAATCAAAGATGTGAGTACAGGAAGTTTGAACTGTAGTAATTTATATTAACAAATATCTAATAATAATGATATGAGTAAGAGATTGTAATTTATACTATGTGCTTCCAGAATGTGTGGTGGAATGGAAGTTTTAAATATATTTATATCATAATGGGCATGATTTAAATGAGATTATGATGCATCTCCATATTACTATAAGTTTATTTACAAGGTGCCATAATAATGTTGATTGATGATTTAACACAGGCAATCAAATCATACATCTATTTGCATCATTCTCATCCATACACAGAACACAATAAATCCTCAAGACATGTAATTATCATAGTCTGCAATTCAAGATGTCATGATCATCTGACTCCTTCATTTTCCAGTTATAGTGGTTGAAACATTTATTAATTAAATCATGATTTCTATATACTGACAAAGAAAGACAATCATGGAAATAATGTAAACAACAAACAAAATTTTTTACAATAAAATAATAAATGATAATTATAATGGTGATCATGTAACATAAATCTCTTCTCCAAAATCATCAGTTAATAAATATAAAATAAAACAATATATATATATATATATATATATATATATATATATATATATATATATATATATATATATATATATATAATTAGTTTCCAACCAGTAACCACCTAAACATTCACAGTAAATATAGCAACCAATATCTCTAACTGCTGTCAAGGCAACCTTCACACCTTTTAATAGCAAGAATGGAAATATATATATATATATATATATATATATATATATATATATATATATATATATATATATATATATATATATATAAATGTAAACATTATATATATATAAATAAGCATATTTTGTCAACTAGCAATAAATTACACTATTTAGTAGATTTCAATTTTTTTATCTAAAATTATATCAACTTATATGCTATAGTGTTGTTAGATATCATAATATCTATGATATAAATGATTCACTCATATATGTTTAAATTGCATGATAAATTAGAATGATATATACATACGATTCAATTACTACCTATTATTATCTATATTAAAAGAAAACTATTATTCAACATTGAATATGCTGAATAATGATAACCAAATATCAGATTCAAGCTATAGACTTTAAATAATTATTAGCTCATGACATAATGACTAGTTTTTTTTTGATCTTAACTATCAAGTTTGCTACAATATTATTTCAAAATAAATGGTAACTAGAGTGCATTCACTAACTTTCTATTTTTCAATATTATCATCATCATTTTCAGCCTTTATCATTTCACTGCAGAAAGTATTTCTACAACACACTAGCAAAACTCATTATTTCATCAATTCTTCTTACATAGTATCTATTTCTAGGTATTTTACAATCTCTTTGGATCCAATTAAAAGCTTCAACTGCCCATCAGTTATTATTTCTACTAGCAATATATCCAAGCCCATTCATTCTTTCACCCATATACTTGGTTTTCAGTATCTTCTTGCTATTTCTAGCATCTCTCCATACTTCATTGAGTAGCTTTAAGTTTTTATATTGCTATTTAAGTGTCCAAATCTCAGATCAGTAAATAAGAATTGTAAAACACTTCTATTAAAAAAAATATATTTCAAACTCATAAGAATGATTCTTTTTAATATTAAATATTTCTAGCAAAAGCACTTCATCCCTATTTAATTCTATGATTAATTTTACCCATTATGTTCTATTTGTTTAATAATCTGACCAAGATACCTGTAGTTGTTAATGTTTTCTAATTCATGATTACCAATCCCTATTTTCTTCTGAGAAATCTGTTGAATGTTATTTTAATCTTTTTAGGATTTATATTATTTTTATTTGATAATTCTTAAAACATTTCTGAACCTCTAAGCATTATTTACAAAACAATGACATCATCTGAAAAATCTAGAAGACTTAAATAATATTCATTTATTTTTATTTCTCTATCTTCCCATTTTAATCTGCAAAATACTTTTTGTAAAGCTGTTGTAAAAAGTTTGGGATATAGAATCATTATGTCATATAATCTCAATATTAATACTTTTAGTATCATCATATACTCTAATCATTTCTGTTGCATTTTGATGAATATTCTTCAGAGTATGATAATATTTTGAGTCTCCATATTGATTATCCGAAACTTTAATCATTGTAGAAATGATTATAGAATCCGAATCAAGCTGCCTTTTCATATTCTAGAAATCCAGACTTTTCTATAACTTCTCTTAATATTTCAATGTGATCCATTGTGGTAAATACCACTTTTAAATCTAACATATTATGGGGACAAGCTTTCTATAGGTTCTCTTAATACTTGAACATACTGCTTTTAAATCCTGGTTATTTATTTTATTTTTGGATGGCTAGAATCCAAAATTCTTTGCAGGTGATTTGTAATTTTTTTCTAAAGATTTTGTTTAGAATTAATAGAAGACTAATTTTTAATACTTTATCACTTTTCTTATATATCAATATTTCTATTGTATTTTTCCAATTATTTGGTACATCTTTACTATTTAAACTTATATACAATTTTTATATATTTTTAAGTTGCTTCTTTCAAAATATTTATTGCAATTCCATCATTCCCCAGATCTTTTACCTTCTTAGATTTAATTGCCTGTCTTACTTCCTCATTTAAAATGTTGGTCAATTCAGAAAATGTAATAGTTGTATAGAATACTTTCTTTTCTTGTTTTTTATTACAATATAATTGTTTATAAAACTCTTCTACATATTTCATTATGTTATCTCATTTTTAGTAATAGTTCCATCTTTTTATTGCAGAAGTAATTTTATTACCAGTACCAAGTATTATTTTATACTTTTAAGACTTTTTTTTTTTTTACTATAGTTTTTCCTATCAACTCACAGTGATATTTTTTTTTTTATCACTGTTAACTTTTTTTCCTACTATTTTACTACACTTTACATATTCAATTCTTCCTGATGATCATTAATTTTTTTTTTTTTATGTATTTCTACTTTTTTTATACATTCTTTCATTTCAGTAGAAAATTTACTTGTAAATGCTGCTTTTTCCAGATATCTTAGTTGCAGCTCTTAATAGTATATTGTTGCCTTCTTATTGATTGCAGTCAAGTTTGAATCATCTTCATAGTCTTTACATTTTAAATGATTTATTTAAATTTATTGAACTATTTCTGAAAGTTATTGATATCAATAGTTGATACTATTTTGATAGTTTTTTATTAATATGTATCTTACATCTCAATAATCAATTATCACTTCCTGTATTGAGTCTATTAAAAATATTAATTACACTTTTGAAATAGATATTTTTTATTAGTTAAAATATAATTCAATTCTGATGTATCTTTATTTGAATGCTTCCATGTCATTTCCATTTACTATTTTTCTCAAAGAAAGAATTCATGATATACAGTTTTTTTAAAAATTCCACAAGTCTATATTATTTTATTTGTATCACCATAACAAAATTTTCATTTTTCAATCATTTCCAATTCTAGTTATAATAATTTTAAATTTTTACTTGGTTTGATCAAAGGCATTTTGTATATATATATAAAATGTTTTACTTCTTTATCATAATGAGAACTTGTTTTATAAATCTAAAATATTTGTATTTACTTTCTTTTATTAATTTGAATAATTAATCTTGCCAATATGTAATGATTTATATCGTCTATTCATCATCATCATCATCATCAACCATTATCAATCTACTGCAGGATGAAGGTCTCTCCAAGTTTAATCCATCTTCTCTGATATTTAGTTTCTTTTTTCCACAACACCCCGGCACATTTTCTTATTTCATCCATCCATCTCACATGTGGTCTCTTTCTGGGTCTTTTACAATCTCTTGGAATCCAGTTTAAAATTTCAATTGTCCATCTATTATCATTTCTTCTAGCAATATGTCCAGCCCAACTCCATTTCAATCTTTTAATTTTTTCAATAAGGTCAGTAACACCTGTTTGTTGTCGTACCCATACATTGTGTTTTCAATTACTCCCAACATACATCTCTCCATACTCCTTTGAGTGGTCTAAAGTCTCTGTATTGCTCTTATATTAAGTGTCCATGTCTCAGATCCATAAGTAAGAACTGGTAAAACACATTTGTTAAAAAACATTCTTTTCAAACACATAAGCATATTTTCTTTTAGTATCAAGTTATTTCTACCAAAAGCACTCCAACCAAGTTTAATTCTATGATTAATTTCCTCCATTATGTTTCCATCTGTATTAATAATCTGACCAAGGTATTTGTAACTTTTAACTTCTTCTAATTCTTCATAATCAATCTTTATTTTTATATTTTGAGCAAATCGATTAAACATTACTTTAGTCTTTTTAACATTTATCTTTAGTCCTACTTTTCTACTTTCATCTGCTAACTCCTGCAACATTTCCTGCAGCTCTGAAGCATTATTTGCAAAAACAACTACATCATCTGCAAAATCTAAATGACTTAAATACTCTCCATTTACTTTCATTCCTTTAGTTTCCCATTTTAATCCACAAAATACTTCTTGCAGCACTGCTGTAAAAAGTTTTGGAGATATGGAGTCACCTTGTCTTACACCTTTCTCAATGTTGATTTTTCCAGTATCATTATGTAACCTAATTGTTGCTGTTGCATTTTTATAAATATTCTTTAAAATGTGACAATATCCTGGATCTATCCCTTGATAATCCAATGCTTTAATCACTGAAGAAATGTGTATAGAATCGAATGCCTTTTCATAATCTACAAATCCAAAACATAATGACAACTCATATTCATTTGTTCTTTCTATGACTTCTCTCAATACCTGGATATGATCTATTGTACTAAAACCACTTTTAAATCCAGCTTGTTCTCTTGGTTGGTGGAAATCCAAAGTTCTCTGTAGACGAGTTGTAATTATCTTGGTAAAAATTTTATATAAAACTGATAAAAGGCTGATAGGTCTGTAATTTCTAATATCTTTTTTATCACCTTTTTAAAATATTAATATTATTACTGCATTCTTCCAATCTTCTGGTACATCTTTATCATTTAGACATTTGGTATATAACTTTGCTAAAATTGTTTCTATTTCTTCACCTGCTTCTTTTAATATATCAATTATAATTCCATCATTTCCTGGAGCCTTTCCTTTCTTCATACACTTAATTGCATGTCTCACTTCTTCATTTAAAATTCTGGGCAATTCGGAAGATGTAATAGATATAGGAGGTACTTGTTCTTTATTACTATATAATTCTTGATAAAAATCTTCTACCAATTTCATGATGTCATCTCTCTTTTTAGTAATAATTCCATCTTTTTTTCTTATTGAAGACATAAATTTCCTACCAATACCAAAATGTTGTTTAACATTCTTGAGACTTTTATTTTCTTCTACAGCTTTCATTGCTATTTCACAGTTATACTTTCTTATATCATTTTCAACTCTTTTCCGTACCATTTTACAAAATTTGAGATATTCAATTCTTTTTAATACATCATTTTTGTATATCTTCATATTCCTTCTTTTCTTCATAAATTCTCTAGTCTCAGTAGAAATTTTATTAGTCAATTGCTGCTTTTTTCTACCAGCTATCTTTGTTGCAGTTTTTAAAAGTGTATCAGTTATTTTCATATTAATTTCATTCAAATCTGAATCATGTTCAAAATCTCCTAACACTTGAAACCTATTTGTAAGTTCTAATTTAAATTCATTATAATGTTTCTGAAGATTAGGAATATCAACTGTAAATATTGTTTTTTTTAATAATTTTTGTCTCTCTAGTTTTACATTAACACGTAACTTACACCTTACTAATCCATGATCACTTTTTGTGTTAAATTTATTAAGAACATTATAATCTTGAAATATGTATTTCCTGTTAGTCAAAATATAATCCAATTCTGCTGTATCTTCATTTGGATACTTCCATGTCCATTTCCTTTTAACATTTTTCTCAAAAAATGAATTCATAATATAAAGTTTTTCTTTTTCTGCAAACTCCACAAGTCTATGTCCTCTCTCATTTCTATTACCATAACCAAAATTACCTACAGCAATTTCATCTTTCATTTGTCTACAATTCTAGCATTAAAGTCTCCCATAAAAATTTTAAAATGTTGTTTACTCTGATCAAAAGCCTTTTGTACATCCATATAAAAATCTTTTACTACTTCATCGCTATGAAAACTTGTTGGGGCATAAACCTGAATTATCTGCATTTGGTATCTGCTATTAAGTTGTATAACTAATCTTGCAACTCTGTTCGATACACCATCAATCTTCACAATATTGTTCTTTCACTTTTTATTTATAATGAATCCTACTCCATTTGTATTTCCAATATGTGTGCCTTTATAATAGAGTATATGTCCACTTTTTAAATCAATTGTTTCTTCACCTTTTCTTCTAACTTCACAAAATCCAATAATGTCCCATTTAATATAAGACAATTCTTCTTCTAATTCTTGCAATCTTCCTTCACCTGAAAGTGATCTGCAGTTGTAAGTACCTAAATAAAAAGTCATCATCAAATGGCAACCTGGGTCTGCAATCAGAGGATTCTTAGCACCCTCCGCCTTCGGCCACCAACTGCTGCCTTTGTTGGTGACTTTACAGCCTCCTGGGAATAAGGGCCATGCTTTATTTTTGTCTGCCATAATTGTATATATGTATTGGAAAAATATTTATCATTTACACAAACATTCATTCTGCCTTATCAGGCACTGAGAAGAAAAACCATGGTGTTTCTTGATCTTAAACTCAGAGGTAAAAAGCCAATAAACTCACCACGCTGGCTAATGCGTGTTGGTGAGGAGCCCATCCATGTTCGTATACTACATGAATAATCACATAGTAATAACAGCTATAATGACAAGAACATATGGAGTGGACATTAGGAATTTGCCTGCTTGGTTCCTCCAAGAGGAATCAAAGGGTCTCCTTTCAGTTAATAGCAAAATCAGTTTAACTCAAAAAATAATTTATCTACATCATTCTTCCATGAAAAACATCAAATATAATATTATTGTAATAAGTATACAGTTTATGTTAGTTTTGATGATTCTTCATTATCCACCTCATATGCTATTTAGATGAATTTTTGTCTTCTGTCATTTCTGATACAACATTTTAAAATAAAAATGTCATACTGATGCAACATTGTGTTCATGTTTTTCTTAGATATAGTTATAATAAATAATTTATAACATATTTAATCTGATTCATTGATTAATTCAATTTTCATTTTAAGTTTTTTTTTGTCTTTATTTGGAATAAAACTTCAATTGTGATAGTTTTATTTTGAAATTGAATTTGGTTATTTTGGTAATGTCAAACAATCTCACATATTTGTATAATTTTATTTCATTAATAAATTTTATTTACATGCAGTAATTTGTTTAGTTTGCAATGGCTACAACACAGCTTTGTTACATAATACTTCAAGCAGTATCTCATACCACTTTTAAGAAGAGTATTTGTTTTATAAAAATATTTTAAATTTGATTTTTTTTATTATAAGCATTGTTTACAATATGTATTAAAATGTTTGTATAAAAAATATAAAAAATTATCACTAAATTGCAAAAATTAAAAAAATATTAGTATTTTTATTTAATAGCATACTTTCCCACTTTCATTTTGTAATGTAATGAAGGTTTTAGAAAGAAATAATAATTTCCAGATGACAGTACTTAATAAATCCCTATCCTGTGCTTTCCTATTCAAAATTCTCAGATTAAAATAGCAATATGTAAGCTGAAGACATGTGATAGATCATACAATGTTTTATATTTTTTGTTTAACTGGATTCAATTGATTGCTTTCTCATAAACAGTTATTGTAATGAAGATAATTTTTTTTTATTCTTGTTGCCATTAGTTACACTAAGTGTTATGATATTCATTTTAAAAAGTACCAAAAAAAGACATTTAAAAATTTTTAAAAGCTTATAACTCTACCTGAAAAGTGAGCATAAAATTTAAACTGTGTGAATTAAATTTAGATCAATTTGATTTCTAGATAACTGTTCAATTTAAAAAGTATGGAATTAGTGCATTTGACATTTGATAATAGCATCACATACAATGTGTAGCCATTATTAGGCTAAATAAAATTTAAAACACATGAGTTCTTATTTAATCATCCTTATGAGCAAATTGTGTTTGACTTTTAAATATGAACACATTTTATAATGTTTAAACTGAATGAACTTTAACAGATTGACATGATCTTTTTATCTAAGTAACAATTTTATGTGAATATTCTGTCAAAATAAGATGCCAAAGTATTGATGTTTTTTTTACTTATATAAATAGTCAAATTATATTTATAATTAGATTGACAACTCAACATTGGTTTATTGAGCACACAAAATGCTCTTAATCCAAAGCCAGAGATAAAACTTTTGAAAAGATAAGAATGGCCTTTTTATTTCTTTTACCTAAATTTATTTATATAGGCCAATCTAAAATATTTTGGAGAGAAATTATTAAGATCTTAAATTGATCACATTACTTCTTAAAGCTATATTTCAGTTTGCTTTATATTATTTTGATTGACATTTGTGAAATTTTTCAATGTATAGCCTGACAAATAATGAATCAAATAATGAAATATGTAAATATAAACTTTTCCCTACAATTATAAAGCAATTTGAAATATAACTTTAAGAAGTAATGTGATCAATTTAAGATCTTCACACTGTCTCTCCAAAATGCTTAGTTTGACCTATATAAATGAATTTAGCTAAAAGAACTAAGACTGCAGTTTTTATTTTTTCAAAAATTTTATCTTGTGCTTTAGATTGAGAGTATTGCACATGCTCAATAAACCAGTGTTGAATTTTCAATCTAATTATCAATATTAACTGCTCTGAAAAGTTTATATCTATATATTTCATTATTTGATTTATTATTTGACAGGATGTAAATTGAATAATTTCACAGATATTAAAATAATATAAAGCAATCTGAAAATAGCTTTAAAAAATTAATACAATCAATTTAGATCTTCATACTTTCTCTCCAAAGTGTTTTAAATTGGCCTATATAAATGAATTTAGATAAAAGAGATAAGATGGCCATTCATATCTTTTCAAAAGTTTTATCTTGTGCTTTGGATTGAGAGTATTTCACATGCTCAATAAACCAGTGTAATTATCAATATTAACTGCTGGGAAATGTTTATATTATATAACTAAAATGATCCCAAATTCAAATTTAAATGACTAGACATAGGAAAAACCTGTACAACACAGCCAATGGCTTCATTGTGGAAGCAGACTTCTCATATGCAAAAACTTAAAAACACTGCTTAGGCAGAAACCATTGGTTGTGTTGTATAGTTTTTTTTCCTTTGGCTAGTCTTGTGTCATTATAAATTTGGGGTAATTTTGGTTATTTTATTGACTAATTTAGCTTTATGCTTTTAATGTTTCTATACATAATTTCAAACATTAAAAGCCTAAAGCTAAACTAATCAATAAAATAATCAAAATTATCCCAATTTCACCACTAAATCAGATTAGCCAAAGAAAATAAACTCTAAAATACACGGTTTTATTGCTATAAGCAGACTTCTCACGTGTAATTTTGAATTTAAAAAATCAATAGGCTTAGGGGACAATGGTTATATGAGCAGATATCTGAAATAAATAAACATAATTATTATTTCAAGTAAACAAATCATTTAAATATGATCAATATAGTAAAATATCTAAAACGGATCGATTATTAGGCTAAATAAAATTTAAAACAAATGAGTTCTTGTAGAATTATTCTTATGAGCAAATTGGATAGATGTATTTTTGATGAAAAATTAAGCATTATTTGTCATAGGTGTATATACTTTATATCTAGTATCAACTATCTTTAAGAAAAACAAAACATAGCTGAATAGTATAATTTGATTTTTGATGGCAGTTATTTTATTAGTTAGAAAGATAAATATAGTTTGGGTTTTCATTTATTTACTACTTCATTTATTTAGTTTTATTATTCATTCCATTACTTAAAAGTAACATTAAAAAAAAGCTCTATTTCAGATTATCATTTATTTTATAGTGATGATGTTTTAAATACATGACAGGTTATTAAGCAATGCATTAATTCAATCATTCTAAATTACCAAGATCAAACACACATCCATACATATATATATATATATATATAAACACACATCCATATATATATACACACAATCTAAACAGACTAATTATGGCATGAGGTATTACCTTTATTAGTCTATCTGTATTACTTTTTAATACAAAATTCTAGAAGAAGAAAATCTCTTCTATGACTTAGAATGCTGATGAAAAAAACTCAAGATGAGCATTCCATGTTAATTATAAAATAAAATAAATGTAATATATTTTTGTTTTATACAAAAACTTTAAATCTTTTAGTTTTCTTTCTAATAAATTTTGTGCAGAGTTTTAAGTATAATTTTACATTTTGTAAGTGCACACACAAAATACATACATGCATTTATTTGTTAATAGTTTAATGTTTTCCATTATGTATAGGTTGCATACCTGGTCTAACCTTAACAATGTTTACATTTAATTTTGATTTTTATTTAGTTCTAATTATAATTCAGTCCTGTCTGTAAATACTGCTTTTCTGTTTCTTCTGTTAACATACCAAAACATTTCTAAATATAGACAAAATACATAATTGTTCTATTAGAATTATAACTAAATACTAATTCATGGTGAATAAATTTATAATCTATTACTATAAGCTTATTTCAATTTTAATAAGTATTAATTATTAGTTTCTCAGTATTTAATAAACAAACTCAATTTTATGGTTAATGTCATTCATTATGTTTCTACTTATATTAACAATTTAACTTCTAATTTAGTTTAAAATTTCTTTTAAAAAAAAAAATTTTTTTTAACTGCTCTGTATATACTTCTTTTTCCCCCCTTATCATAATTGTTTATTTTGTCTTTCAATTCCTACTCCCTGTGCCTCTTTGTCAAACCTTTCTGCAAATTTTATTTCTCTTATTTCTCTATCTACTCCTTTTTGCCAATTTCTTATTAGACATAGTTTTTGTTTGTTTGTTTTTTTCTTATGGCATGTTTTGGGACATCCTCTATGTGCAATTATTACATTCAAATTGTTTATTTCTGATTTCACTCATTATAATACATTTAATATCTGTTATTTTAAAAATTCTTTTATTAATTATATGTTCTCTTTCATTGTAGTGAAAGCAAGTCATCTAGGAAAAGGAATTTCTGATTTAAAACCCTGCTGCTCCAAGTTGGGAATTGAGATATCAGACCAACTACTTGATACAAAAAAATTGAATGTTTAAAAAATCCAACATAAAGCCTAGTACTAAATATAAATATGAATGTGATGCAAAAATTGAATGTGGATTATGATTTCTAAAATGTGAAATTATGGGATCTGTCCATTTAATTAAAAGAAAAAATATATGACTTTCAATACATAAAGATTTATTTGGCTGCCTTATGTGAAACTAAGAATAAAGGATATGCTTGGAAAATCTCAGAAGTTATGATCACTTTATCATTGGTGTTTTAAATGACAAAAAAATATAATAAGGAATATCAATATTGGTTCACAGGAGTCAGATAATATATTATAACATGGGAAGAAAGTAACAATAAAAATGAATGTGTCATATATAAATGAGGAAAATAGTATTAGTTTATAGTCTGAATGACAAAGCTTCTGTAAATATTAATGATGAACTTTAAGTAACTAAATAATAAAATTATAAAACTTCAACCATCTAGAGAAATTAGAGTACTCAGAGACATTAATAGAAAAACAAGTTGAAGAAGAAAACATATAATTTCAGATTAATATGGTGAAGATGCTGTAAATGATAATGGAATTATGTTATTCATATATGCCAGCAAAATTGTTTAAAGACATTGAATGATTTCTATCAATACAAAAAAAAAATTATAATTACTCATGGATCCACAATTTACAAAATGTTAAGTGTACAATATATTGTGTTGTAATATGATAGGATATGATTTTTATGAGGGATTAAATCAAACATATAAACTTATGAGCATGACCCAATAGGAGAAAAAATATAACTTGAATGTTTCTAACATGAGTGTGTTGATAGATTGCACAAGTCATGACTAGATGAAAAATTACAAATAAAAAATAATTTTGAAACTATTGAAAAACATTACAATTATATTAAAAATATATACCTTCAGATATAAGGAGCTATCCATACTCTGTTCACTATAATATTAGTTAACTTTCAGCTGCTTTAGTATAATTAAAAATATCTATAATAATACTTTCATGGACTTAGAGATGTAATCATTGAAATATAACAAATTTTTTTCATTTAATAATCTAGATACTTTCAGCTATTCTCCAGGTGTGGTTTTTCATTGCCTAACCACATATAGTAGATAGTTTTCCACTAGATAAGATCATTGTATTTTCTGTTATAATTAGAATGTTGGAAAATCCTTTAAAACAGGAAGATGCCTTTATACAAGTTATTCAATGGGAAACTATTTTATCCAGGGACCTCTCCTATTTGTCTGGAAATATTGCTTTGCTTCTTGAATTATCTTAGAATAGATTAGATAAACTGCCATAGTTTTTCATTTTTGACCTTCTTATATTCCACTTGTTGTTTTTCATACCTATCACTGTATACTATATTCAATGTATATTTTCTAAGTAACAGATTTATCAAAAGCTAATTACAAGATTTAACATAAACATTTTCTTCATTTCTTTCACATGTTGTGGAAACAAATAATTCTGCCTATACTTTTAACTTATATCATTATTTTAATAACTAAATGAACAAAAGAAAAAAATTAGTTTTCCCCCTTTTTTATTTACTTTAGTGATAACAAAAAAGAAAAATCATTACCGATTTAAAAATTGATCAATAACTTTTTTTAATTATAACATACTTAGATTTGCCATTTAATTTACTTTAAGAAAGGATAAGTTATTTATTTAAAATGCCTTTCGGGAAACAAATCAAAAAAGGTCAGAAAATACTTTATATTTTGGTAAAGTGCACAATTCAAATTCTTACCTGCATCAAATCTTTTTTCTTTCTCTCTTTATATAGAGTAAACTATAGTCCTATTGTTTTTAATTTTACATAGTACACCTGCTTTATAAAAAATTTAATATCATTATATAAAAAAAAACCTATAGATCTTTTTTTAATTGCCTAAACCAGTATACATAAGTGTATGTTTTATCTAGTATGTGCACATACTCACATGCCAATTTATAACATTTATTATATATTTCTCTTTTTTTGATTATTCAGCTTTGTAATGTAATTAATTTAACCTGCAATCAGATTTTTTTTGTCACAATATATATGCATTACTTTTTATTTTAATTTTGAAAAATATAACTATAGAAATGTAATAAATAAATACATTTCCTTTAACAAATATGTTTAAAAATTAGACTTGAATGTTTATTTTTAAATTACTCTTTATTATTATTATTATTATTATTATTATTATTATTATTATTATTATTATTATTATTATTATTATTATTATTATTATTATTATTATTATTATTATTATTATTATTATTATTATTATTATTATTATTATTATTATTATTATTATTATTATTATTATTATTATTATTATTATTATTATTATTATTATTATTATTATTATTATTATTATTATTATTATTATTATTATTATTATTATTATTATTATTATTATTATTATTATTATTATTATTATTATTATTATTATTATTATTATTATTATTATTATTATTATTATTATTATTATTATTATTATTATTATTATTATTATGTAGAGGTTATTATTTGGTAGAATTATCTATTTTTAAAAGATTAAAAAGTAATGTCTTTTAACAAATTATTAAAATTTACTTTTTAACATTTAAAAACAAATTAAAACTGTCATGATACTATAATTCTATAAAGTTGAAATTAATTTATTTCTGTCAAGAATTCACCAAAGCTATATACTGACTTTATATATTAAAACAAACAAGCAAAGTGTATTTCTGAAATAAATATAAGATAAATAAGTATTTTATATTTAATGTGCATAAAATATAAAAACAAAACAGTAAATTTGTAAAATATTAAAAACTTATTTTATTACTTATTAATAAGATTCAACAGCACATTCCTGAGAGTGATTTTTACTTTCTATTGTAATGATTTTCTCATTCTATCACTCAAGTTACCAAAAGATGTTGTGAGTATGTCACGTATTTAACACCAAAAGAACATAGTAAAAAAACAATTTTTTTAAAATTTGTATTGTAATATACAAAATTTAACAAAATATAAAAACATTAAGTATTTCAGTATATTATTTATTTTCAAAATTATTAGCTCTTAAGGTAAAATGTCATAAATCTAATTTACTAAAATTCATCAACTTCTAACATCTGGACAAAATTTAATTTTTCACAACTAGATTTTACTATTTCAGCATGGGTTAGGATTTATATAAGTAATATTTTATATTTAATCTAGAGTCCAAATTCATTTAAAAAAATAATAACAATTATCTATATAAAATTTTAAAAATATATTGCAGATTGATTTGAGTACTATGTTTGTACAGTGTTTTTTAGTATATTTTATTTTTTCTTAGAAAAAAAAAGTTTTCACTTTCTAAATATGGCAGCAAATAAAAACATTTTACCCTTTTAAATAATGTACATGCTCAATACATTTTACCACCTATTTTAATTTTTTGTTTTTGTTTTTGTTGTGTTGTTGTTATGTATAAAGACTTATTTTTTTATTTTTACTGCATAGTATTTATTTTTTCATTGAAGACATAAATTCAATAACTAAAATCAATCTAAAAAATAAAATATTAATTTTACAGATAAAAAAATAACAAGTAAACAGAAGTCCTAAAAAACAAATAGCTGCAAACTATAAAAACTTTTGAGAATTAATAAACAATGATTCTTCCAAAATGTAATATTTTTCATAAATGTCATAATAAAACATAACTTTAAAAAATGAAAACTTTCTTTAAATTATTAAAAAAAATGTTTATATATATAATCTTATTTTTAAAATGTACATAATTAAATTTTCAAATTAGCATTATGAGGAAACTTTTTATTAAGTAGATAACTAATAATAGTTATTTTAGTTTTGTGTATTTAAAATATTCTTTTTGTAGAATTCGGTATTTCATTATAAAAATATCTAATGTTTTTCTAGTAAATATTATTCTAATTTTTTTCACTCGGTTATTAATTACGGAATCAGATTTCTAAATTGACAGTCATTGTCAAACATATCTTCGATAGATTCAGTAAATGAAAGATCGGGATCATTATTCTCATATGGAAATGTTTCAATTGATTCAAGATAGTGTAATAATATAGGATTTAGTAAAGTGTGTAATAAATCAGTTCAAATTAAAAAATTAGTTTTGCATTATAAATAACTGTTTCTCAATCACAATTCTCAAATCTATCCAAATGTTTTTTTTAACTCAATTCAAATAATATCTTTATTGCCATCCAAACATAATAAGAAGAGTTCATAATTCTTCAAAACAAAATTTATTAATACTTCTACTGTCTTAAACTTTTATGATGATTCTTCTTTTGCACTGTTTGACATGGATATTGTGAAATTTTATTAACTTAAATATTTAGCCTGACTTGTAGAAACATTTCTATTACTTACTGCAATTACATAACATTCACTCATTTCTCCTTGATAATCATCAGTTTGGAATTAAACAAAGTATTTTGTAGGATCTAGGAAATTTTCTTGGGATTATTGGTATTACCACAGTGCTTTAATCATGAAAACAAAAATGGTCTATAATTGCAGCATTTTATGTTCTAGAATAATCATTAATGTGCAGATAGAATTAATTTTGTTTTCATGTTGGAGAGAACTTTAGTGTAATCATTATATAATAGAGACTATTTAGAATATAACAGTTCAGCTAATGGAATTTTTCTTATTTTTTCCTCTCTTCAAACTCTTTTTCTCTATCAGTTTTAAAACTAATTTTGTTACAGACAATACACAATATATACTTTTTAATTTTCTTTTCCTGGTGACTTTCTTCTACATTAAAAAGACTAATGAAATTATCTTTCTCAATATCTACTTCTACTCAAGATAGATTATTATGAGCAAACAGTTTAAACTTTGTGGCTAATTGTTTTAAAGTGCAAAATATAAAATGCGCTAACATGTACGAGCACACAAAGCTGAGGGCAAATAAAGATATATATATAATTACATGGTTAAGTGCTTTCAAGGGTCAAATATTTTTTTTCTTTTTTCTATAATATTCAGAGTTAAATCCTTTCTTAAATTTTCTTTTATCTTTTTTTGCTTCTGTTTTATTTTGCCTTTTTTTTCTGTTCTATTTATATATTTCTTTCTGCTTAATGCTTTATTTCTAATACACATATTGTGCAAGAGTTTATATAGAATGATGCCACATGTATGATAGTGGTCATATGATTGTGGCAACAAAATATTCCAAACTGCCTAGGAAAATGCAATTATGATCTATACTCATAATATCATCACCATTATCAACCATTATAGATCCATTGCAGATTGAAAGTCTCTGAAAGTTTAATCCAGTTTTTTTCACCTCTAGCTTTTCTTTTCTGTATCACATCAGAAAACTTCCTTATTTTATCCATTCATTTTACATGTGGTCTCCATCTAGGTCTTTTACAATATATTGGCATCGAGTTTAAGATTTTAATTGTTCATCTATTATCATCTAACAATATTCTCATCCCAGTTTCATATCAGTCTCTTAATTCTTTCAGTGAACTTAATAATACCTATTTGTTCTCTTACTCATGTTTTTGATCCCTTCTTGTTAATCCTAACATACATCTCTCAATACTTTGTTGACTGATCTGAAGTCTCTGTATTGCCCTTCTGTTAAATGTCCAAATTTCAGATTGGTATGTAAGAACTGATAAAATATACTTGTTAAAAGCCTTTCTTTTCAACTGCATAGGCTTTTTTTTTAATACTAAATTATTTCTAACAAAAATACTCCATCAAAGTTTAATTCTGTTATTAATTTCATCCATTATGATTCCATCTACTAAAAATATGACTTGGAGCTATTAGCTTTTTCTAATTCATCTTTTCTTCTTTTGAGAAAATCCATTGAATATTAGTTTTGTCTTTTTAGCATTTATGTTTAATCCTACTTTCTTCCTTTCATCTGATAATTCTTGCAACATTTCCTGAAGTTCTGAAATATTATTTGGAAAAACAATCACATCATCTACAAAATTTAAATGATTTTAAGTAATCTCCGTTTATTTTTACTCCCTTATTTTGTTATCTTAATTCACAAAAATACTTGTAACATTACTGTAAATTTTTTTGTAAGATATGGAATCACCCTGTTGTGCACCCTACTCAGTGACAATCTTAAACATTATTATGTAATCGAATCATTATCCTGGGTTTATATCTTGATGATCCAAAGCTTTAATCACTCTAGAAAATGCTTATAGAATCAAATGCTTTTCAGAATTTACAAATCCTAGGTATAATGGCAACTCATATTCAATGGTAATTTCAATAACTTCTCTCCATATTTGAATGTGTGCTAAACTCAATTTTAAATCCAACTTATTCTTTGGTTGGTTAAAATCCAAAATTAGTTATAGACGAGTTGTAATTATGTTGATAAAAGTTTTGTATATAAGTGTTAAAAGACTAATAGGTCTGTAATTTCTAATATCTTCTTTCTCACTTTTTTTTTTTAATATTATTACTTTATTTTTCTCATTATCTGGTACCTCTGTATAATTTGTAAATAATTTTGCCAACAATTTTTTTATTTCATCACCTGCTTCTTTTAAGATATCGTTTATAATTCCATCATTACCTGGAGCTCGTAGATTAATATACAGTAATAGCCAGAAGTCAATTTCGACTCGTTGGCACCTATTGCAATAAAAATAATTTCTTGGTAATAGCTTCGTTGTTTTGAGAATAATTTTCATTTTTAATCATATGGTAAATTTAAATTTCATGCCCATATGACTTACTTTTATATCTTCATCCTTCTTTATAAGCTAGGAAAAAAATTATACTGCATAAATAGGGTAAAGTTTATTATTAAAGCTGACAAATTAATTAGATTCTATTCTTAACTTAATATCTATTGGTGTCTATATGCATGGTAAAACTTGTGTGTACGAGAATATATATGTAGACATATATATTCTAAGTAGAAAAAATTTTTTTTTACAATAACGTATTTCAAGCAATGAAAAATTATAGCAATACTTTAAAATAATAATAAAATATTAATTAGTATAATTTAAAAAATTTTAATTGTAAATTTGACGTAAGAGCATATATTGTTCTACGCAGTGTGAATCGCGCTTAATAAAAACAGCCTCTGCGAATATGTCTAATTTCTCGTAGTTCCTATTGTATTTAATTGTAATAAGTTGAGAGTAATACTCCACCCGTCACGTTTTGATTGATGGCAAGCTGTGTGCTTCAACAGGGGGAATTAGAGGCCACACGTGACTGTTAACCTTGCACGTGGCACTTGAATACTACCACTGTAAGCTGTTGAAGTGACATCTCAGGCAAAAAAGAACGTGGCAAACAAATCTTACCACGAGTTGTCAATTCGCTATAACTTTCTACAACTCTCTTCCTGAGAAATTATACTCTACAACTTCTATCTTTACTTTTACAAAGAAACCACGAAAAGTGCAGTATTCCTATTAAAACTTAATTAAAGTCTTTTTGTACTCGACAGGATCTTAATTGACTAATTAAAAGTTAATTGTTTTCAATTGAGTCATTTTTAATTACTCGCGACAGTGGGTATGTTTAATGCAAAATAGATTTTTAATGCATTTCTACCATCTATAATAGAATATTTCATTAATGTTTGCTTAAAATGTTAGTTTAAATCAATTTCAAACAAAGTAAATTAAATTTATTTACCTAAATCATAAAAATTTAGCGTTACCTATAATGGAAATGATGAGTTCATTATCTCTTGAAAATTGTATAAAAATACAAATATTTCTAAAACAATATATATAATAGATAAAAAAATAACCTTTGCAAACTGAAAGGCAAGGCCTCTCCAACAAGCCTTCCACAAAGATTATTTAACAGTCTTGTCAATTGCCGGATGTTGGAAGATTTTAGTGGTTTGCATTTTTATTTGTTTCCTCTGGCAAAGAATAGTATCCATTGACCAACCAGTAACTAGGTAGCTATTTGGTTGATTTTAGAAAGGAATATTCTGCGTTTGTTTGGAACCTCGAAAAAATTCAAATATTACTGACAATTGAATCGAACTTCAGGTCGTTATCCTGGATGAGCTCAACACCAACCATGAAATCCACGCGACAATATATAATATTACAATTTAATTTTAACTTATCTCTCTCACTTTATTAGTTTAAAATTATTTTCAAGTAAAATTTACTACGTGAACTACACAATCTATTATTCACTTATCTATCTGTATATTTCTGTTGGATGCAGAAGTTACACATCCCCTGCTATGCTTATGAATTGGGGTTCAAATCTGTGCTGAGTGAAAGTACTTTCAAAAATCTTAAAATTTTTCTCTTAGATAGCTGGCCCATTGCCAACCTAATCAAACATCTGATGTTTGTTAATAAATGAGTATTTAGCTATCCTTCCTTGGCTGATTAATAAAACAAGAATGGAACTTTACACAAACCTATCATTTGGCAAGCTAGTAACTGCCTTCTTTTTTGTCACTTCTCCAATGAGAGATAACTAGGATAGTCTTTAACCAATGACATTATTGGGCTACTTGCTTTTTTAATACACATAATAGTTTGACATAGTGCCAGTCCGTATAGCATAATGTTTGATGATTTATGTCAGTTTATCAGTGCTTCTACTTGCATAGGGTTGGCCAAATAGTTGTAAGATGTTCTTTACTTCCGTTGACGTAATTTTTTACTATGCCTTGCTCTTATAAAAATCCTTATAATGCATTTTCCTGTCAAGTTTACAACTTGAGTTTAAATTTGAGTAGAGCTTTGAAATTTTTTTTTAGGCAACTGTTTTCAAACAATAATTTTTCCAATTAACTTATCTTTATTAAATCTAAATAGTAAGTGGATTACATATTTTTTTCATCCGGAGAGTAAAATGCCCAAAATAATTGAAGTTAATCAAATACATTTCAATTCAATGACCAAAATAAAATGACTAAAATGGGATGCTGATATTAGCATAAAACTATGGATGCTGAGCCCATATTTTTCCTTTTTATATATATCTTACTTAGCATATATTTGTAGAATTTAATTCTTTTGTATACACTGTTACTGATATCTCCAAAACCTAGTACACAACATGAGGCCCAACACTAATTCAAGCCCCATGATATTAGCGTTATTTATTAATGAATAAAATTAAGTAATGTTAGGGCACCTAAACCATCAATCACAACCTAAGTCTTAAAGTCTATTATAAATAAAGAGTAAACTAAAGTTTAAACCAAGTCAATCAAATAGATATGACAACTAATCATTGCAACAATTAACATTAAATGTATTATGATTACAAACACAAAAGAACAACATATAATACATCCAATGAGTGAACACAGTCAAGAAAAAAATACATATATATACAATATTAAAGTAAAGAAAAATTAAATGTTTCTTTTCTTATTTTTTTTTAAACAAGTTGTTTATGTTATATACAATGAACTTTTTTGTTCAGGAAGAAGAAAAAAATTCTTTTATCTGTGAGAAAATCTATCATTACCTATGCAAAGGAGCAACCAATTCGGAGTTATAATACTTTTAAATAAATCTTTAGAAAGTGAGGAGAAACATTCAGCTCATAAAACAGCTAAACAAAAAATTCAAAAATTAATAAGATGCAAACAAAATAAAGTATTCGAATCTCTAAAAGCACCATTGATTCCTCATTATAGATTTTCAGATCTAAATATAAAAACATGCAATAGAAGAAATATTGAAATTACTCCGATCAACTTAAACTACGAAAACAAATATAAGTATTGACAAAAGTAAATATGCAATGCTAAATGGAAGGATAATGTTGTGGAAGGAAACTCATCATTAATCATGGAGCCATTGTCAAGATCTATATGGGATTGTCCTATCTCTCCACACCTAGATTGATTGAAAACTCTAACTCAAAGGCTAGTAAAGTCAACCTATCAAGCAGACGTTCAAATTCTCAACTATGCCTAAAGGAACTATCATGGATTATGAGAACAAGCCATTAGAACAATGTCTATACGAACTATAAAACCAAGTTATAAAGTTGACATCATCTACATTTATTTGTTTGCATGCTATATATCATAATTTTATTTTCTTTATTTTAATATAGGGCCAAATAACTTTAATTTGAGACATGTGAAATAAAAATAAAAATAAATCTCTTCATTTGTATTATCATCTTGGATAGATAAAATCTATGAGGTACGCTCTTGATTATGAAATAGTCTTATCGTTATAAAAGGGACAAGATAAGACATTACCTAATACATATATAAATTCAACATTTATATATGTACAACACATACACTTTCTTCATTTGCTTATTCCAAAGTTTATGTTAATTGTTGATTTTATATATATTTTTTCTTTGCATATATTTTTAATTATTTGTATCAGGAACTTATAACTCTCCTTCATCGCACACACATCATTTATTAACAGGGCTCTTTTAAACCATCATGATATTAAATAAAAGATTTAAAAAAAATAAATGAATACTGTACTATATATTAACAATGAACAAGTTTTAATTTAAAATTTGATCATTTTTTGATATTAACAATGTTGTATAGAATATGAAAATTATTCATTCTTTATGGGACATTGGCATAAAACAAACATAAATAAAGAATGACCACAAATATCTAAATGAATTTTTCCTAATTTTGTTATTTTCTTGTTAAAATACTAATCAATGTAAATACATTTATTAAATTTATTTAAATGTCAAAACATTATTCTTCGTTTATTTTTCTGAGGTTAAATTTTACTTAGACATATCCTTACACACATATTTTGATCATTACTTGTATGTATACAGTATACTAACTATATCCGCTTCCATTAACAGATATATACATTATTTTATACATATTCAGACTCAAGTGATTCAAATATACTCTAAACCAGAGGATCAACCCACATCTCCCTGATTTCAAAATCTGAAATAACAAAAGCAAACTGCAATATGGGTGAGATAGATTAAGGTAGAATCAATATTTATTTAGATCTTACTCTCTCCTCTCTTAGGTATGAGTTTAATTTGTGAGGGGTATGCATGAATGTGAGCAACAGAGATATATTCTTTTATTCATCATGAGGGACCCACACACCTTTGTGCATATTGCAGAAAGGTCATCCCATTACAATATTAAGAGTTTTCAAATTGGTTGATATCAACCCCTGGGGTTGATTTGAACTTTCTAGAGATCGATAGTTTCAATATAAAAAATTTGGGTTCGATGACAGCAGAAATAGATTCTTTTTACTACTGCTAATTGTTTGTTACTTCAAAATATCTAAGATTCAAATAGATACCTAATTAAAAAAGTAAAATAACTATAAAAACACTTTTGATAAAAACACATTACATACCAAACTTGGGAATGAAAAGATAAAATGTGTTATTAAAAGATTCATATGTAATAATGCATGAAAATACATGTAGCACAAACATATCTGTGCATTGTCTTATCAAACATATCAAAGCAAGCTCAGACAAAAAACCATTGCATGTTCACACTTGTTTGCTGTGGACGAAATGATATTTGATATTAGCAGAATCTATCAATCTTGTATGATAATGCTTTCATATTTGTGATTTGAACTGAATATTATGATTTATTGAGGAGCAGTACTATGAAAAAGAAAGAAGACTCAGTTTATTTATTCAAGTTTAAACAAAAATCTGTTTCAAGTAAGTACTGTACATATTTTATTTTTATCACAGTCGAAAATTGTTTGTTAGTAAAAGTTTTTATTTCTTACAATAATAATAAAATTGAAACAAAAAAGAAATACAGATAGTACAGCTTGGACTATTTGAAACTGTGATTTATCCCATCATTATCAAACAAACATTTAGCAATGTGTCTCATATGCAAAAAAATCTTTAGCAACAATGCTATGAAACCATCAAAACTAGCAGATCATTTGAATATAATGCACCCTGACAAAAAAAAAAAAATCATAATATCAATCACTTAAAGATAAAATTCTGAAGAAAACTATGATAGATAATATGCTTATCTCATTATTGAAGTTAAATGATGATGGATTAAGGGCATTGTACAACATATCCCTTATTGCGAAGTCTGGCAAGTCACACATCGTAGGGGGGAGACTGATTCTAATGATTGCCACAGAGGTATTGAAGACTATACTCCACAAACCTGCACAAGATGTTATAAAAAGTATTCCTTTGAGCAATAATACAGTTCAAACACCTAACAACAAAATGAATTATGATAAGAAAAAATGTTTGTGTAATCAGTAATGAAGCTTTGCTTCTGGCCTATGTTTGTTTTATTCAAAACCAGGAAGTATATGAAGAGCTGCTTTTTTCTAGAACTTTAGAAATTGACACCAGAGGTGAATTGATTTTTAATTTAATGGAGTTATTTTTCAGGAAAAAAGTGATTCCATTGAAAATATAATATCTGTTGTGAAACATGGAGCACCATTCATTATTGTGATTTCATAAGTTACGTGCAACAACATATTTGAAGTGGTTGCAGTTCACTGCATTATTCATAGACAACATTTAGTAGCCAATAACCTTAGTGACCAATTGCATTAATTGTTTTAGTTTGTTGTAACAGCTGTGAACATAATTCGAAGTAATGCTCTGAAAACCAGACAGTTTTTCGATTATGCTAGGAAAGCAATGAAGATATCTATCAATTGGTCCTCCATACCAAAGTTCACTAGGTTTATGTTTGGTGGGATTTTTTGCACTTTTTGATCTGTTTTTGGAAGATACGGATTCCAGTTTGAAAGAAAATTTATTTAAGAGGAGATATTGCTTATGTTGGTTAATTTAATGATGTTAATTTCCAACTGTAAGGAGACAATTTGGAGACAATTTGAATCTCATCAAAGCAAAATTGGTCATATCACTTTTTGTTGCCAGATTAATGTTTCTGAAGCAAAATATTGCAAGATCTGAGCTTTCCCAGTTCCCCAACTTATTTAAGATAGGCACAATCCAAGAAGAAAACATCTTGGCTTTTTGTAAACAAATTGGAAGCTCTTCACTTAGATTTCAAAACTAGTTTTGAAGATAATCTATCATTAGAAATACTAGACTAGATAATAAACCCATATACTACTAGTGCAGAACCAAATATAATTTTGCAAGATGAGCTGATATAATTTGCAAGATGAGCTGATAACCATTACCACAAATGTGGATCTCAAGGTACAACTCAAACAAGGATATCAAAAGTTTTGGTTCCAACAAGATATTCCATTTCTGTACCCAGCTCTATGGACTGTTGTACAAAAGTATTTGTTGGCATTTTCCATCATTGTTTTTCAAAGAGAGAGGCTTCAGTGAAGTTTAAACCTGCTTCAGAAAAGAAATTGATGTCATATCACTGGAGGTGAAGATTTGAGAATGCAACTCACTAATTTTAAATCGGACATAGATAAATTGTTGACAGATTATCAGGTGCATCCATGTCATTAAATTTAATTTACCAAGCTAATTGATTTGGTTGTATTTATATCTGGAGTATTTCCATAATCTAATATGAGTATTGAATGTCTTTAGAAAAATTTAACTTTATTTAAATATTCTAAATACATTCAACTCTTAATAATAGTACACAAGTTAATATATGCACAATTCTCTCCTTTTCTTCAGGTGTTGCTGGTCTGATCAGTGAAAGTACCAACATGGGAATCAAACCTGGATCTTTAGATTCTTGAGGATTGAATTTTAAAACAACCATCATACCGAAGGCAACAGTCAGTAGAAATTTCTATACTTCTCTATGAAATTTCTCCTGATTTCTCCACTTTTTCTAAAAGCAAAATTGATTAGTGGTTTCCATACATTGGGTATAGTCACACTAGATTGCCTTATGGGATTGTTTTCCATTGTCATGTGAGCAGCTTCTTTAAATTTTCTTCTTGCTTGCTTCTCTATCCAATATTTTTGTATTTTCCCAATTGTACATATGTTCTTTGGTACATACATTATCTGCTACCTTAGTCATATCTGTTTTCTCTCTTCTAATTATCAGTTTGTGTTCTTGCAAGCACTTTTCAGTGGGAAGACAGGTCTCACCAATATACATTCTTTTACATTCATATGGTATTTTATAGATGCAGTTTTTTCTTTTCAGCATTAGGCTTTGTAGATATTAGAATTTTTCATAGTGTAGTATGGCTCTGGAAAGCTGTTCTGATGTTATACTGATTGCAGATGTGGAAGAACATATATTGGTGGGACTAGTCATCCCATTGACAAGTGAATTGCAAAAACACAAATTGATAACTAGAAGAGAGAGAACAGATGTGCTAATGTAGCAGACCATGTCTGTACCAATGAATATACGTTCAAATGAGAAATTACAAAAATATTGGATAGAGAAGAAAAGATACAAAGAAGAAAATTTAAAGAAGCTGATCACATAACAATGGCAAACACTCCTATAAATCAACCTAGTGTGACTATACATAATGTATGCAAACCACTAATCAACTTTGCTTTTAGGAAAAAATGGACAAATCAGAAAGGAACCTCATAGATAAATGTATGAAATTTGTACTGACTATTGTTTTCGACTAGATTACTAGTTGTTTAGAGTGTTACCTTAAAATTCAATACTTAAAAATTTAAGGGTCAAGTACTGTCACTGGTCAGGCCAACAACAACTGAAGAGGAGAGAATAATACCCCTCAAAAATTGTGCATATATTAATCTATACGTTATTACTAACAGTTGAATGTATTTGGAATATATAAATAAAATAAATTTTTTTTAAAGACATTCAATATTCATATTTGATGGTGAAAATAGACCAATATATAAATACAACTAAAATACCATCAACACAAATCTTCAGGAAAATACTAAATATTTGGTATGGATCTGATGCTATAACGAACTTTAGACATTATAAAAAATTATGTCAAAGCTGGCCAAAATAGAAGATCAATCTGAAAGGATAATTCCTAATGGTGTGCAAGTAAAACATCCAATTTACTCCCATAGAGCTGAGAAAATTACTCACAGAGCAAGTGAAGCTCTGTTAAGAGAAAGAATAAATACTCAAAGATTTTCTAAGTATCAATCAACCCATGCATTCAAATAATGTAGAATGTTTTCTAAAAAATAAACTTACTGATGAAAACTTGACAAGCATTTCTCAAGCAGGAAGAAAATCATATTCTACATGACATGGAAAAATAAAAATGCCAAAAGAAGAAACTTATTAACCTACATGGGCATATCAAAAATCATAATGTATCAAGCAGTGTATGAGCTTCATCTGTTAAAAATCTGTTCTAAATAATCTAATGGATACTAAAATTTTTCTTCTTGAGAGGTTATACTTTAGCATAATACCACCTAATATTCATTTATTAGATATAATGGCAACCACTGGAGCTGTCATTCAAAAATTGCCTTTAGAAAAAGCAGCAGAATTACACTGGAGAATAAAAAGAACATTTGCACAAGCAACAAAAATTAAAATCAAACATATACTATGGTGAGAGGAAAGCAGTTAAATCTCTCAAAGTAGATAAATCTATAATTATTCTCCCTGCTGACAAAGGCAATTCAACAATTGTATCTATTACAACTTATTTTGCCAACAAAATATAAGAACTCCTCATAGTAGGTCAATAAAGAAAAATTGCAAAAAATCCAATACTGAGTACAGAAACAAAGTTATAAGCATTATTCAGAAAACATTACAGGTACTTTAGTGATTCAGAAATAAATAAATTCCTCATCTTTATGGTTTATCCAAAATCCATAAGAATCATGTTTCATTAAGACCTATCGTTAGTTCTAGAAATTCATCTTGCCAAAATATGCCAAGATTTCTTCTTAAAGTTCTTAGTCCTTTGGCATACAAGACTCAGTCCTTTGTCTGGCTTCTAGATACTCTGTAGAATTAATCAAGAATGTGAATATTAAAAGAATTGACTTATTGGTAAGCTTTGGTGTGGAAAGTTTATTCACAAATGTCTATTGTAAGTGAAAGATTAAATGGTGATAATAGCTTACAAATCAGAACAACTTTTCCTATTGATAGTATAATTAACATTCTGCATAAAAACAATCTAGTTTCAATATAACACAGAATTCTTTCAACAAAATCAAGGATCAGGTATGGATTCACCATTGTTACCTGATTAGCAATATTTACAGGGAAGGACTTGAAACCACAGCCATAAAAATTACTCCATACCCATCTAAAATTTGATTTTACTATATAGGTGATACATTTGTTCTATGGCTATATGGTGAAGCACTACTACAAATTTTCTGAAAATACCTCAACAATATATCCCCATCAATTAAATTTACAATGGAATTAGAACAAAAACTGGCATACTTAGATGTTCTTGTGATAAAACTCCCTCATGGCAAAATCAAAACTACAGTTTACCGAAAACCCACACATATAGGAAAATACTTAGCCTATACATCCAATCATACCTGAAACACAAAACATGGGGTTATACTATCACTATGGGACATAGCAAAAGAAGTTTGTTCCAAAACCAGAAATTTGAAAAAAGGTCTATATAGAGTAAACTCTTATAAAAAATGGTTATCCATCAACTGTTATTAAGAAAACCTTAAAAAGACAACAAAAAGAACCATCAAAAGAAAAAACAATTATTTGAACTGCAGTGTACCCATACATACCAAAAAATAGCAGATAAATTAAGGAAAATCTGAAATCAGTATAATATCAGAACAGCTTTCCAGATTCATACCACACTATGAGAAACCTAAATTTGAAAGGCTGAAAAAAACTGCACCTGTGAAACAATGAATGTGGAAGAATGTATATTGGTGATGCCAGTCATCTCATTAAAAAGCACTTGCAAGAATACAATCTGATAATTATAAGAGAGAAAAAAACTCCATCCAAGGTAGCAGACCATATATGTACCAATGAACATATGTTCAAGTGAGAAAATACAAAAAATATTGGAAAAAAAAGATAGGGTGCAAAGAAGAAAATTTAAAGAAGCTGTTCATATGACAGTGGCAAACAATCCCATAAGTCAACCTAGTGTGATTATACATAATGTATTGAAACCACTAATCAACTTTGATCTTTAAAAAAATAGAGAAATCGGGAGAAACTTCATAACTAAATAGCTTTGGCAGGATGGCTCAATTGGTTAGAGTGTTACCTTAGAATTCAATACTCAAGAATCTAAGGCTCCAGATTCAATTCCTATGCTAGTACTGACCCTTGTCAGGCCAGAAACACCAGAAGAAGGGAGAATAATACCTCTCAAAATATTGTGCATATAATAGCCTGTGTAGTATTACTATCAGCTGAATGTATTTGGAATATTTAAATAATGTTACATTTTTCTAAGAACATTCAATACTCAGATTATGAAAATAGTAGGATATATAAATACAACTAAACACCATCACAAACCTTCAGGAAAATACAAATTTAATTTATTGGGTATTCTTATTTTTATAATTCCAATTAAAATTTTCATTGACGTAATTTTATTGATGTTTTGATGTTTAATTCTGTCTGAATATGTTGACTTTATCACTTCATTTTTATGTTTAATAAAGTGATTTCAATATTTCTACTTATTTCGAATTTACATATTTCTTTTATAAATGTCAAAAATTAAAAAAAAAAACTCTGCTTGTATTTTTTTGTTTTAGTTTTCATTAGTGCAAGTTTCAGTTTTCATTAGTGCAGGTTTCTTTTTTTTCCAAAATAAACTTTATTTACACTATAAATCAAATATGGAAGGTTATATAAAAATACAAATCTCAATCGAGCATAGTACAAATGGTTAGTCCAGATTTATGTAGTATGGACGATTTGCATGTATAATTTACAAGGAATTGAAACATATTACACTAAATAAGAAATGGTTAACAAGATTAGCCAAAATGACATTGTATACAAATACTTGTCCAGACTGTAGTGGCTCTTCGAATAAAGCCTACAAGGTTAACAATTTCAACCTGATGTGAAGATTATAAATAAAGTAAACCCAACATGATATGAAGTATGAGATAGTGATCATGTGATGTTTAATGGGTTAAGTACAAGATAAATAAATTACTGATCACAAATGAATATAATATATAGTTTATCTAGAGTTACAAAATCTGGACCCAGCTACAACATGTGCAACTTAAAGAATGAATGTGTATTATACTAGATACATAAGGACTAACAAATTTAAACAAGATAACATTATATTATACATAACTTGTGAAGACTATACACCTGGGTCTCATTTTATGCGATAGATAGGTTCCTCAGAAAACACGCACAAACAAAATCGCGCAAAAATAGACGTAACTTACATTGAAAAAGGGGGGATGTGGTCTGTGATTTTTCAAAATTCACGTAAAAGCAAAGCACCAACGTAAAATTACTTTAAAATTTGCACAAAAAAAAAATAAGGAAATAAAGTATGACTAATAAAAAATTTCAAATTTGAAAAAAATTGATACAAGACAAACTTTTTTTAACTATAATATTTAATTTTATTCAAAATAATATATTTTTATGCATAATTTACAGTACATTAATTTACATTTTTTATACACGTTTTAATTATTATCGCTATTTGCCCCAAAACACATTTGTTTCCAAACTAGTAAAAAATCAGATTCTCATGTTATGTGATGTGATGTATTTGGCTTCTCTTTAAATGAAGTCAAGAATACCTCAGCAATTATTCTCACAAGAGGAAATACAATTAGCGCCAAGTTCACTCTCATGTTGTGTTAATGGTTTTCTGTTGATGACGACAATGATTTTATTAATTGTTTATGAACTTAGACTTATGATAATAAAAAGACATTTATTCACCACTGCTGGAAAAAATTTAATTAAAACTAACAACTAAAAATTAAATTCTTATTTTTGTTTTTAATTTTCAATTCCGTTTAAAAATCAAATTTCATTTTACATCACATTAATTTCAAGTCACCTGTAAGTAATTTTTAAATTGTTAATTACAATTAAAAATCAGATTTTAATTTTTAATTGTGCCCACTGCTATTACTGACCTTTTAAAAATGAACTTGTGGACACTAAATGATTAATAATTGATTATGTTCTTTTTTTAAAAAGCAAAAACAGAATGTGATTTAAAATGCAAAATTAACATGCACAATGTTTGAACAAATTTACATTATAATCTTGTAAAATTTAATGTGTGTATACATAAAATGTGGAAATCATGATTTTAATTTCATTATTGCATAAAATCTTGCTATTATAAAGCACTGAAAATATTGAAATTACTAAAATGAAAATAGAATTCCAATAATGTGTTATTACTTTCAATATAACGTAAATGTGCAAAATTTATTATTTAAAGTAATAGCGCATTATCGGAGGTCAACTTCTGGTGAAACACGAATCGCGTAACTTCAAAATTGTGTTAAATAAGTCCACGTAAAAAGAGACCCAGGTGTATTAGCTCACAATCCAAATCCACCAGGATATGAAATACAATATAAACAATCAATGACAAAACTTACAAAACTTACACTTTGAGTCAACATAATCGGAAAAACACACCTACCTTTGACCAAATTTGGGTCATAATTAAGTGAGGTCCACCCAAAACAATTAAAGAGTAGGGATTTCAATTTTTTTACATCAAGTATAAATCAAATGTGTTCATAGAAATGATCCAACAATAATAATCAACAAATTAATTAAAATACAGTAGAAAACAGATTTTACATGTATGGTGCTATTAAGCAAACCCATAATGGCCATGAAACCACTTGGCAGAGGTCAGTTTAATATATTATGGAGCCAGATAACTTGGAAAGACCAATGGATATCCTCAAAGCTTCAGTTGGCTTGAAGTTTGATTTGAAGCCATGGCAGACAAGTTTTTACATCACTTTCCTTTGATTTATGAAGCAACATGAGGAATAGTTATTTTATAGCACAGGCCAAATCTCTTTCAAATAAAACTCAGCATCTTATCATCTAGATAACAAAGTTTACAATAGTAGCCAGTCTGATAACACCAAAACTCCCTTTTTTCAAAGCATAAATCAGGTTAACACAGACCAAGTCAAGTCCCATAATTCTCTGTAGAACTATGTTTTGAAGATGAGTCTATGATTCACATTGATTGAGTATATGGATTTTATATTCAGGGGACAGATATGATAAAATATTGTGTTCCCTCTGATGACAAAGAAACATACCAGTAGGCAGGGCCCCAAGGTTGATCTTCACTAAAAAGTCCACAAATTTAGGTTCAAGTTTTAAAAACTTGGTCAACCCCATAAGCCAAGGGATTCTGACTGGAAGAAAATTATCTGCTTTGGATTTTCCAATGTGGATCAACTGATAGGAATTCCAGTAGGATAATTTCTCATGAAATATGAAACAGGAGGTGATAATGTTGTTGACCACCATTGTCAACTGCTGTTGCAACAAAATATTACTTCTCCTAGGAGGGGGCGATCCATGGAGTCTACTTTCTCTAAAGAAAGTGGACATCCCCCTCCTAGGAGAAGTAATATTATCCTTGAAAATCTTAACTAGCACATTGTGGTTTCTTTGGATCAGGAAAACTTTGATTGAGTAAAGGCTTTTGCAGCATGTTGAGACTGATGACAGGGGTTCTTCCCCTTCAGCACAACTTTCTACAAAGTGATTCTAACTTGCTGATAAAAACATTTGTGGGGAAAGCCAGCCAAATAATAAGTTATTTTGGGTAATACAAGTGCATTAAGAAGTGACCTTTTCCAACAAAGAAATATAGATCTTGGAAAGTGAATTTATGATGCCTTCTGTTTTAGAGAGTAAAGAATTCTCCAACTCTTTCCTCATAATAGATGGGGGTATGCAAGATGGAATCTGAGAAACATATGTGGGGGAGCTTTAAATCTACCTGAGATTTGCTTCCCTGTCAAGATGGACCACATTACCAATTTTGCTCCATTGACTCTCAGATCAAATTCATGAGCAAATTGGTCTAAAAGTTCCTTGAGTCTAATGAACTCAGTTCTCTCTCAGCAAAGAAATAGCTATTCCAGAGAGGATAGCCTTGATGTATAACAGCAATGGGTTTATAGGCTATAAAGAGGAATGCATTTAGTGGTGATCCCTGAGGGATGGTAACACAGGGCCAAAACCCTGGATCAACTCTTCCATCCAGTGAGAGAAACACTTTATGATTTTTAAGAAGGTTCTCAACATCTGAAGGTATGACGATAGCACTTGGAGTTCCTCCAGTATGCTGACACAATTAAAGGCTCCAGCAAAATCAAGTTGAACTGTAACTGGCTGGGACATCCCTTTCCTGGGAACATGATCAACCAGGAAGCAAAATCGACTGCCAGTGTCAGCATTCAAGCTCCTTCTCTTTGAAAACTGATAAGACTATAACCCTCTAATGATATTTACTTGGATATCCTCTTTAATGAGGTCTTCAATCACCTTCATAAGCAATGGGACCATGGAAATTGGCCGGAGATTTTCCAACTCACATGGCTCCTCAGGTTTCTTAATAAGAGAGACCATGGTGATCAGGCAAATTTCAGCAATTTCTTGGCTGCCACCAGCCAGGAAGTAAGTCAATTATTTTCTTAACAATAAGAACAATAAATGAACATAGGTGAAGGAACAGAAATTTGGGTTGGGAATTCCATACAGGCCAGGATGCATCCTGTCAGGGAAGGAATTCATTTTTAAAAGAATTTTGGCCTCAGTGACAGTGATTTTTTATCAGTCAGAATGCCCAGATATGAAAGTTTTATGGAAGTGTGAAATGCCAAGCAGCTGGAACTTGTTGGCATAAAACTCCTGAATCCTAAAAAGCATGGAAAAACCAGCATAGTCATTACTTTGCATCTCAATTGACTGCAGTGCCTTAGACCCTTTGCCAGACCCAAGGGCCAATCTAAGATAGCCCCTGGTCCAGCAATGTTGATGATGCAGATATTGATGGGTCCTCTTAATCAAGTGGTACCACAGAATGGCCCTTTTTATAAATTTGTACTTTGACTTCAAAGTCATAATGCTTGAAATGTTTTGACCTTCATATGGCAAATTTTGTTTTAAGTTCAAAGGCAATAAAGTCCAGCTCATCAAGTAGACAGACTGGACCCAATGGTACAACAATTAATAAATTTGCTTAGGAACTTTGTAAAAATCTTCCAATCTTCTTCTGCAGGAAGAAAATTAATAGTTTTTTTTCTGTGAAAGATGAAGTAAGCTTCTGAAACCAACTGAATTGTAACATTGGCCTTTGTCAACATACATATTGTCCATGGTATTTTAACCAATGGTTGGATGGGATGGTTTTTACTTCTAGTGTGTAATGGACAGAAAATTTGGTGAGCCATAGATGTGCTTTCATTGATGAAGATAAAGAAAGAGAAAAGAATATGAGGGCAATCAGGGATTGGGATGACTTAGTGTAAAACAAAAATGTATCATCAGCAAAGAAATATCTCCACTAATTAAAGGCTGTATTTATATGTGGAATATACTTTGATTGAAAGGGTTGATACATGTGATTAAAGTCTCCAATAATTATAGTCTCAAACAGGCTTGTCCTAAACACACAATTACTTGAATTAATGACTCTGGCAACAAAATCTGATGATTTAACTAGATACACATTTACCAGATTAAAACCCCATCCATGGTATTGGATAATCACAATCAAACAATTGAAATCAATAAAAAAAATTGAATAATGTGATTGGTGAATTTTTGTTGATAATGTTCACCAGCCCTCCTGAGGCTGCATATGAGAAAGCATAGTGAAAGTATCCTAAACTATGCAGTATGTTTATTATATGGAAGTCAGACTGCACATGCAGTTTTGTCTCACTGACACACAAAATATACTATGCCTGATGATAAAACCAATGTGACAAGGCATATGCTCTGTCATGAGAATTTAAGCCCCAGATGTTAACTGATACAATGTTAACCATTATCGATTTCATTCAAATCCCTACAGACAAGAGTGGCTTCTTCCACATGATCATGGTCACCAGAGACCAGATAACTCCTGACAGTGGAGATATCCATCTCTGGAACTAGACAAGATTTAATTTCAACAAGGGTAGAAGCGGAACTTAATTCATCTAATTATGCAACCAGTTCAGAATCATAACCCCCTCCCCAGGAACCACAGAAATTGGCAGTTTAAAGATATCCATCACAATCAAGTCAAGCAGGGATTCAGATGGATACAGGGAGTGGCATCTAAGCTTTTTTGCCCCAGAAGAAGGTATAACACTAGGATGATCATGAAGATTCACAAGATCCTCTGTAATTACACCATCTTCAGTAAAGGAGGGGTTAGACTGAAAGGACCTATACTTAGACTTTCTAGATCTATTTTTGTGCTTAAGGAAAGAGGAAATAGGTGTACCTGAGTTAATAATGTCTGATTCACTAGTTGAAGTCATAGGGCTGCCATCAACCTCAACTTCCACAGGGCCATCAGCCATCTGCTCCCAGCAAGACCTTTAATTTGGTGGGATGACTGAAACATTTCATATTTGATCTTATTTTTCATAGGCCCAGGGGACTTAAATTGAGGGCTCAGAGAGCCTGAAAACTGATCATTAAATTGCAGGCCTTCATGGTGCACGTATACTCCCCAGACAGGATGACTTCAAAGATGGCACACTTCTAGAACTACATTTGTGGAATTTTTTTCTTACCAGACCGCATTGAACATATAAGTGATCTGGGCATACTTTCATAATGTGTCCCCTTTGAGAGCAATGAAAAAACTGCAGAGATGCCCCCACAGAATAATTATGAGGGAGAATTTATTAAATCGAATAAGTCCCAGGATAGATAAGGGAGATACCCCTTTTCCAAGCACAATGTATAACCAAATGAGACTACATTCCCATAAAAGCCAAGAATTTTTTTGTAGCTCAGCTCTCCCAAAGTTTATCCTACAATTATGGACTATTCTGTCAATGAATGTGGGACAATTAAGCTCAACTACCTTCAAGGGATTTATGGTTGTTTTGAAATGCTTCTTTTGCAATCACATTTTTGAATGCACCACCACATAATGGTCATTCAGGTGGAACAAGATTTTAAAAACAGAAAGCCAAAAAGCCATGAGCATTGAACAACCTAAAGAAGGCTTGTAATGAGTTTCAAGATATTATCAGTGGTTGATAAAATAATGACATTTTGGATCTGTATATATCAAGAAGTATCTCATAAAAAGAGCAAGTATTGATTGATTAAAACATTCACTAATAGAACCATGTCGGGATATGTCACAAAGGGAAGCCTCATTAATTACAGGCTGATAGTCATCAGGGATATCTTTCATGGAGTTTACATTAACTTTACCAAGGATTTGTATAGCCTTATTGTAATTTTCATAGTGAGGTTTACTTCACACTTTCTTCTATAGGCAGGTAAAGCTGATCCTGAAGGTTTGAGGTTGCTACAGTTTTATCAGCATAAGGAATGGTTTTAAAGTCATTATTATGAGTTATAGGGATAGAGCAGGATGCTTTGCAATTAGTCTTGGGCAAGTTAACCAAATGACCAGACACAAAGTTGGGGCTTAGCACAGAAAATTCTTCTCAATATTTATTGTCATAATGGCTCTGTGAAGTTGGTATTTTAATATTAGAATCATCACTAAACTTGTTCAATGAAGAGTCATAATATTCATTAGAACTCCTGAAATCACCAATATGAGACTTTTGCTTTAAAGTAGACTGTGGGTTGTTCTGCAGGTCTTTACCACAATCTGGGACTTTTGTTATTATTGTCTGAGATTCCAGTTTTGTCAGAAAAGTTTTGGTGGTCATTAGTCAACTTGTCTTCAAATGACAAGGGATCCTCTCCAGAGGGATGAATTATAATCCCAGACTCTCTAAGTGAACTCACTTCATCTATTCCGACATTAATACATTTTAGGTCATTGAATTTTGAGTCAAGAATGGCTTCATTAAATTTTGCACTGTCATTTAAAAATTTCTGAATTTCAAATGGTGCCACTGATATGTTAGTTTAGGGCATAATTTTTATCTGGAGCATAATAAAATTCTGGTTTTTTTCTTAGGATCATAGCTACCATTGAAATATATTATTGAATCAAACATTGATTTCGTATCCAGAATTGAGTCCACTTTTAACTTCTACAATGTTTTGCCACATTTTGGCACTTCCGGTAAAATATTTTTATACCGTAACTCTGAATTTTCAAGCATTTTTGAATTAGAACTTTTTTCCTCAGGTAATTTGCTAGGTTTCATCATGTACATAGACTTAGGGCTAGACTCAAGCTTATTAATATCATATTTAAGTTTAGGAACAAGTTTAAGGTTGTTATCTCTTCATTTAGTATTTACTTTATTAACTTTTGCTTTTTCATTAGTTTCTTTTAAAATACTTTCAATGGAAGTTGATTTTTTGGACTGTTCTAAAGCATCCTTGTGACTATAGTGGACTTCCTAGTGAGTCTGGCAGTCCCATGTTTTTTTCCAGGCATAATAAACTTATCAGAGAAATCTTTCTCATGATATAAGGTCTCATTGGAGTTTCTTAGGTTAGCAGAAGCTTTTCTGAAAGCAGCCATCAATGTTTTTCAGAAGAGATGGTAAATTACACAAATTATGAAAGAAAATCTTATTTTTTATTGAAAAGGAAGTTTAAACAGTAAGAAAAAAACTTACTTAAACTTTCTATAAACTTTATTCTTCAAATATTCAACTTAAAATATGAAAATAAGTCTGTTTCAGGTGGAGCAAAGAAAAGGCAGCTAATCCAAGATAGAAACTAAGAAACAGACTTGTAGTGCCGGTTTTGATATTAAATGTTGCACAAATTACAAGTGATTAAAATGAAATGGAAAGTTTGACATTTAGTGAATGTTGAGAGCTATACAAATTTATTAAGGTGATAAAGTAAATGACTAGGAATTGATGGTTTTAAAAGTTTTTGGAAAGGAGTCTGCAGCTGAAAAAAAAATTGTGGAACTCTTGGGGAAGTATGGAGATTGTTTAACATATCTATAAAGATATTACACATGGAAAAGAGAAAGGTGAATAACTCCATGTGTGTATGTTTAAAAATTAAAAAATCATCATATTAATCTTTAACTGAGGTTTAAAGTTTATATCTATGCTAGAGATAATCTCTAGTTTAGTAAATGATTAGTAATAATTATTACTGCATTTACCTGAAGTGGATGGTGTCAAAGTTGTGAGTGGAGTGAGTTTGACAGTTGCAAATAGAAATGTAACAATTTACTTTTCTAACTAAATCCCCTCCCCCATTTAAATGATATTTTTTGTCTAATACTAATTCTAGGTTGTCTTAATCTAATGTGAATGACACCATGAACACTTTACACATATAATGACTGCAGTTTATGTGTGTGTGTGTTTTAATGAGTTTGTAGTACAATTGTTTTATAAATGATTTAATGTTTTGATAAAAACTTTTTTTTAAATCTAAATAATAATTTCAAATCATCATCCTTTTAATGACAAATCCATAGTATATAACAATTCAAATCTATCAAGAATGTCGTATTTTACAATTGTAATTAATCAATAGAATAATAAAGAAGTGTACTATTACATCATTAAACACATCACAAATATAGTCACATATACAAACAAGAAAGTTAAGTTTTACTCTTTCAACCATAAGACTAGCCATACAAAATAACATTTTAAAATCTTTATGAAGATAGGTATATAATTGCATATGGCAAACAATTTTATCATTAACTCATTAATACAATATTTATTATTTAAACATATACTTTAGGTTCATAATAGAAGACTTAGTTAACTGTCCATGAAAACAAAATAAAAGAATTAAATTAATAGTTATCACTTTTCTGAAATTATATGAAAGAATATGGTTAATAATACATTTCTTAACTATAAATAAAAACTGATTACAGTATATCATAATTTATATAGGCACATAATATAAATGCTTATGCAACCTTGCATTTAATTCATTATTAGTTTATAGGTATTCAACAATATCTAATTTCTATCTTATAAGGCACTGGCAAAGAAGTTAAAATTACTATTATATGAATTTTCATTATTCAACACCTTTTTAAACTTTGATTTTATCACATTTAAATAAGATGGAATCTAATTAGTTACAGATATTTATATAATTTTTTCAAAATTAAATAAATCATTTACTTACGAAATCAGGTATTTTAAGAGATTTAAATGGTGTTATTGACATATATTTGCACATGTGCAATTTATGTACTACTGTTAACTTGATAACTTTCACATTTGTTAGAAAATATGAATGCTTTCTTTTGAAAAAGCAAGGTAGTTCCACTACTTTAGAATGCTATTTTAATATTATAATAAATGATAATATCCTAAGCTTTGTTACATAACATAGATGCTGTCATTCTGCTTTTATTGAAAAATTTTAATTGAAAAAAAAATCTGAAGAGATAGAGTCATATGGCCAGTCAGCTATGATTTAAAGCATTTAACTGTGATTTACAACAGAAATAAATACCTTTTCCTTTTCTTCTGGTCTAGTTTTCATGCAAAGTTTTGGAATAAAAAAAATATAATTTTTTGCTTACTTATAAATATTTTTAATTATTGTTACACACTAATTGGTTGATAATTATTTAAAACAAAAAGAATACACACATATTTTTTTCAATTATTCATTTATCTTTTATTTTTAAAAATAGTTGTTAATAAACTTGACCATAATATTGTAACCAGTTGGGTTACATGGTACATCCATAATAATATAGTGTGTGTATGTATATATATAAAGTAAAGAAAAAGTAGAAATAAACACAGACAAAAATTATAGTAGATATTTTCTACATTTACTGAAATAGAAATAAATAAATAATAACTCTGATTTAAAATATTGTTTTATAAATTAAACTTTTAAAAGGTCTGAATAAATATAAATATTGTAATATTATTATTATTATTCTGATTTTGAAATGTAAAAACACCATACTTATTTTTGGAATTTTTTTAATTAATTAAACAAAATTTTTATCTATTAGAAATCCCCTAAGTAAAAACATGTACACCTGGGTCTCTTTTTACACGGACTTATTTAACACAATTTCGAAGTTACTTGATTCGTGTTTTACCGGAAGTTGAACTCCGATAATGAGCTATTACTTTAAATAATAAATTTTGCGCACTTGCATTATATTGAAAATAATAGCACATTATTGGAATTCGACTTTCATCTTAGTAATTTCAATATTTTCAGTGCTTTATAATAGTAAGATTTTATACAATAATGAAATTAAAATTATAATTTCCACATTTTATATATACACACATTAAATTTTACAAGATTATAATGTAAATTTGTTCAACATTGTATGTGTTAATTTTGCATTTTAAATCACATTCTGTTTTTGCTTTTTTTAAAAAAACATAATCAATTATTAATCATTTAGTGTCCACAAGTTTATTTTTAAAAGGTCAGTAATAGCAGTGGGCACAATTAAATTTGACAATTAAAATCTGATTTTTAATTGTAATTAACAATTTAAAAATTACTTACTGTGACTTGAAATTAATGTGAAATTTGATTTTTAAACAGAATTGAAAATTAAAGACAAAAATAAGAATTTAATTTTTAGTTGTTAGTTTCATAAACAATTAATAAAATCATCGTCTCAAAGATTAATTACTAATTACGTTGTCACCAGAAAACCACTGTTATAACATGAGTGTGAAGTTGGCACTAGTTGTTTGCAAACGAATGTGTTTTTTTGGCAAATAGCTATAATAATTAAAACGTGTATAAAAATGTAAATTATGCATAAAAATATATTATTTTGAATAAAATTAAATATTATGGTTAAAAAAAGTTTGTCTTGTATCAATTTTTTTCAAATTTGAAATTTTTTATTAGTCATATTTTATTTCCTTATTTTTTTGCGCGGATTTTAAAGTAATTTTACATTGGTGCTTTACTTTTACACAAATTTTGAAAAATCACAGACTGCATCCCCCCTTTTTCAATGTAAGTTACGTCTATTTTTGCGCGATTTTGTCTGCGCATGTTTTCTGAGGAACCTATCTATCGCATAAAATGAGACCCAGGTGTATATAGATTCCAAGGGATTAGAGAGATAAAAATAAAATTCTGTTTTTAACCAAGGTGTTGTTATAACCCCTCAGATGATTTTATAAAAAAGGGCTGATAAAAAATATCAGTCAGTCAGGATAGTGATTTTTGAAGAGAGCAGTTGGGATAATAATTTTTGTAAGAATGGTCAGCTGAAAATTGTTTTCAATATTTTACTGCAACTTGATAAAGTGCAGCAGTTAGTTTTAGCTGACCAGAGAATTTGCAGAATAGCTACCATAAACTGATGTAGTTGAAGGCAAGATAATAGACTGTTTTCCTTAGCAGGAGTTTGAATTCACATGGAGAAATGACCCACTTCTTTGTGCTGAAATTTATAGCCTTAAACATGGAAAGGACAGCTGCTTGCCTGGAACAGTTCTACACAGATGGGAGACCAACTACAGACCAACATTTTACCTGGATTACATTTTTCCTGATTACGACAGTCACTAAAAACCAAACTCACCAAGAAAAATCTTCCAGCTTGCTGAAGAATTAATTACATGGATGCTGCATCAGATATATTCAGAAAAGCACAGGTAAACATATATATAGCTGGTGAGTTATTTTAAAATGTCCTATAAAAATAGACATATGTAGAACAATATTATTTTTAAGTCAGTTAAAAATCTATGTATTTTAAAAGAATATAAATTGGTTTTGCTTGAATTATAATTAAGAGTCAAGAATACTTCATTGACCAACTGGTTTTAAAGGCAAAAGAAATGTTTTTAAACAATAATCCTCTCGGACATTATTTTAAAAAAAAATTATATTAAAATAAAAGTAAAGAATCGATGATTCTATAATTTAATTTACAGATGGGAGACCAACATTATACATGGATTGCATAAGTTTATCTGATGATGACAACAAACATGGATTATATTTTCTAATGGACCAAAAGAACCAGCTTGCTAAATGAATAATTATATATATATATATATTCTGATGTAGCTAAATGAATAATTATATATATATATATATTCTGATGTAGCTAAAAGCAGAAAAGAACAGATAAAAATATATACAGCTGTGGTGAGTAGAGATATATAATAACAAAATTTTAAATAATTTCTTTAGTAAAATGACATTTTAAAAGTGATACATGAATTGTACTTTTTGTGTTTATGTGGATGTATAGTTGAGTAGGGGTGTCTGGATGCGGTGTGTTCATGGTGCTCCAAAGTATATGTTTGGCTTCTAGATCTAGATAGTGAGCTCCCAGGGTAGTCCAATGGTGTATATGTAGGCCTCATGAATAGGCCTTGGTCTCATGAATAGATCTCCTCTAAAGCCCCTAAGACTCACAAAAGATGAGAAGGGCTGGCTCAGTGCCTGATATTTTTTCTGGATACTATTTCTTGTGGATGATCTGTCTAGGTACATAGAAGGGGCAGTGCTTAAAAATGAGGTATTTTCTCGTGACATCATGGGGCATTGTGTACTTAGTTCATGCTTGACTGTCTACTTATCATGGCTTGAAGAACTGCAGTTCACATATTCATTTTTCCTTTCTCTCACCTTGCCTACTTCATCAGCATTAACTAATCAAGCAGAAAGACATTAGCACGCTCTTAATTTTACATATTTGTAAGTGCAAGCTATATATAAGTCATGTGACATCTGACTTGTTATTATTACTATGACTCTATAAAACAATATTAACTTTTGTTTATTAAAAAGAAAAAAGGAACTTATAAATTGATAAATAATTTTAATTTATATCTATATTTTGTTTATACACATGTATAGATAGGAAATTTACGTGTTTTCCAATTGAATTAATTAGAAAAAAAAAGATAACATTATTGTAACAAGTTGAAATAGATAGAAGCCAGTGTGTGTGTGTATACATGCACACTCATATATGCAAAATTTTAATTTTTTTTTTATTAAATGTCAATTCATTTATGGAATATTCATTATGTATTATAAATTGCATGTCTGTGCGCATATATATGTAAATCATAGTAATAATTTGAATATATTTTATTATACTTTTTGTAAATTAATGTAACAATTTAAATTTTGAATAGTAATTATGTAAATTACAAATGTAATAATTATTTTATATTTTATTAAAATGTCTTCATCATATGTTATAAAACGCCCGTCTGTGTATGGATATATATATATATATGCGTTTATAGAATCTAATTGAGAAATATTGTAAAACTATGTAATAACTTTAGTTGTGTATATAATTTTGTATACTTTTCAAAATCAGAGCCTTATCCTATAAGACCTTAAATATCATTTATTTTTGTTAATAATAAACTTGTATTTAATTGTTAAAATTGTATTCCATCATCCCTTGTTCACATACAGTAATAGATCTTGTGTTCTCTGAGCTAGATTCAAGCACAGGATGAATATATAAATGGGGATGTGTACTCAGTCCTTTGGGGTATCCAGAGATGATCAATCATCATCTTGGTTGGCCCAAAAAAGAATATTCTTTAAAGCCCATGCACTATTATTTTTTATTTTAGTTTAGCCTTATTAGGAGTTAAGTTTATAATTGGCCAATACAAGTGGCCTGAGCATTGATGATGATCAGCATATTTGAAATGTCCCAGCATTATTGATTTGATTTCTGATTATTGCGTATTTTAATGGATGGGCACTAAGCTGGTGCATCCAAGTTATGTTTATATAATTGCCCAAGCTGGCAAAGGCTCAATTGTTAGCCTGGTGTTAAGAAAGCCCATTTTCAATCCAGTCACAAGATTGACTGTTGATTTATTGTACTAATTTTTTTATTCCCATCAATGATGATGATGAATGATTATTTCTCTCAAGTAGTTACTTATACTGATATTTATTTTATAATGCTGGTTGATAATAATTATGCTTTAGTTGCTCTTTTGTAGTAGCTAGCTAATCTCTCAAGGTTCTCAGAGATCTCAATGATCACAGAGATTTCTAATCTCATGCTCTTATTAAATATTTTATACTTATATATACTTTGTAAACTATTGATATTTGATTTTGTATTTACTTGGGGTTGATGATGATTTCCCATCACCCCAGGTTCCCTCCAGTTTCTCTTTCTATCCACCCCATCCCATTACAATATAAACAAATAAAATTATTGCACCTATAATATCATTATATGTCAGAAGTGATATATTGTTAAACACTTTTCAAATATTGTAATAATTATAAAGCAAATATAAAATTCTAACGATTCTAATGGTTTAAATCCCAGTATTAACAAACTGTATTTGCTGTTTGGAGCTTTATGATGGAACTGCAACCACTATATCATATCTATGCTGCTTAAATCTATCATCTTACATTATTGTGCAGTTTATTTTACTGAGGTTACAATTTTAAAATTATTCATTTAAAAAAATCTAAAGTCACATTATACTGATTTTTAGGCAATTACAATAGCCAATTTGCATAATTATGTCAAGACACATACTCCTTTAGATAGCAAGAGAAATGGCTATATCTGATTGGAAGAGTGGTTTATACTGAAGTCAACTAACAGAAAAAATTATATTTCTAAAGAAATAATGTAATTTTCAATATTTTGTTTATATATTAAAGTTATTTATAATATTTTTGTAAAATACTTATTTTTAAATCAAAAAATTGTCACTACATTAAGATATTCTTTCAAGACATTTATCTTAGGAAGACAATTCTTAAAAAGTTTGTTATAGTAAGTGGAAGCTGTTTTCACTGGATAATATAAAATGGATTTTTGTCATAATGTTAAAGATTTTTTTTAAAAATTCTAATAATAAATTTAATCTTTACTTTTAATGAATACTTTTTTTAATGATAACTTATTCTAAATTCTTTTTTACTTTAAAAAACTGAATTCAAATATCTAATATTTTGTTGTTTTTACTTTTTGAATAAATAAATTATATCCAATGATATCAATAAACATTGTTATAGATAAGAACTCCATTTAGAAATTTATTTTCATATTTTACAAAGTCAAATATTAACTTTTAAAATGTCTGTCACTTGAAAACTTATATTTGTAATAAATAATATTAAGATTATCAAATAAAATGTTCAAATATGATGGAATATGGACAAAAGTGTCATTAAAGTTTTTAGCTAAACAGATTAAAGTAGAAGAACTTGATAGATTTTAAATACAAATTCATGTATTCATATTAAAAAAAAGACTTAAAATAAAAAAGAATTTGTTCATTTTCTGGAAAGATCATTACCCTAACTTCATTGATGATATTTATAGTCTTTTGTTTTTATTTACAAATCAGTTTTTAAATATTTAAAAAGGTCAAATGTGTTTTTTTACAATATTATTCATTTATAAAATTAAATTTAAAAAAAAATCAATTCCAACTTATTGAGTTTTAGTATAAAATAAAGATTTTATACAGAAATGAAAAATTGAGCATTTTCTAAAACTTCCACCAGGTTTGATAGTAAAAACTGTGCTGACATTTTTACTTTGTGCTAAAAGATAAGTTGAAATTGTTATTTTTCTATGTGATTAATCATCTGAGATCATTGGCACAAAGATGGTTTATTTGTTGTATGAAAGTGAGAGAAAATTGTGATTACAAGAAATAGATATATTTGAATTTGGAAAGATCAGGAATTGTTAACGTTTAGAAAGTATTTGTTCACCATTTTAAATATAGAAGTTTTAAAAAAAATATTTTATTGAATGTGTGTTAATGTAAAGATATTTTATAACTAAGTTGTATATAAGCTTAGTTGACTTTTTAGTAAGTTTGCTACTAGAAATTTTTTTTTTTATTAATTTAAGAAAGTGAGTGATTTATTTGAGGAAAAAGATAACATTTTGGAGGCCTGCAGTCAGAAAGCTAGTGGTTATCAATCAATCGTTATTGAAAGAAAGTAAAGTTTTTATCTTTCCATGATAAGGAGTTTGAAGAGAAGGATAGGAAGTATAAAGTCAAATATAAAGTAGGTGACTTGGAAAATAAGAAATATGAATTGCATTTGTATTACACAATGCATATATAATGGTCAGAAAAAAATTAGACGTGCTGCAGTAAAGTGTACTATATGTGATGAGGTTTTCACTTGAAATATTTAAATAAGACTAGGAAGGATGTAACATGTTTATGATTATGTAGATAGTGTGTGAATGTAATAAAAAAGAAGAAAAAGTGGTTTATAAGTGTATATGGTTTAAGAGAAAGCCAGGAGAAATGGGGCAAAATGTAATTGAGGGAGATATGACAGAGTATGGTTGCAGTGGAGTGACAGAAGTTATGAGTGGAAAAATTAGTAGTGAAATGGAGATGGTTAGCCAAAGAATAAGCAATATAAAAGAAGAGGTAAAAGATGTAGAAGCAAAATTAAAATCATTAGAGATGAAGGGTGAGCAGATGAAGAAATTATTGAGTAGTAATGATAAGGAAAAAGTAAATAAAGAAGTCCAGATGGTGGTGGAGAATGTTATGGATAAAGCAGTGAAAGTAGACTATGAGACAATATTGATAGGAGATTCATTAATTAGAGAATGTGGAGATATAATTACAAGGAAAAATAGAAATAGGTATGTAAGCGTATGTTTGCCTGGAGTTAGAATTATGGATATTACAGATAAAGTAAAAGAGTAAGAAAGTAGAGATGTGTATGTTATGGTAGGGACTAATAATTTGTCAGAACTATCAAAGAGAGTAATGGATGAGTACATAGAATTGATTAGAAATGTAAGTAAGATTAAAAAAAGAGTAGGAATAGTTGGATTATTACCAAGATTTGGCAAGATGTATATGCTAGATAGAGCATGTTCTATAAATAAGAGATTGAAAAAATTGTCTGACAAAAATAATGTCATGTTTGTGGATGTGTGGAATTTTCTTATTGGAAAGAGGGAGTTATATAGTAAAGATGGATTGCACTTAGAAAAACAAGAAAGTGAAGTTTTAGGGAGTTTGATTTATAAAGAGTATAGTTTGGGAAAAGAGAGATAGGGCTTTAAAATACAGTATTATGAAAAAAAGATTAAGAATGGATGGGATGTAAGAAATAAATAAAGGGTAACTGATTTTGATATTAATGTAGATATGGAGAGGAAATGGGTCAGTAAAACTAATGATAAAGAAGCTAATTACAAATATAATAGAGAAGAAAGAGTCAAAAGCATTTATAAAAGGCTAGTAAAAAAGGAAGAAATTATTAAAATTGGATATTTGAATATTCAAAGTGGTAGAAGACCAGAAAAGTGGCTGAAACAAAGCAGTTAAAAACAAAGGACTTGAGATATTAATACTATGGCAGGGTATAAATAGAAAATAAAAAAGGGCAGTAGTATAGGAATTATGTCAAAAATACTTAAATACTGTAAAGTGTCAAGAACATTTGTGGTTTGAGATAAGGAAGACAAGAATGGATGGTGGCTGTAGTATATATGGCCACTGGAGATAGTCAAACTATAATGGAGTGGAATAGTAGTATATATGGATACTTAGTTAAGGATATATAGAGTTTCAAAAAAAAGGGAAGAAAATTATGGTTATAGGGAATATGAATGAGCATATTGAAAAAATTGATGACATGGATAGCTTTTGAAATTTTTTTGTCGGAGAGTGAAGTTTTTGAAAATTTATAAAATATTTATGAGGGGCAATACACATGGATCATAATTTCTTTATAATAGAAATGGATAGTAATGTAATGGAAAATAGTAATAAAAGCAGAAAAGATAGTAAAAGATATGGATGAAAAATGATTGATAAAAATAAGTTAAAAGAATATAAAATAAAAGTAGAAGAAATCAAGCAAGAGTATGTTGGGTATGAATATAAAGACTGGTGTGAAGAAATAAAAAAAGTTGCAAATAGGATTTTAGGTGAGAATATTTAGAAGAATAAAAATAATAGAAATGTGAAAATTAGTAAAAGTGTAAAAGAGAGAAAAAAGCATGCAGAGAAATATAAATGTGCTATTAAAAACAAAGAAAGTGAAAAAGACATTAATATTAAATGGGAAAACTATTTTTAAAAAAAGTTAGCTAAAATAGATAATTATAGAGAAAGAATGAAATTAAATAGTAAATTTTTGGAGGGTATTAATAAACGTGGAAGAGATAGGGGTAAAAAAATTTAGAAATATATTAAAGGAATAGTGTAGGTAAGAGAGAAATAGTATTATTAAATGAGGAAAAAGTGTGTAGATCTAGAGAAGAATTAGAGACAATCTTAAATAAGTGTGTAATGGATATAAAAAGATATTAGATAAGAAGGACAGACTGTTAACAAACATAAAAGCATATAGTAATGGAAATACTAGTTTTACAAAAATGAAGTGAATGAGGCAGGAAAATTTAAAATGTGGAATGGCAAGATGTTTATATGGATGGGCAGCAAAGGTGATGATAAATTTAGGAAATAGGGCAAAATTAAATTTATTACCATGTTTTAATAAGATGGCACAGAAGACAGAATTTCAAGATAGCTGGAGTAAGACTATTATTTGAAGGAAAGAATAAGGATCATGGAAAGTTAAACAATTATAGACTAATAAATGATAACATCAGCGTTATATAAAGTTTTTGCATAATTGGTATCCTGAAGCATCACAAAATGAATGGAAGAAAAATTTATAGTGGGAGAAGTGAAAGGAGGTTTTTAATCAGATAGACATATAGGAGATATTTTACATATAGGAGATAGTTTATTCATAGTCACACAATTTATAGATATGAGTAGGAATACAGATAGACCATTATATATAATCTATATAGATATAGAGAAGGCATATGATAGAGTGAATAAAAATAGATAATGGGTAAGTTTAGTAAAATTGGGAATGAATGGAGCTTTAATGGATCTAAATTAAGAGATTGTATAAAAATAATTGCTATACATATTAATTAGGAATTATAGAATCAGAGTTAAATGTGGGATGAGACTAAAGCAAGAATGTTCTTTGTTACCTATTTTATTTTTGTTATATTTGAGAGAAATGGAGAGAGAGCAATAGAAAGACTAAAAAATGGGCTAGAGATACCATTAATAGATGGCAAAAGGAGTGTATATATTATCAGGTCTTTTATTTGCTGATGATATTTTCTTGTGCACAGAAAGTAGAGAAGATATGGAAGTTATGCTGAAGATGTGCACAAGAGTGGATAAAGAGATAGGAATTAAATTTAGTGAAGAAAAATCAAAAGTAATGATGATAAATTCTGGTGAAAGAGAAGAGAAAATTTTCTTATTGGGTGATTTTAAATGTTGTGAATAGGTTTAATTATTTGGGGATCTTCTTAAGTAATAAGAGAAATTGATTGGATGAATAGGAGAAAAATTAATAAGTGAGCAAAGAAAAGAAAGGGGTTAGTAAAGAAATTAATAATGTTTTCATATAATAAATATTATGTAGAGGATTGTGTTGGAGTGGCAATAAAAGGGTTAACTTGTGGTAATGATGTGTTATATGTTAGTACAGGGGTGTTAGATTACTTAGAAAAAGTACGAAGAGAAGTAGGAAGACATGCATTAAATGCAGATGTGTCAACAGCAAAGGAGGCAATTCAAGGAGAATAGCCAAAATAGTATTTAATTGGATTACAAGTAAAGGACTGGCAACAAAATGGATAGAAACTTAGTATGATATGCAGAAAATTTGGACAAAGACTTTATGTCAGTATGCTTGTACAAAATATGGGATGATTGTGTTAAAAGAATTGTTAAGTGTTATTGTGGCAAAAAATGGAATAGAAGAAGAGGTGCATTAATAAAACCTAAGGAGTTGGAGAAATGGAGAACTATGGAGAGTAAAAAGAGCTTAAATATACATAGAAGTGAACAGAATATTGGGTGTGAGTTAATTTATGATAATAACAAGGAAAGTAGTTTACTATTTAAGGCTCAAACAGGATTGTTAGCTACAAGGGAATCTACACATAAATGAGGAATGTGGGTGATCTAGTCTGTAAGTTATGTAAGAAAGGCATGGAAAATATTGGATATTTGTTAATTGAATGTAAATGCTTACAAGCAAAAAGAGTACAAATAATGAAGTTGTGGAAGAATAAATTGAAACAGTGTGATTATACAGAAAGTAGGTTCTTGATTTATATGCTGGATTTGGAAAAAGAAAAGGGAGGTCTTTTTATAAAGGCCATAGAGTGGACAAATAGAATGTTGTGGAAATAGGATGGAGCAGGTTGAATATAGGAAAAACTTAGGGTGGGGAACGGAAAAGGAAGGTAAGGTGACTAACAAGTTTCTTTGTGCACAGTAGCTGAGAAATTCCTGACTCCAATAAAGAAGAAGTGATAATGCATTATATCATAAGATTTAAATAAATGTTAGTTTGGGTAATTTAGAAATCAATTAAATCATAAGCAATTTTTATTTTAATTCATAAAACTAATTTTAACTTTACACTTGATACTTCTTTATATGTAAAACATTATTAGGGATTGTTAAAATAAATAACTTTCATGTCACTTAATAAATAAATTTCAAATAATATGCTTCAATATCTTTTTTTTCTTTATATCATTATTTGTCTCTTCAACCACAATTAAATTATCATGGAAAACAGTATAAATAATTATTTTGATTTTCCTTCCCATCTCAGTGCATTTTTTAAAGCGTCTTGCAATTTTTTAATCATAATAGCAGAAAATATCACCCAATAAAAATAATTATTATATCTAATAAAAAAAAAAGAATATTATATATATGTAAAGCTCTTTTTAAATAAATTATCATCAAAATAAAATAAATTTATATTTGGAAATTTTTTCTAAGTCTTTAAATAGTAGGCTTTTTTTTTCTCCTTACAGTTTTAAATCAAAGTTTATGTGAAATTTATGTATAAATATGACTTACAGTTTGACAAACTTAGCTCTTCTCTTTTTTTTATTATTATTATTATTATTATTATTATTATTATTATTATTATTATTATTATTATTATTATTATTATTATTATTATTATTATTATTATTATTATTATTATTATTATTATTATTATTATTATTATTATTATTATTATTATTATTATTATTATTATTATTATTATTATTATTATTATTATTATTATTATTATTATTATTATTATTATTATTATTATTATTATTATTATTATTATTATTATTATTATTATTATTATTATTATTATTATTATTATTATTTCCATGTAACTTGAGTTGCCAATGAATCTTTTTGGATCCATAATTTTGAATGTATTGTTGGCAATTTTTGTTTTTCTCATGCAAGGTACATTGTAGTTGAACATATTTGTTAAGTCATTTATTTTTGTAGTTGTTTTGGGGATGATTCACAATTGGCAAGCATTGGAGGTAATATCACTTTAGCTACGAATGAGAAATACTATGAGATTTTTATCTCTTCATTCGTGGTTTCCTTTCCATATAGAAATCACTTTGGTTCGCATTAAAATGTTGATGCTATTTCACAATGTTTTTTCCAAGCTATCTATTTTGTAGAGGAAAGAATCTTAAAAAACTAATGTAGTTTGACTATTTTTTAAATCTGGTTGCAGAATGAAAAAAAAAATAAGAATAATAAAACTAAATATTTTTGATCTCTATATAACTTTATACTATTCAACATGCTTTTTTTCATTTTGAATGGAATTTAACAAACAAGTATTAGTCATTTATCAAGTACACATATCAATTAATATCAAATATAATTAAAATAATTACACTGACCTTTCAATAAGCACAGTCACCAAGATCATTTAATTAAAATCATTTATAATAAAATTTATGTAATAAAAAAAAATTGATTTTGAACATAAAATAATTAGGTTTTTCAGAAACATATTTAATCAAATTATTTAATAAACATTCTTAATTTTCCTTAATTAAATCTGTTTAACACAAATAAAAATCAATGTGAAACCTTATTTAAAATGGATAATTGACTTGAACTTTATATTATTTAAACTAGTGTTGGAAATTTTTAATTTTTGCTCATGCATACCAATCTACACACACAAATAATTTAATGTTCCTATATATGCAAATTTGTACTAAACTAAAAAATTGAATTTTAAATTGTCTTGATTCAAGTTACATTTATGACCACAAACTATGCCATTGATCTCTCTCACTAATTTTATATTGTTCTTATATCTAACCATTAATATCAATGAATTCTCCACCTTATACCCCCATGTGAAAATGTATATAACACTGCCACTCCCCATATTTTTTTATTATTCATGGTATTTTTATTTGAGTCATTTTCATGGTTCTTCCATAATTTTCCCAGAGCTCTGATGAAGTAAACTTTCAAATATCACATCTCCTAGAATTATGTGAATTCTAACTTATTTGGGTTTTGTCTATCAATCTCTCTGATATTTCTGGTGAATTATGGAGAGTTTAAACTGGTCAATCTCTTTCATGGTTTATTATTTTTATAAATCTGGCCTTTGGATGTTGCATATGACAATCTGAAACAATTCCAGATATCCATATATTTTTGGGTAAAGCCAATTTTTAACATTTATATGATCCTTTTCCAAATCTTTTAATTAATCTTTTTTGACTTATCATACTTTTCTAATTTCTATGTTACTTATTTGTTCTGCCATTTTATTAATTTCTATAACTTCATGGCATCAGAATTCATTCTATAACTTAATTTTTTTTATCTGTCAATCAATTTATATAATCATCTTTAAAATCCATTTTCACATTGGTTTTGCTGGTGGGACCATTTAAATCACTTTCACAATTACATTTTAAATTATTTTTTCCTTTCTGTTCATCATACATTCTTCAATTGGTGTCTTCATCCAAATAATCACTTCTGATAAAAACATTAATATCTACCTCCTTTTTATCTATAACATCATTATCTACATTATTATCAAGACTTTTATATCCTAGATATACTGACTTGTATGTAGCATTAACATCACTATTTATTATGATAAATACACCTGTTCTAATGGAGCTTAAATGTTGTTAATAAATGAATACCTTCGAGGTATTCATTTATTAACAACATTCTCACGTCTCAATTTACTTAACCGTCATTCTATCGAATTATAATCGCACACAAGACGTTATAAAAAAATGCTTATCACTATTTATATTATTATGCCTTGGATATTAATTTCATTATCATCATTACACATTACATTAACTTTTAACTTCTTGCTTCTCGTATTTTTCTTTATTTGTATTTCCATCCACATAATCACTCCTATTAAAGATATTGACATTATCATAATCTATGTCATCTGAATTGCTTGGTAACTTCAATATTTTTTACTGGTATCTTGTATTTCTATTTCATGCTTATTGCTACATTTTATGCCACAATTTTCTTCTGGCTTTCATTGGCAATATCTCAAAAACATCTTTGATAATGCACTAGGGCATTTATCTGCAGTATTATTTATATCATCTACATCTATCTCATGTCAGTATTTCGTTAACCTGAACTTTTCTTAACTTTTCATCTACCATAGCTTTTTTCAATCTTTCTTTATTAAGCTCTTGTAAGTTTCTCACCCTATTTATTTCATGGATATCTGAATTTGGGTTTTCTCTACTGTGACATCATTATAAACATTTTCCTTTCAAATCTTTCACTTTAGACTCTAGAACTGGGTTCAAATCTTCATTTGTTTCATCCATCAGCTCTTTGTTCAGAGTATGATGTTTATATTGTGCTTTCTTTTTATCTTCTGCATTCATCTGTCATACTCTTGTTACTTTTTCATACTCATCTAAAGATTTTATAAAAGTTTTTGGAACATCAACATTATTTATATATATTTTCACCTTCATAAGTTTTCTCACCTTTTATCCATATTTTATCTGTCTTGTTCTGATATCATTTTATTAAGAATTGCCAATATATCTATTTTTTGCTTTAATTTTTTAATTCAGTTTTTGTTCCATCATTCTTATGTTGTAGTATTTTTGATATTCTCCCTATATGACATATTCACTGTCTTTTGTTTTTTCAATACTTTTTAACTAAAATGGCTATAAAAGTTTTTTTTAAAAAAAAAAACATTGTCATCAAAACAAAATTTTCATAAATGACCTTTCTCTAATAAAATAAGATCTTTAGACAGATTCTCTTTCTTGCAGTTATGCTTTACAACTTCCATAATATCCTCATATTATTTTTCTGACTTGCATTCTACCAACCTTATATGATTCTATATTATGTATATTTCTTTTGTTATTTAAAATAAAGTCTTAGAAAATATACTTATTCAGATTATCATTTTTTTATTATTTTTTTCCTTGAATTTTATCCATTATAAATAATCTCAAGGTAGTTCTTTGTCAAGCTAGGTGCTACTTAAATAATTCTAATTTCTCACCAACTATTGGAATACTTTTTCAGTTCATGTCTTTCACATACAAATATAATGCCTTTTTAGTTTTAACTAAAAAATTATCTCACACTATGGATGGATAAAACTTTAGCCATTTCATTAATACTTGCTGTAGTAAAACGGATTTGCTTTTTTTTTTCAAATTTCATAAGTGGATAATTCTGTCATATTAAATTAACATTTGATTCCTAAATAAAAAAAATATATTTTACAACTAAATTAATTATTTTCCATTTGTCATATAAAGAAAGCACTTCACATATTTTATTAGATTGATTAGAATTGCTATGATAACTAGCATTATATTTGACAGTCATTTTAAATGTAATTTTTAATTTTTTTTTAAAAAAAGTTGAAAAATATTGTACATGAATCAGATTGCAAGAACATGATTGAACAAGTGCACATGACCAAATGAGATTAAAAGACTCAAAGAAAACACTTCAAGATAAGAAAAAAGCTGCAGCCATACCAGTAAATGATATCTATACCTAAAATTGTGATATTCTATGTGAATTTTAAATAGTTTACAGTGATATGTTTTGAAAGAGTGAAAATAAAGTCTCTCTCTCTATATATATATATTAAATAAAGAAAATTGTTTGAATTTTTATAAATAAATAAAAAGTTATTTTACAAAAAAAAAAAAAAAAAATAAACTTTTTTAAAAGTTATAAATGGCAAACTGCTATTTTTACCGATTTCCCTTTTTAAATTGCACCATCCCATCCCCAACTTTTTTATCAGAGAATAGAGAGAGGGTGGTTGGATTATTTTGACATTAAACTGGAACAAAACAATTTTGATGATTTTTTTAAAAAAATAGATATATAATGCATTTTATTTTAACAATTATCTTTACAATTTGTATTTAAAGTATTATTTTAAGTTATTGCAATAGAAAATTAAATGAAAAACATAAATGCAATATTCAAATAGAAAGTTCTGTAAATCATTGCTTCTTTCACTGCTTAATTAAAATATGATTCTATTTTAGGCATATAAAACTTGTGATACCAAAATTTATGTATTCAAAACCAATAAAAACTTCATTTAATTAAACTCCCACAAAAGGAAATACAAGTAACCTATTATTTAGTGTTGTGCACATGAAATGAGTTAGGGAAAGACCACTTTTATAATAGTTTAATAATAAGTGATTATTCAATGATTGAGACTATTGAAATAAACATTGAAACTATGAACACAAAAGTGCATTTAATTTTATGAAATATATTCATGGATGACTAGCTTGTTACACTATGGTCATTTTATACTAATGATGAATCAAATTTCTGTAAATTAAAATAGGCTTGAAAGTGCATTGTAATGTTCATGGTATACATGTTCACAATAGGTGTGGCAAATGTAGGTTAATTACAATATATGTATATAATGAGTGATTAATTGATTATTCGACTTATTTGTATTTTGATTCTATCAAAAAATATATTCGTCTTTATATAAATTAGCAATGCTAAATTCATGGTAATTATTTATAAAATCCAGCTATTGCACTAAAATTTGGAATTATCCTACACATGGCTACTATGTGCTCATAAAAAATATCTTCGTGGGTACTCAATTAAAAAAAAAAGTGGGGGTAGGTTTTCCAAAAATAAATATATGTATACACAGTATATATTTATAATTAAATTGCTAAGTAAACTTTCAAAGTTAAACGTTTTTAAAAACGTTATACATATTTTATATATTTTTTTAAAATATTATGCTATAAAAATAAACACAAAAATTTATTCTGTTCATTATTTCTATGATAAGAAGATAACCTTCCTGTGTCATTAATTCATTCATTATATTACTTTTTCTGGAAGTGCCTATTCTTGACAAATAAGAACCTCTATATAAGATAATTATTAGATTTAATTAACAATTTGTTTACACATCTACGTGTTTAATTTTAATTTATAAAATCGTAATTTTTATAATTTCAGAGTAGATAAATGTACAAAATAATGGGAGCAATGGTAGTATCTTTATAAATATGATATAGGGCTGAAATTTGCCCTGTAAATTGTTCTATTGTATATGAAATAAAAATTTATGATTAAACAGTATGTAAAGGGATGTTAAGTTATTCCTTGCTGAAAACAACATTAAACTTTTTGAAAGATATCAGCAGAAAATATCAATTCTTACTTATTAAAAAGTAGTCCACAGTCAGCTGATTGAAGAAACCAAGACCAGTATGGGACATCATTATTATCCTCTACCAGAATAACATTGGATTGTGATATTGGAATGTTATGTTGAAAAATGACAATTGTAAGATGAACCTACTCCCTCAGCTTTCAAATAATCTGCAAGTATGATAAATTTAAGTAAATTAATGTTTGGATTGAGAAAAAACCATGATATGTCATCCTAAATCATAACACTTTCACAACATTGTTTATAGTTACAAAAAACAGTTTTGTTGACTGACTTTTTATTTAATGATTGTAAGGGAAAGTGTACAAACAATCATTTTTTCTGTCATAAAATTCTCATTAGAAATAAAATTATGTTCTATTATAAGATAAAGTTTACACAGACAATTTCATCAGATTTCATTCTACTTTTTAGGAAATGCAGTCATTATTCTTGATGTTATCAGTCTTGAAATGTTTAATGTTTTAACAATTTTAGATTACAATAATCCCTAAAATAGAGTACCAACAATTTTTGATCTTTTTTAAACTCATGCAAGTCTGACTTTTTTTTCAGACATCTGTAAAAGATGTCTTTTTTTTTTTTTATCAGATTCTTTGAAGTTTTCTTCTTTTTTTAAGTTTTACCTGTAAAAGGAATAAAAAAAGATTTGTCTATTATATTACTTAGTATATAAAAAAAAGTCCAAGTTATATCTAGAATTTATAAAGATATTATCCATATTAATATGATAAATAAGCTAGTGAATAAATTGAGAGTTTATTATCTAAGTCAAAAAATATTGGAAGTATAAACTATGAGGACAAAATATATTGCAGAATAGCTATGGTGCAGCAGTTTTTCCATAATGTCATTTTTGGACAGCAAAAACATTGAGGTCAGCAAAAAATCTTAGATCTTGACTAATAAAAGAAAATTATTTTGCCATTATCCTGCATAAAGCAGAGCTTTAACTCTTTTAGTTGGTTGTGAGGTGGGAGGTTTTTGAGACATGGAGATTGGAAAAAAAATGGAGGACCATAAATTGGATAGAGAAAGAGTCCATGGTGAGATTATGTGCCTGATAGTAGAGAGAATATCACTTATCTCTCAAATTAGGATGGAGGACTGAATTAGATAAATCTCCATAATTAATTCAGAGAGGTAATAGAGGGTAAAATATTTTTAGAAATGACCAATAGGCAGAGCAAATTATGCAGAATATAGTGAACTCTCATTAAAAATTTTAAAAAAATTTTAGAATGAAAATTAATGAGTTTGATAATATAAAAAAAGAGTAGAAATTAGATATATAATACACACACCTACACTCATAATAGTATAAAAATCATATTCCCATATTTTATATCTAACATATTATCTTTTTCTATACTTGTATTAATTGTAAAAGTAGACAAAAAATGCAGTATATATGATAAAAATTACATTCACGGATTTATATTTAACACGTGATGAATAAATTTAGAAGATACGTAATCATTAAATTCAACTTTATTTAGTATAATGTTTGTACATTAGGAAAACGTACTACATTATTTGTGAGTTTACACGTGCTAAAATATTCATTTACGCACAAAAGGATTTCTAGACTAAAGAAAAAAGCATTTGTCATTTATTCCAAAATAAATTATTTGTTCAATTACTACGGTATTTATTTCTTCGCCGAATGTGACTAATGGCTTGTCAAGATACAGATAAGTACGCTTTGTTTTGTTACATTAGTGGAGGCTAGTTAGCGTTTATAGACCTATAGGGCTATCACAATGATATTGGAAAAATTAATTATACCTATAGGGTAAACCATATTGTATTATTATAGGCTAATAATAGATGTCCTGGAATCATATTCTCTTAACTAATTTAAGCTTATAATAAAACATTCAATCTTACATTCTTTTTATTCTCAACTAAAGAAAAATTGATAAAAAGAATATTCCAAAATATAGCAGAAACTATACATTGAATCGAATTTATTTTTTTAAATTTAAATCTATGTATGTTTTTTAACAAAAGCGATTAGTTTAACCAGGCAACAAAGCATAGCCATCAAGTTATCGCTCATAATTATTGTCGGAGGTATTATGGTTTAGTTCGGCGTTAAAGTGGCAGAATCAAAGTATAGGGATCGAAATTCCAACTCTCTCAGTTCCTGTGTTCTAACTTGTTGTGAATTCCTAAGAAAAAAGCTATCGATTTTTTTTTTCTTGATAATAAGTTGCCTCTCTTAATTAATGTGATTTATTCGAGCATTTCACTCTTTGTAAACTTTAAAGTGTTTTATATCAATAAAATGTTTAAATGTAATACATATATAATGTGTATTATTTTAACCTACATACTTATCTGTAGCCTGGAGGATAATTTTATTAAAAATATGTTTAAAATTTTGATTTTTTATGTATGTAAAGTAAATGATAAACCGGTTAATTTACTTTTTTATATAAATAGCCCAGTGCAGAACAGGGCTCTTCAATAGCTCTTCACATAGAAACTATTAAGAAAAAGTCAGTACACATCAAGCTTGCCATTTGTGGATGATCAAAGTTTTTAATAGTTTTTCATTTTAGTTTTACTTTTATCTGAAAGTAGTTAGATATCCATTTACAAACCAATATTGGATGGTTATTTAGGATGATTTCAGGTCAGCTACTTGAAAGACAAATTCTAAATCTCTTGAAAAGAATTTCATTTGGCTCATATGCAAGACCTAGATCATAACCACGGCAGTTGGATGCTATCAGATGCTTGCATAACAAGGAACTTCTCTTATGCATGTACAATATATTAAATTTTCTTTGCCGGAAACCAAATTGAATAATATAGCAATAGTATATAACATTAGAAAATTAATGATGAAATGTGTTATTGCATACACTCTTAATGTGACTTATATATAAAGGTAAATGGTAATACAACCATTTTTTAATATAAACAACATTTATGGAGAAAAAGAAAAAATAACATTATTCACAACATATCAATTGCTAGATGAATGAGAGATTAAGCAGTATTGCATCTTTATTTTACCTTCTCTTGGTTTACTTGAAAACGGATTGTTGTTATTCTAATTGTTTATTTAAATTTTGCTTGTTATGGAATTATTTAAATATGAACATCAGTTAACTATTTACATTTTGTGATTTTAAAATGTTTTATGTTTACCAGTAATATCATTAAAATGACATCTAGTGCTCACAATGAGCCCTTTATAAACACTATTAAGAACCAATGTTGGTCTGTTTTTAACCTCTTGAAACAAATAGGAAGTAATACTTCTATTTGCTTACAAAATGTTTAAGAAGAATCTGTTTTTATGTGTTTTAGCTTTATATTTATTAACGTGCCAATTATAAATGATAATTTTTTAGTTTTCATAATTGGAATAATATATTTTATGTTTCTAGCTGACACTTTCATGTATTTATTTACTGTGTGGACCTTTTTTTTTTTATAGCTGATTTAACTATTAAATAATTAAATAGTTTATTGATTGTAAATTCATAAGAAGTTTGAATATTAGAAGTGACAGAGTTGAGCTGCATTCCATGAATCTTAAGCATTACAGCATTCCAGCTTACCAAATTGCACAGGTCAGCATAACTATTAATAGAATACCACAAAGGAACCTATTCATATTCCAGCTAGAGATAGATTCACTGATGGTGTTATTATGTTTTTCTTTTATTCTGTCACTGTAGTTACAAGTTTAATAATCATTAGCTAAGTATTTTATAATTTTTGTTTGCCACATTTACAAAGATCAATATATATTGAATTCCATTTATGAAACAGTTTGCCACATTGACCAGTGACTACCATGAATCTGTTGATAAGACTCCAGTAGTATCTAGGAAAATTAAATCCGCATGGACATATAATTGTACCTAAAAAACAAAATTTATATTGGAATCTCACAAAACGTCCGTTTTTACTTCATTATTAATTCTTTTTAAACTTTTTTATTTTTTCATTATAATGTAAAAAAATAATAATCTTCTTTTAACTGCTTTTTAATAGTGAACCTCTTTTCACACGCACGCACACACACATATATATACTTCGGTCATATCTTTTAATTATTAGTCTCTTTAGTAGTTTGGGATTTTGTATAACTTAATAATTAAGTAACCTAATACTGAGTTTTTTAGTCATGATCCATAGAATCCTGTGATTTTTTGAAAACTCATTAGAAGTGTTATAAAAGATCATGATTAAAATGGCTTTTAAAAAAAATTATTTAATAGAATAACTTTTTGAAATAAATAATATTGCAAATAATTTCCAAATTACATAATATAAGGGTATTCATGACATTTTATCAATTGTTACATGTAATTGCTACATAAGAAGCAAAAGTTAACATACAAATGAATATAAAATCAATAAGGAATGTACACTAATGCACATACTAATACTAACAATCACAAATAAATTTAACATTAATATATGTATGTAACGTGTTTATGGAGCACCAAATTATGAAGTATGCTGTTAACAATATTATTGTATAACTATCTATTTTAATGAAGAGTATGGAAAAAGAGTGGATGAAATAGGATCATGAAATAGTATCAAGAACAAATTAATAAAAAAGGATAAAATAAAGCAAGAAATCAAAGAAACGATGAAGAAAACTTGGTCGAGAGGTCAGCGACAGCTGCTTTACAAGCAGTTGTCCTGGGTTAGCAGATTCGCTGCCCGGCTGATGCTATGACACATGAGAAGAAAAAAAAGTTTCAATACAATATGGAAGAATGGAGGAATAACAGAAAAAATTATGATCAAAGTTAATATAGTGAAAATTTCAAGAGATCAAATTCAAGATAGAAATCAACAAAAAAATTTAATTAAACTCAGCTAAAAAAACTACTTTTATTTTAAAAAACTGAGACCAAAAGAACCATTAGAAATATTTAAAAATGGATGTTATTGTTGAAGAAAAAATATTTCTTCATATTATTTCTTTCTGAGAAATTTAATGTTATCTTGAAACAGATCACCTGATTAAATTCTTTTCTCCTCACAATTTACCTCTAATAGTATTTGAGTAGTTATGCTTATGTTGCAATTTTGAAGTAAATATTTCCAAATGATTAATAGAGATTACATATTTTAGTTTTTGTTTTTATTAACAAATGGCAAAAATTATCAAGTTTCACAATCAAAATATTAAATTTCATAATCTCAATTTACACAAAGTGGTATTTGTCACAATTTATCTATCAAGCAGAAAACATTATAAAGGTGATTTTTTATTTTCAGATTATGATCATTTAAAAACTATTTTTTGAGCTTTAGTGTATTAATTATATGTGTATTTATTTTGAAGATGGTACTGGTAGTCCTTCCACTTTAATTTATTCTTCCACTCAACTTTTGATATTTTTTTTAGTTTTCATGTTCATTTGATACTAGTAAATAAAATTGATGTATTAGTTTAAAAAATATAAAAAAGTCAATACTTTCCAATAGTCAGTAATGCCAAAGTAATTTATTCCAGCCTCCATGTGCTCATGGCTTTCAATTATTGTTCTCTGATTTTGAAGTCTGTTACAAGATTACTTTGAGAATATTTTGTTCATTTTTGCCTAATTTATTAAAATTTAATGATTATTTTTCCACAGTAATTGTATAATAATTTTTTAAAATTAAAAGATTACATGTATATACTTTAATTTTATTTGAATATATTATATTTTTAAAAATAAAAATTAATATATTCGACCATAATGTTAACAAAGAAAATTATCATCAGAAATATTGTAATGTCTTTTAAAACAAACCAGTATCATCTTTATCAATACAGTAATAGGGGCTTTTGAGATATTTTTAAAATTGTAAATATAATTTTAACATTTAAAAGATAATTTGATAAGTTTTTAATGGCTTCATGATTATTCATTCCTTTTTTAAAAATAAATCTCAATCAATTTAAAGATTTTGTTAATTTTCTGGAGTCATTAGCTTGATTCTTTTCATCCCATTGTCCACTGAGGAAAAACTCCTTTTTTTCATTATGTACTCAGTTTATTATTTTCTCAATATTTAAAAACTTCAAATATTATAAACTTATATTTCTAGCAAATCAAATCCAATTTACTGTATTCTAATACAGAATAAAGATTGAATATTAAAATCATGTGGTGCACATTGACAAAAATTTCCACAGAGCTAATAATAGAAAATGTCAACCTGTTACATGATCAACAAATATAAAACACTTTATAATTATATGATGTTTTTAGAAAGATTTAAACTTGAATTTATTTTGTAATATATTTGCATACATATGTGCATATATAACAAAGTGAAAAATTAAAATTATTTTATTTTGGTAAAAAATTTATAACTTTTACACTTTTATTTTGTTTTTTATTTAGTTTTGTTAAAAAAATATTTATATTTTTATAATAAAAAAATTATTCAATTTTAAGGCCACATATATGAAAATTAAAAATTTCAAATTTACCACTGTGAAAACTTTTCCTACTTTGAAATGTAACATGTTTTCTATATTCACAATTAGAATTTCCATACTCATGACTTCATAGCGATTTAATTTTTTTACTATTAGCAAGAAAACCTAAAAACAATACTTTCTTTATGGTTATTCTATTCCATTTAAAGTTAACTCATATTTTTGACTTTCTTTTCTAAAGAAATATTTCAGCTCATTTAACATAATTTGTATGTTTATTGGTAAATTACACCTAATGTGAATGATTTATTCTTGTGATAAAATAAATGCAATAAGATATACTTTTCTAAAAAATTATATTTATGTTTCTTCACATTCTCAAGTACTGTCACTACTATTTATTTTATTATAATTACTCTCATCTACAAATTCCAATATATTTTCCACAGTAAAATTTTTTATTAACTCATTTTCTAATATTTCTATTTCTGTATGAAATTTCATAAAAGTATGAGACTGATTTTTCATATGCATGGCATTACTAAAAACTTCTAATTCATTTAATATATTTATTTTTGCCTCTTTACAATTATTCTATCCAAATATAATTTCTATATCAACTTCAGTGTCGATTCACTACCTGAATAGATTTTCAACTCTTTTGATATTTTCATATTGATATCATAATCATTCATAATCACATCATCAATTTTAGATTCTCTTATAATTTCATCAGCAAATTTAAATTTATCATTTCTTACATGGATTCAGATTTTTCAATACTTAAAGCATTTGGATTGTTGAGATTATTCTATTAAATCCATATCAATTTTGGATTTTTTATACTATCTTTAGCTGATTCTCTGCTGTCTACCTCAATTTTACATTCATCAACAGTAACTACATTAAGTTTAGATTCTATAACTAACCTATCTACCATTTTTTCTAAAGAAATATCTATTTTAGCTTCTTTTATCCCAAAATATTTTGGTACTATATTCATTCCTTTGTCTACTTTGTCAATTATTCCTCCTATTATTTAAACTTTATTACTTAATTCTATTTTAGACTTCTCTAATTGTTCTTTCATTTCAAATTGATTTTTTTCTATTTTTTCTTTTATCTTAAAACCCTCTGTCATTATTTTCTCATATCCATTTTCTGAAACATTTTCTAATAGTACTCATCTATTTTCTACTTCATATTTTCATGTATTTGATCCAGCATTGTCTGCTGATTGTCATTCATTTTTTGTTCATCTTTGCAATATTTCCATGATTACAATCTGAGGTTTCTTAAAGATTATCTCAAGGTTTTCTGGTTTTATCAATTTAACTTGTGGCTCTGAATTAAAACTACTAATCTCATTTTCATGACCACTTTCTTTATGACTATCTACATCTAAATTTTGCTTTATTAATCTAATGAATTTAAAAATTATAATCAGTTTTTTCCCAAGAAAGATACACATTTAAAGGATAAAGCATCTCTAATTAAAAAATAAATTGAAATCACAAATCTATTTTATGATGAATATGAAATTAAATAATTTTGTTTTCTAAGATTTTGCAGTTTAAACAAGAAAACAGGAGTGTTATGAAATAAAATTCTGGTTTGTTTTGTTATAATTTTATTTGCACTACTTGTTTGTTTGTTTTTTAAAAAAACATGTACTCTAATTTTGTTTCAGAATAAATTAATTATATAAAATTAATATTTTAGTTTAAGTTTTTCTTATAACTTACATAGAAAAAAAGAAAAACAAGAATAGCGTGATTATCAGAAAATTAGGAAAACGTCTGTTAGTTTTTTAATATTAATCTCAGAAAAATATAAAGTGAATTTCTTTGTCTGAGTTTGTTTCGTTGGTTAATAAGCATGCATTCAAACTTTAGAGAACTTAACCTAGAATTTGATAGATTTATGAAAGATTAATATTTATTTAGTCACATTTTAAAAAGAAATTAAAAATAAAATAGATTTCATTGATTTTGTGAAGACTGTTTTTGCTTCAGATTTTTAAATGATGTTTTACATCCCTTGCCCTTATTACAACTCATTTTTTTAATATTTGAAAAGTTTAAATATTATTTTTTTAGAATGTTTTTCATTTGTAAAATCAAATTAAAAAGACATCAAGTTCAATTTATTGCATTTTACTAGAAAATAAAGATTTTATAGAGAAATGAAAAATTGAGCTTTCACAAAAACTGCACTAGTTTTAATAATAAAAAATGGCAGCATTTAAAAGGGTTAATGCTTGAGCTGTAGTGGCAATGAAGTTACTACTTTTGAAGCATTATTTTGGCACTGCTATTAGTTTGTCTTTACTATTGGAATTTAAATTATTAATTTAAAAAATTCTGAAGAGGTCAGTATCATACAGATCTCATATCAATATCACTTAAATTTGAATCTCAGAGCAAATTAATAATGCCTGATTGATTGTATCATAATACAAAGAAGTTGACAGCATTATTGATTGGTAGGTTATTTGTCCCCAGGCATTTCAGAACATGTATTATTGTTTAGTAAAAAATTGTAATTTACAGTAATTTATTTGCATATTTAAGCTTATTTATGCAACACATTCATAAAATAATTATTATTAAAAATTATATGCTTACAATAACATTTTTTAAATGTTTATATGTAATCAGATAAATTATAAAAACATAATTATAAGAAATTAGAAACTGTTTTCACTATTGCTTTCATAAATGTCAATGAAGAATTTTTTGTAAAATTTTACTACTACTACTAATAATGATGATGATGATAATAAGTTTAATTTTGAAATTTAAGACATTTTGTTTTTTTTTTTACTATTTTTCAACTAACATTCATATTTTCATTTTTTTTACAGTCTCTCAACTAAAATTCTTTTTTTTTTTTTGAAATGGAATTCAAACAAATATTCCATTCAATAATTTTTATGAATAGACAATACTATGATCTGATATGAACAGAATGAATATGACAATTTATCCCTACGACTTGTCAAATAAGAATGAGAGGAATTTATTTCTAAATGTGAAAATCTTAAAATTGCTTTATAATTTTTAAAATGTTTTGTAAAATAATAAAAAATATTTAATAGACTAGAAAAAAATCATATTTTTTATTTAAATCCAATTTTTTAAAAAAATATTTTTGCAGATTTGGGAATAACTAGATTACGAAGAACCAAAATTATCAACATCTTAGGTGCTGTAATTTTTTTATGAACAAAAGAGTATAATTCTTATAAATTTTCTAATTGATTGGAAAATATTGATCTCTTCAGATTTTTTTAAAATTAATAAATCAATAAATTCTGGATTGCAAATTTTAATAAAAGTTTTAATAAATAAATATCAAGCCACCCTTAAAAATTGAAAACTTTTATATTTTACAGATAATTATCAAATATTTTGCTTACAACCCCAAATTTTAGCAGAGTTATAATTATACAATATATATAAAGTACATTACTTCCAGCCTATAATATATCTGTCGTGATAACATTAGATCCAAATTAAAAGAACAAGAAAGGAATAATTGATAAAAGTACTTCTAGAGTTGAGCTGAAATCCTGATGTTACAAAAACCTTAAGACTTTAAATTTGATTTTAAATAATTACATATCCACAACTAATGATTTATATTTTGCTTAAAATTCTGCTAAGGTATGTAATATAAGATAATCAACATTTGTGTTGATATTATTTTGTAAAGTAATTTTATATAAATTAGCAATAATATATATACAAACATTGCTGCCAGTCTATCATTGCAATTGCTAATATGCTATTTATACTATGTAAAGGTTTCACAAGTAACTTCAGTCAAGCCCAAATATTCAGCTTAGTGTTTAGAAATATACATGTATTATAGTGAAGCTGATATTTATTTATTTATTTTTATGTCTAAATGGCTGTAAATTTTTTTCACATTTTCCAAATGACTGCTTTTTTGCTATTTTTAAAATAAATGTTATAATATTTATTGTAAAAAGAAAATTTATTTTATAACTAATTATAAAAAAGCAATCAATTGAATCCAGTTAAAAGCAATTTTACTATTTTTTTGCAATTTCATGGCTATATTGTTTTAATTTTTTGCACAAATATTTTTTAATATGTATTATAAATAAATGTATCTTATAATTAAAATCAAATTTGAAACAATATTTATATAAAGCAAATACTCTTCTTAGAAGTATGAGATATAGCTTGTAACATTTATGTGACTATACCATTTTGCAGCCATTGCAAGTAAAGCAAGTAGAATAAAACTGTAGAATAGAAAACTGATAAATGGGGATAAGTAAATTATTTATATTGTTTAATATTTTAACTCTATCTTGAAAAATTCTGTTATCATTTGCAAGTCATGACTTTACTTAGATGATATTTAAACAATATGTTTGCTGATACTTATATTCCAATCTTGCAATAAATACTTTCATATTTAGATAAAAATTATATACTTTAACTTTCATTTTTATTAGTAGATGGCAAAAATAAATTATTAACAATATATAAAGTTTTATAGTTTGATTATTAAATTGCAGAACTCAAGTTGCACAAAATGATGAGACTTGTTCACATTTTATTTGTCAAATAAAAATTATTGTAAAGATTTCTATTTCAGGTTGTTTTTAATAATTTAAAAGTTGTTTTTATTTAATAAATATAATATATATTTTTATAGTTATGTGATGATTTTAGAAGCATTTAAATTTATTTCATAAGTAAAAAAAGTTATTCTAGTCAATATATAAATAAAGCTTTGTTTTCTTCCTTTAAATAAACTTATAACTTTTACAATCTTTCAGCTGTCTTAGTTGTGTTTAAAAGTAATTTTAATTATAATTTTGTTAAAAAATAATTTTATTCTGTCAAAAATATTTCTCAAACTGAAGACCACATATATGAAATAATAAATTTTACAATGTTTAACTCAATTTAATTACATTACTTGGCCACAGAAAAGTTAAATATCTTTAAAAATTTAAAAACAAGCAACTGATAATAAAGATAAGAATTAAATACAAAGTTTTATGTTAAATGATGAAATTTAAAAAAATCATCATCAATAGATTTATTTGTATCATAATTCTATATAGAATAAATTGACTTATTTGAAATAAATTAGAAATAATATTAATATTATTTCATACACAGAGAAAATACTGTAAATATTTATATAAATTCTTGATGTGTTTCTAGTGCAGAGTGCCATTGTCATTATATTTCAAAAAGTACTAAATGAAATTTATAAGTCAAATTATATTAAGCCATTGAGTTCAGTGATATCAAAGAAAGTCATTCTAAATTTGTCATTAATTGTAATATTTTTATTTTATTGATGAAATAAAACAATAAATTGATTGGCAAGTTTCCAAACCATATCTATTCTGGATTTATTCCACAACAATTTTTACTGTGCCTTAGTAGTATAAATTCTTTGAAAATCTCATCATAAGCTTTAATGAATGGTTTTTCTTATTAATAAATATTCATGGAGTGAAAATGAATTAGGATTATATTTAATAAACGTTTATACATTTAACAGCAGAGCATGTTTTTTTTTCATGTTACAAATATTTATTTTATTCAGCTAAGCACTTTCAGTCCTACAACGTATCATAATTATAGCATTATACAGTTAAAGTTCATTAGTGCAGAAAATAGGTAAAAATAAATTCTTATAGAATTATATTTAATGTTTTCACTCTTTTCTCTGTATATGAAGCAGTTTCTGCTATGTGTTTGTTAATCTATCAAATCAAAGCAAGAGGGATAAATGGAATTTATATTAATATTCCATTTAAAACATCCAGTATATTAACTCCAGTTAACTTGTAAATTTTATCGTAGAATAAAATCGCTTTAATTTTGGGAATGTGATTATCAAAAATAATAAGTGTTGGTTTGTATTGACTTGATGGGAAGAGGAAAAGTGATCTAATATTAGTAGATCAACATGTAATGGTGAATATTTTTTTTGTCAAAACAAATCAGAAATCATGAGTTAGCTCTATTATTGTCTGCCTAAATGTTTTGTCTTTTTTGGATATTGTAAATTAAGTACCATGTTATTTAAATCCATCCATTCTAAAAATAGACAGTTTTAATCTGCATTTGCATATTATTAAAAACTTATTATCAGAATTGAAAATTCCTATAAATACAAAACTGTAAGAATATCTAGATGCGCAGGTTAAAGCCAATTTCTATTGGACGATTTTTTTAAAAAATAAATTGAATGTTTGTAATGATAATACTTTAGAAGTAATTATTAATTGAACTATTTCCACCATTTGATATTAATTATTAAATGTCTTTAGAAAAATTCAAACTTTATTTAAACCTTTCCAATACATTAAACTGTTAGTTATGAAAATACTCCAACATATAATTATTGGTGAATGTTTTATTGCTCGGAAGATTATATAATGTTCAATCAGTGGAAATTACAGAGTTGAGTCATCCTACAGGGATCGCTAGCATTTTAGTTTTCCATCCTACTATTGATCTAAATCACACAGTGCATTAGAATTATTAAATTTTATGATTTGTTTTTAATCATACATTAGCCTGATTTTATGTTCATGACCCATGATTTATTTCATCATTGTATGGACATTAGAAAGTATTTTGTTTTAAAATGGCAGTTAATAAATATTCTGCTTCTGGCAATAAAATTGCTTGTAGTTTTGTGTCTTTTGATTACAATCTTTATTATATTTGTCAGTCTCTTTCAACGAATATGTATTTCTGTTCAAGTTGTGTTAGCAGTTTTTCTCTTATCTTTATTGAAAACAGTCATTGCATTTGAGATTGTCAATCTTAAAACATTAAATTTTGATACCAAGCTTCTTCTAATCAGGAACTAAAATTTATTTTCAAGACAGATAGGTCTATTAATAATTTTTTATTAGTCATTCATTAGACTAAAGATTATCCAATAAGGAATAATATTTCTGTAGTGTAATTTTCACCACACCATTCTCGTACAAGATAGAGACTGGTTTTTATTCACTTTTAACATCTTATAGAGAAAGGTAATCATGAACATATGACCAAAGATATGTGAAAAAGATGTATGATTCCCAACATATATGTGGCCCAGACAATAATCTTATATATATATATATATATATATCACAATAATCTTATATATATATATATATATATATCACATTACTACAGTATAATTCATAAGTGTCAAACTTGCTGACCTCACAACTCTGATATAAATCCCTTAATAGAAGTATATTAATAATTTTTATTAGTCATTCATTAGACTAGAGATTATTCAATAATGAATGACTAATAAAAATTATTAATACACTTTCATTCATTTATTTGTGTCAAGTTAGTGAAGGCAGCAAGTTTAATACATCACATCAATTAAACTGTAATAATTTATTATCTATATTGTAACCTGCCAAATAGTCACAAGATATGGTCATTCAAAAGTATTGGACCAAAGAACCAAAAGTTAGATCACATGGGCATCATAATACCTATGGAATTTCCACAGAGTATGAGTCCTCTTATAGATAACATAATAATTAATTATAATTACTAATGTACAAGGCGATATTACATTAAATCTTATCTTAGATTTTATTTTACTTTGCTTAAAATATAGGTTTTTTTACAATTTTAAATTCTCATTTTAGATTCTAAAATGTCTTTATCTTGGGGTTCAAATTCAAAATACATTGGAACAAGAAAAATGCTAACAGTAATCTATTTCAAACTCTTAAAATGTGATAATTGTTATTCAAGCCGTATCTTAAATACTTAATATTTTTCTCTTAGTTTTATCATTAACATTAGCATTTTAAGGAAACAGAAATGGAACTACACAATAATAGAGTATTCAAATACTTAAATAATGTATGGCTAGTAACTTGAAATATTTCTAAATATTTTAAAATCCTTCAAGTATAAATATTTCATTTCTATTAATTACAAAATACATAAATAATGCAGCAGGCATTAAGGGTATATTTTATGCTACCAACTACATCACAAGTGCATTTTAAATGAAATAAATAACATAATATTTATCTTCTAATAATCCAGGTAATACTAACAATAAGCAAAATGAATGAATAAACTTGAAAATAAATAAATTCTAATATGTAGAGAAAATGAACAATAACAAAAGCAGTTTAATAAATTTTATGTGACACATTGAAGTGTACTCTTATAAAACAATTAATAATGAAAAATTTATTAAAGTAAATTTCCTGAGTAACAAATGTAATAATACAATATCATAATGGCAACAAAACAGAAATATATTTAATTAATAGCAAAACAAAATATTTATTTACAGCATATAACAAAGTCTATCCCAGCGATGGGGAACCTGCAACCCTAAGGCCACAGGTGGCCTTTTGAATCTCTATGCGGCCTTACCCATAATTTAAAATTTGCATTGCAAAATCGATTTATTACAAAATAGATGTGGTGCTATACCAATGGTATTAACTTTGGCTGTATCTCAATACCAATATTTTCCTATGGGACATAACATCATGTGTTCATTGCTGCTTACTTTATGGTTAAGTTAACGTAAATTTAATAATATGTTGATCACCCACCATGTCTAGAAAAGAAAGTTGAATGAAAAAAAGAGAACATTTAATGTTCAGTGAGAGCTAGACTATTTCTTTATTTCCATGAATGATAAAATGCTATGGTTGTTTTGTAATACAGTGTTAACAAGTTTAAAAAAAATCCAACACAAATCAACATTATTTAACTTATAAAGAACACAAATATGCATATTAAAAGAAGAAACTCATTAAACTGCCTGTAAAAATTGAAAAAAGAAAAATTGCATCAACAGACAAATTTTAGTGATTTTATGTAGAATATTACTGCAGTTGATGTTACATACAAAATAATACATATACTTGGGAAAAAACAAACCATTAAGTGATATAAAAATAATAAAGAAGAGATTGTTGATGCAGTGGGGTGTTTAGATCCAGAAAAAAATTGATAAATACAAAGAATTACCTCTTTCAAAAAAGAACTATAACTGATTGACGGCACAAATTAGCTCAAAATGTGAAAAAACAACTTCACACAATAATTGAAAATAAAGATTATAGGTTTCAAAAGTTTAGATCAAAGCATTGATAAAACTGACTTCACTCAAGTATTGTATTTTATTCATGCAATAACAAAAGATTTTTATTGTTATGAAGAACTACTCACATTGGTGCACTTACTGGAAGAACTTGCAGAATTGACATTAACAACTTTAAAGAAATATATCATCAATGAGAACGAAATCTTAATAATTTGGTCAGTCTATGCAATCACAGTGCACTTTTCAAAAGAGAAGGATTCTTTTCTTTGTTTAAAAAAAAAGAAAATTCAAATTTGGAAAAGTTAATATCATTCCATTGCATATTGCATCAGCAAAATCTTTATGTTAAATTAACTATTTTACATAATACTATGGATAAAGTTATTGCAATTGTTAACTTTATTCACGTGAATACAGTGTGTCATTGTGAATTCTGAAACATACTTACATTAGATTATGAAACATATAGTGGTGAATTACCGTATTATTACAAAGTTTACATTGGTTAACAAGGAGACAAATTTTGACCAAAGTTTTAACTTTACAAGACAAATTTTTAACATTTTACAAGGAACAAGAGAAACCCTATGAATCATCAGATAAATAATTTTGTAGAAATGCTGCATTTTTGACTGATATTATGGCAAAGTAAAATGATTTAAATATTTCCCTGCAAGGTAAAACTAAACATGTATATGATGTGTGGCAAAAAATTTAGGCATTTTGAAAAAAAGTTGATATTTTTTAAAACTTTGTTATCCTGCTTGGATGTATCTGAAGAATACTTCCTGAAATTTTATATGTGAAAACTTTAATGATTATATAGCTGTCTTGGATTCCTTGATTGAAGAATACACTGAAAGATTTTCAAGATTTTGAAGAACATACTTTTGGACTGAAAGTAGCTTTTGAACCATCCATGATTGATATCTCAAAAGCACCTATAACTACAAATGGAATTGAGTTGAGAGAAGATAATATTATGAAATCTTTTTGATAGCAAAAAAGATCCTATTTGAAATATGAAAAAATGCAGTTGAATACCCATGCTTATGTCAACATGCACACCATTTGCTTTCCTGCCTTGGAAGTATCTACTATTGCAAATCAACATTTTCATATATGTCACAAATTAAAAACCATTTAAGATCACAGATAACTGATGCTCATTTAGAAGATCAACTTAAACTATGAGTTACAAAACTAGAACCAAATAGTTGATTACTTGCAAGCAAGAAACAAATGCAAAAGTCTCATTAACTTATATTACTTTATAAATCTAAAATAAAACAATTGTTACCAATTACCTAAATTTTTTATGTACTTATGTGCAATTCACACAAAAATATTACTTTTTTTGTACTTTTGTTTATTATATAATAAATTCATAAAAATATAACAAATGATCATTTAAATAGAGGTTTGAAAACTTATCATTTATTAACCTACTACTTAGTATTTATTTTAGTGTAAAATAAATTCAAAATAATTCGTGTGGTCTTTTCACTACTGCCGAAGTTAAATATGGCTTTCCATAGTAAAAAGGTTTCTCAATCCCGGTCAATACAATAGAATATTTATTTACAATAAGCATTTTAAACAAATTTTACATATAACTGTACCTTTCCTTAACTAAAAAATTTATAATATTCGAAAGTTTTTCCATCTAAATATGGTCTTTATTTAAACATTATACCCACAAAGTAAAATAATACATCTATATGCCTACATTCAAACCATTAGTAAGATATTATATCCTTTATATAACTAAAACAGATTTGAAAATCTGTTGAGACACTTTTATAGATTGTCAAAGTTAGAGTTCAATATTATGCAAGATAATAATACACTGATACTACACTAGTAACATCTACAGTGGAGTGAGAAAATAAATACTTTCAACATTTAAAATATATTTTAAAATTTTAAATTGTAGCAGAGCTAATAATGTATCATAAATATCATCATGCCTTTAGATATGATAACATATTAAAATACACTTTAATATGAAAATTCTAGGCAAAGTGGATAATGAAATTAGCAAAATAAGAAAAGGTACCCAGTAACTATATGTTAGTAATGCCGATAAATAAGCATGCTGCACTCTCACTTATGGCAGGGCTAAATACATATAGAAAGCAACATAATATCCATCTGAAATTACCTAAAGGAATACCACTATCAATATAAGGCAGGAACTTGACAACAATAGTGAACAAATAAATAATTAAACATCTCACATGCGCATACAAAGGCATACATTATCCATTCAGTCTAATACTATGTGTATATCGATGAAACTTCCATTGCATAATGTTGATAACATTAAAATTTTATAAACTATCTATAATTGTCTCTCACACACAAATATCCATAACAGTTTCATTTAAATACTTATATCCAATACATAAAAAGGCTTTTATACCATGTGTACATTCATTTATTAAGTTTGAAACAACAAATATGAGAACTCTAAATAATAACAAAAGAGCATATAAAATAATCCTTTTACCACATCTTTTTTAACCAACTGCATTTCCTTGGTGTGTATCATCATAAATATATTTATGATACCATAAACAATATTAATTATAATAACAATTGAGTATTCCATCATCAGATTTTTAATTGGATGGATGGTTGAAGAGCTGGAGGGTGGAGTAGATTGAAGCCTGTCCATTAAAGTATGAGGATTGTCTATCTTAATATATATCTGAGCACTTATAGCATATATGTGCAGAGATAGTAATCTGGACCAACTGATGATTGCTGGTTTAGCATGAAATATGGATATTGGTGATTATTTATCTTTTCAACATATATGTGTTCAAGGGTATCAGTGTTATGAGATAGTGTGGAGAGTTGTGGGTCATGTGAAAATCTGTGCTTAACTAAATAATATTAATAATAATTTAAAATATACATAAAAAATATATACACTATTTGCTTTACCATTTTTCAAATTAGAAAGTAAAGTTCTTTCCCATTTATAATAAAAACAATCTTCTTTTCATTCAAATCCTTTTTGCATCTTCTTTTAAAATATGTCAATATAGTCTTTTATTGAGGCAGATAGTGAATATATATGCAAAGGTCCAGAGTATGAATTCTTCTAATAAAAAATGTTTGCAAAATCAAATTTAAAGTTGACAATATCTGAGAGTAGATATTTTAAATAATATATGGTTCTTTTATAACAACATTTTTAACTGTAATACAAATTGAAGGAGAAATGAGAAGAAAGAGGATATTAATAAAAAAAGTTCTTTATAAAATTCCATATTATATGTTTATATATTTTATAATATTAAATATGATGTCAATCTAAATTTACTTTCTTCCTTTTTTAATGTAAATTAATGTAAATTCAGGAAATCAAAAAAGCAATTTAGAAAGATATTCTAAATGTATAGAGAAATGAACTTGGGAAGGATAATTAGATTAATCCAACATTAGCTTATCTGTTTTAATATAAAAATAGTAAAATAAAGCCTTTTTTAAAAAAATATTTAAAAGATTGACTTTATATGACTTTTTCCCTCTCTTTAAAATGTTATAAGTCAAAATTATTATAATTTCTTCTACGTTTAATATAATCATTTTTTCATGTATCTCCAAAAACAAACTAATAGTGATTGTCTTCATAATTAATTAATTAATTATTCATTTTTAGGCTAGATTTTTGTGGAGGCATAAAAAACACTTCATTAGTAATTATTATTAGTGTTAATAATTAATTTAAAAATTATTTAAATTATAGAAAGTTGTTATTACAACTAAAGTTCAAATATAACTAATATATATGCTTTCAATGCTAGTTGATTTCTTTTAAAAATTAATGGTATTTTTAGCATCTTTCTGAGATTTATCTGATAAGTGAATTGAATATATGCTTTAGATGTAGTACTGCTGAATAACTTTTAAACATTTCTATTCAGACATTGGAACAGAAAAAAAAATTAAAACTTTAAACAGATTCAAAATAAAATGTGAAATATAATAGTTAAAATAAAAGCCAGTCAATTAATTAAAATAAAGTGAAGTGTGTTTTATAATAATATGTGTAATCCTTTTATACATACAAACATACCAAAATTTCTAATGCATTTCCTATAATGTGATATTGTTCCACAAACCACTCTCTATACAGTGGTGCTACCAGTACCTCTGTGTAAATAGCTTGTGTAAGCATAAGAAATGGTGATCATGTGACATCTGTTTAAATAGGGAAGTGGGATATTTAAATTACTTGAAAATTTTTTAACTTTTCAATTGATCTGACCTGGAATTTTTAACTCATTCAAGACAATCTCAGTATGAGGTGTTTGGATTGAAAATTAACACATAATTAATTTTATTAACTCTATTTAATTATTAAATAAATTATTTATTTGATTCTGATAAAAATTATTTACTTTTAATAATCTTTTAAACTTGCCAATTTTTCACACAAATATTCATAGACATACATGTACACTAAATATAAACAAGATTTTAAAACAAATGAAGCTAAATTAATTATTAATATTTATTTAAATAAAAAAATTTAAATTGTAACTTATTCCAATTATTTAGATTTAAACTTAATATTTCTAAGTTTTAACTTGAAACACTCCAACACTCTTACATAAATTAATATTTTATACATCATTTCAAACCACTTATTTTAAAAATGAACAAAGATTCTAACAAACAACTTTATCTATTGCATCTATTTAAAAAATGAGGCAAGCTGTAAAATAATTCTTCTTTAGATTCAAATTACTAATTTAAGAAAATTTTAAGTAATCTAAGTATTTCTTTAGTAACTATGAGTTAAATAGTCCAAATAAATTATTTAACCAATACTATTAAAACATTTAGCTTAAGATTTTATAGATTAATAATAATAAAAAAAATTATTTATTATAATCTAAAAATTTTTTTAATACATTTTAGAATATATTTAGGCTACAGGACCATACACACACACACATATACATATATATATGCAAAACCATAAAACAATACAATACTAGGTTAAATCCAAAATTTTACCAAAATCCTTACACAACCATGATTTCATCTACTACAAATAGACCTTCTCAAGTGAAAATCAAACTAAAGGAAATAACATATATATACAAAAAACAAACGTTCCCATAATTCATTTCAAACTCCACCTTTCCTTAATAGAAGGCTTAATAATTTTAGTAATAATGCTGATATTCAAGAAATCAATTTGCTGCAGAATATGTAGAATTGGGTTATAGTCATGATTTCATTAAAAAAGTTGTATTTAATAATAGTGTTTATAGTTGTGATTTTGATGGTAAGAATTTTATTGGTAAGGATAATGAGTATATGTGTTTAACATTTAAGGTCTCAATATATAATTTGGTTTATAAGAATAGTCATTTGTTGGTGGAATAAAGGTTGCATGGAAGAAAGGTTCTGATTTGAATTCATTACTTAATTGTTCAAAACAGTCCATTGATAGTAGGTCTATTCCTGGTATTATTTATAAGATTCCATGTGATTGTGATAAGTTTTATGTAGGCCAGAGTAAGTTTAGCCTTAATGAAGATTAAGGTTTATATAAGTAGGGTTAAACATAGGTATCTTAACTCAGCTTTATACATTCATGAATTGAATACAGGTCATAGAATATTGTTTAACAATGCTTCAGTTATTTTTTATGAAAAGAATGAGTTAAAAAGAAGAATAGAGGAGACTTTGATGATAAAACTTCTTGATTCTGAGGCTATCAATCTTATGAAGACTTCTTTTGATATTAAGGAAAGGTGGAGTTTGAAATGAATTATGGAAAGATTTGTTTATATATATATATATTATTTCCTTTAGTTTGATTTTCACTTGAGAAGGTCTATTTGTAGTAGATAAAATTATGGTTGTGCAAGGATTTTGGTAAAATTTTGGATTTAATCTAGTATTGTATTGTTTTATGGTTTTGCATTTTTATTTTTGCTAGTATAGTGTTAGGCAGTTTTGGTATTATATATATATATATATATATATATATATATATATATATACACACACACTGAACAATGATAAAAAATATATTTAAGAGATTGTGGTCTGGACCAACTGATGTGTGCTGGTTCAGTATGAAATGTGCATCTTGGGGATCATACATCTTTTTCACATGTCTTTAGTCATAGATATTAAAAGTGGATAAAAATAAGTCCCTACCTTGCATGAGAATGGTGTAATGAAAGTTACACTACAGAAATATTCATTATTGGATAACCTCCAGTCTAATAAATGAGCAATAAAAATTATTAGTACACTTCCATTAAGTGTTTTGTATCAATGTTGTTAATTAAATTATATCCCCAAAATTAAGACCAGCCTTATATTAATTTTTGCTCAAAATTTTATCATAAGGCTTATTTTTAAGAAATGTTTTTTTTCATGTACAAAAATCTACATTTATTTAAGTACTTCTTCCCTTGACAGAAAGCTGTAAGATCTTATCCTGAAATCCCTCCACAATTCATTTGATGTACTCACCAGAGTAGCTATTTCTTTTTGTACTCATCTTATCTGGTGAGAAGAATATTATTCCATTAAATCATGTGTTGATTGAAGAATTGCAAGACAGGGGTAGTAACGAAAATGATTACAGTTTGAGAGTGGTTTGTTCACACAAAAGCAACAAAAAATTGAAAGCATAAAAATTCAGAAAATGTTTTCATATTTCACATGTGCACATTAACCTTTTTATTTCACAAACTCTGGTTGGTCATGTGAATTAAAACTCTAATCTTTTGATTGGTAAATTACAGAATCAACAGTAAAAATATATTCATCTTTTAATATTATATTTATTTTAGTTTTGTTTGTAAAAAGTATATTAATAATTTGTCAGATTATGAAAGTGAATGAAAGTTTTTTTAAAAATAAATTTTTATTTGTAGTTATAAAAATATTTGATAGCAGACCTAAAAAGAAAGTTTGTAACAAATTAGAAAGTATTGCAGACATCACTGATTTTTTTTCTCAATTTATGTTCATGTAAAAGTAAATAATTTTTTACTAAAATCTTACTATTTTTCTAAAATAATTATATTTCCAGTATATTTTATCAAAATGCATTATAATATGTAAACAAAATAGTTTAATACATTTATTTTTGTTTGAAAATCAAATAAAGAGCTTGGGACAATGAAAATTGTTGACAGGTGTCAAAATTTTTGTTAGTGCTGGTTTCTTTTTCAATTTATGTTCATGTAAAAGTAAATAATTTTTTACTAAAATCTTACTATTTTTCTAAAATAATTATATTTCCAGTATATTTTATTAAAATATATTATAATATGTAAACAAAATACTCTAATAATTTATTTTTGTTTGAAAATCAAATAAAGAGCTTGGGGTGATGAAAATTGTTGACAGGCACTTTTCTTTTATTCAGATTGAAAACCAACCAATCAGCATCTAGGAAAGCCTGTCTTCTCCCATTGTTGTAGCTTCTTATGTCAATATTATTGATTTTTTACTTATAAAATAATTCTAGATATTGCAGCATCTTACAGTACTTTTTAAACTTTAAAATGAGCCTAAATATGCCACAGTAACATAAAAACTGCTGGATTTAGAACGAGTTAAAGCTATGTTCAAGTTGATTCACATTTTTAAACAAAATTGTTAAGTATGTACGTTATAACATATGGTGTATTGGATTATGATGATTTACATATAACACAACTATATATATTATTTAGTGCACACATTGTAAACACTTTCCAAATTACTTATAATGGTGCTGCTTGGATATTCTATTTTAAAAAGTTTTCTTTAGAAGAAAGATTGATGATTTAACTTAAGTTAAACTTTGATTATTAAAATCATTTTGGTTATTTTAATAAACCTTTTTAGGAGGAAAGAAAATGTTTAAAAAATCAAACTATTGTTTTTTTATCTTGAACATTTAAAAGCTACCATGATCAAACTGTAAAACTAAATCAAACACTTTAAATCTAAAATACATACTTAAAAATATATAAATAAAATTATAAATGGTCTAATATACTGACTTGTAATAGATAAATTGTTTCTCTATACAGGTAAAATTACATTTGTCAAAAATTGTCAATGGGAAAACACAAAAATATCATATAATTTATATTATCATTTAGTTAAAGCATTAATGTCAATAATATTGTTTATTTCATTCATTACTTTATAATTCAATACATCTTCTGGCTGTCTATCTGGCTAATGATATTAACTAGAGCTTATATTTGGAGTAAGGTTTATAAGTATCCTGAAAAATCATGCTAGGACTGACATTCTGGTAGGTCTTATTTTTGAAGAAACACGGTATATGCTGATCAGTGATAAAATATGTATAAGATATTGTTGTCTAAACCACCTGATGAGTGATAATTCAGTATAAAATGTGCATCTTGGGGATTATACATCATTTTTACATTTTTAGTCATGTTTATGATTACATCCTTCTACAAAGTATTAAAAGTGGATAGAAACCAGTCTCTACCTTGCAGGAAAGTGATGTATTAAAAATTACACTACAGAAATATTAGACAGATCCAATTGTCCCCCTCCCCACAGGCAAATAAAGCAATTGTCAGCAAATATTTTTCATTATGTTTTATAGGTAAAAAAAAAAATATCAAGTGTTTTCATTTCTTTGGTACATTATATAAAAAATTTTTGTTTTAATACAACACTGTTATTTTATCAAAGTGTTGTGTTATGTATGTGTGTGAATGCACAAGGGTATACAAAGATTCTAATACTATCCAGAAAAAATAAATCTCACTAAAACATACAATTTAATATTTCTCCCCAAAAGAGCTGAAAGTGATTTGGCAATATAGTTCCATGTTGAAGCATTCCACTCTAAAAAAATTTTAATATGTTCTTACACTCTGGCTTAAAGCAATAATTTATTTAAGAATAAAAGTGAAGGAAACCAAAATAAATTTGTATAATCAATTTTTAATAATATATAAACAAAAATAAAACATACAGAAAAGCAAAAATATTACAACAAATTTAAAGTTGCATAAACTCTACAAAAAATTTTTTTTTTCATCCATGCATAAAATTTCTTTAAAAAAATTATAATTAAATGTTCAAATATTCATAAGCCAATTTAAATTTAATGACTTTTTTATTCCTGTTTATTGCATAAAAGTTTTTCATAATGTGACACTTTGTTGCTGCTAACAATCTGCATATCTGTCTATGCACTCAAGTGATTTCAAGATTTTATCTTTATTGACAAAAGGACACTACATCCAGATTCATGTGTGTCATCATGAATGGGATGAGCACAGTTAGTGCTTTTTACAAAGTTTGGAAATATGTCCATTGCTGAGCTCCAATGTTGATCCAAAGTTTTGCTTTTAAATTGCATTGCAAGAACATGATTTGTGCACAGTTCAAAAAGATCTTCCTTCAGCTCTTCATCATCCAACATATTATCCAAATTGAAAAAGTATGGATTTATAAACAATTTTTCAGAAGTTTTTAGTTCTCCTCCAAAATATTTATCAAATGATTTTAATAGTATTTCCAAATGATCCACAATTTCTTCACACACACTTGGAATTAGAGACTCATCATCATTAACCATTTTTAGAGTGATGGAAAATTTGAAAGGTTCCCTGATTATATTTCTGTAGGCAGATTATAGTCATATTCCTTCAGAAAAGTTTTGACTTCTTGCAGTTCAAAAAATGTGTTAAAGTTTCCATGCAGAAAACCAAAACTGAATACTCACTTCCAAAATCTTCACAAAGTGATTTAAAGAAATAATGATTCAGAGCACAATTCTAATCCAGTTGGTCATCTCCACAGAAGTGTCCAGAACTTTTTTCCAACTTTGGAGGCAATGTTTTTGATGCCAAAACATGTCAATGAGAAAACAATGGGTATCTTGTAAGTATGGAATCTTTGGAATCATCTGTGCAAAAATCCTGATTTATTTCTTAGCTTAGTAGGGACACCATTGGTACACATAAAATCAATAATTTAGATATCTAAGTCATATTTTGCAAATGAGTTGACTGCATTTTGCAACATCAGTTGTTTTTTCCAACTGGAGAGAGATTTTTAAGGGATTAGCCTTGATATCTGTGATAACTTGGTCCAAAATATCTAAACTCAAATCACCAATTCAGCTCCGAATAACATTATTTGATAATGACACTAATTTAAGATTGTTTGAAGCTTCTTTTCCCAAAACATTTGTTGCCATTCCTAATGCACACAGTTTTATCACTTTTTCTGCAATTGTATGGGGATTCTTGGATTTGACTACTTTATACATCACGTGGTAAGAAATCATCAGCAGTGGTTTGACAGCAGATATCAAACCTAATTCCAAAAGAGTTGCTCAAGAATCAATGATTCAACATCAAGGCCTGCAACCATCTGCTCCACCATGCCAGTTTTTGAAATGTTCCAGCAGCTTAGATAGTTTCATATTTGCATTTGAAAAGACAGCATCACAAAGTATGCACATGGGTTTTTGCAGATTCTCAGTTGTTCCAGTGCAAGTGAAAACAAACTGCACATAATCATCATTCCGTTTCCTTTTCTTTGACATAATGAAATATTAATTAATAATTTAAGAATTATAATCTGAAAAAAAAAATAAGGATAAAGTTAATTGGAAGAAAAATAACAGTAAGTAAAATAACATTAATTATAGTCACTATTTATTAGACACAAAAAAATGAGCACTGCACACACACAGAATCAACAATGCACTGACTATCATAACATCATGCATGGTTGGTATACTCTGTGAAAAATTCTCGAATATATATCACATGACATAACTGATTAATTCTTAATACTTCTGGAAGTTTCTCAAGTCATGATCACGTGAATACAATACACAAATAAATGATAAGAAATAAAATCAAATTTAATTCTTGAATATATATGACAGTATCCTTAATATAAACAAAAAAACTGAAATGTTATCTCGCACCCCTGGAATGCCATATCGCACCCCTGGTTGGGAACTCCTGGTTTAGAACAAATAGAGCGAATCATAGCGAAAGGTCCACTGACTGCAACTTGGCTATCTTACAGTGTTTCAACTTCATATAATATCCTGATTGAAAACCATTCAATTACTTTTACATTGAGTAATAAATATTTCATACTTAGTTCTGTGTAACTCAGAGCAACGGAAGTGGCAGGCTCAGAAGTTCAAAGTTCCAAGGATCACAGCTTCAGTGTTGTCATTTTTATTGTTCAAACTTTTACAAACGATAAACTTTAACAATCATAGTTTGGCTTTTCTTATAACCTCTTGTTCAACTTTTTCTAACATTTCATATTAAAAACAGTAATCAAACAACTATTTCACATTCGTACATCTGAAGTACCAGATGAGCTTCAATTTAGGAATCTTTAGCTCTTGATTCTGCTACTAAACTATAGAGAAGAACCACCATCTTTAATGATCTTTTTGAAGCTTTCTGTATCATCTTATATATGTGTGCATATATACTTATTTAGGAAATGACAGCAACACGTAAATTATCAACTTTTTTGAGGTGCTTGCAATCAATTACAGATCTTTGTTAAAGAAAACTTTTTTTTAAACCCTCAAAAGTAGTATAATGTAATTTATAAATAACTTAACCGAAACAATAATTTTAAACATCTGCTTCGATAATAATTAAATCACCACTTTATAAAGAATAGAACATTTTAAAAACTAATAACGAAGAGAAAAGAAATTACCCGGAGCATTAACAGGTGAGTCTATTTTATTATACTTACAAAAGTAAATTAATCAATTAATTGAAAATGTATTTTCAAAATAGTTATTAATTTTCAAAATACTTGTATTTAATTTAGCACACTTACAAAATTTTCTATAAAATAATTAGGAATATAAGAATAATTAAAAATAAACTAAGATTAATTCTGTTCGCAATTACACACATGTACCATTATATATATATAAACCCATGTATACTAAATGATGAAAAGGTAGCGCATCATTCAGACTAAGTGAAATTCTTTTCAAAGAGCTTAGGATTTCTCTCTCAGGCGGATGTCTTATAGCAAACCTTTCAACATTATTTAGTAAGTGCTATATGTAATTACCGTTACTTAGAGGGTAAAATAATAATATAAAAAACAGATGAAAGACTCAGCATCAGACAATTGGCAAGCTTAGTGAATGGTGCATTATCGTCGACTGTTCTCTATGAGGGGTTATTGGAGAAACCATCGCTTTGCAACGAACTATTTATTTATTTATTTTTAAAAAACTGTTTTACCTTATTAAATGGAATAAAGACTTTAGTTTTATGATGAGACTTATTTGTAGCTATTTAAAATGTTTCAGAATTAAAAGACATACCCCAAATTTAATGAGTAAATCTAGAAGAGTTCTAAGCTATTCTCTGGTTATTTAATTACTTACATTACTGTGTAGTATTGTATTTGATACTCCATTAGCATTGGTAATTTATTGTTTTTTCAAGATGCTATTTTGATTTTTCTTTTTAAATTGAAGATGTGAATAATCATTTGAAAGGATAATATAAAGTTTACATTGTAATACATAACCATCAAAATGTTTTGTGGATGCTTAAGTTTAATACGATATTAGTAATTATAAAATATTATTTTTTTGTATATGTATAATTAAAAACACACCGAAAGAGTAATACAACTCATTTAAATGTCTTTCTTGAACAAAAAAAAAATTAAGAATTTGTTTAGTTTTCAAGAAATTTCCACAGTTTGGTCATATTTCATTTTAATTATTACAATTTTTTGTGCAAATAACTTTGATACTATTCAAATCAGATAATACTAACTTTAGTTGGGATAAAGATTATTATATCATTCCCATCCCATATATAAACTTTAATCACGGTTAAAAATTAGTATATTTGTTTTTTTATCAAACATGAACACTTGAAATAACTCAATTAATTGTTCTTAGTAAATAAATATTATTTTTTGAATATACTTAAAACAACCATCCACTATACATTCTTAAAGATAATAAAGATATCCGAAAAGATCAAAAATGCATTTCATTCTGAACTACCATTCTTCAATTGGGTGAAGTCACAACCGCTTATGCATGTTTTCTTTATTTATTTAATATTTAACAATACTAAATTATTACAATTTCATTTACAAGTGTCAAACTTGCAGCACTCACAATTTTGACACCATTAATTTCAGATAAACAGATTGATTATTACAAATCATTTATTTTGCTTTCATTAAAAAAAAGCATTTTGCTCTCACATATGAAAAACTATTATATTTTACCTTGTTGATCATTTTAACAATCAATTATTTGCAATAGTAATATTTAAACATTAAAAAATTATTCTGCTTTTTTATTTTAAATAAAATAACACTGATAGCATAGGATACTGACATCATGAAGGCAATGTCATCGTCATAAGATAAAACTGTTATATTCACTCCAAAAAAGATAGCATAAGAAAGTTTATTTGTTATATAATTAAAAACAAAATTAGATGTTATTCAGTAATAAATGCAATTACAATAGATAGAAAATATGCTAAAGATTTACTTTAGTAGTCATGGTCATGCCCACCATATTCGCCCTCTATTTTTTAAAATTTAGAACTATTTTTGATTTGAAAAATAAACATTTTTACTTTCATTTTACACACTACTTAATTTTGTCCATTTCTTAGATGATTATTACTTAAAACATTTGTATCCATAAATTGAATATTGGATTAATTACATATAAAATGAATTGCTCTCTTCAAAATACCTACATTAATTAAAATAATTACTTTATTTATTTATTTGAAAGTTAAGAATGTAAACTATCTAGATTTATAACACAGTAGTACATTTTATCAAATATGCACATCATTTCAGATGGCTGATCTGCATACAATAACATCAGCAGACTCAACAATGGCATATTTATGCATTTGGTTGTCATCCATCATGACAACTTCATGTGTCCTGCAGACCAAGACATACATACCCAGAACATCAAAAATATGTAGATGAGAGCAAAGCATAAGCTGAAATACCAATTTGGTACCAGCAGAGCTTTGTTTTCATCATACCTGCAAGAATTTGCTTTCCAGAGTAGCCACAGCATTATCGCTATTTTCTCAAACTTCCTAGTCTGCATAGAGCACAATTATTCTTAAAAATGTGAATGTTTTTTTTATTATCTTTTACATTTTAATAAATTTTAATCTAATTCCAATATAGTTACAAATCGAAAATAATAGGTTTAGTAATGTATGTTTTTTATAGCATATATGTAAGATTTTTTAAATAATTTTTATTATGAATATATAATTCAGTTGTATACTCAGAAAATTATTTAATTGCTGCCCTTCCACTCATCTGTTTTCTTTTTCAGTTCTAACTTTAAAAAATAGAGGGCGAATATGGTGGGTGTGGCCATAACCACTAAAGTAAACCTTTGCCAAAATATTTATTTTATATACACTACATGTTTAATATAATTTTAATCCACTTTAATCTTTTTTTTATTTACTTAATTTGTTGATACAAATGTTTTAAGTAATATTCATCTAAGAAAGGTCAAAACTAAAAAATGTACAAAATGAAAGTAAAAATGTTTGCTTTCTAAATCAAAAATAGTTCTAATTTTAACAAATAGAGGGTAAACATGGTGGGCATGGCCATGACCACTAAAGTAAACGTTTACCGAAAATATGACCTATTATTTAATTTTTATTTAATATCATTATATTGCAGTCTGATCTAATGAAGGCAAAAAAGGTTTTCATCATGAATGTAAATCATTTCCACAAATACAAAAAATATATAAATTTTATTCAGACCATAATTAAAAATAAATCCTTATTAAATATAAATTTAAAGTGCACTGAAAATAAATTGAAAAATTTGTCCATTACTTAAAAGTGTTTTATTTCAATAATTTTTATTTAATCTTCTTATACCATTAGAATTCTAACCTTGCCTTTTGCCCCACAAAAAAATGTCTGTCGTTACAAGAGGAAATAATATTAGATAAAAAATTCTGATCATTCATGTTATAAAAACTACATTTTTATTTAATAAAGACTGCATTTTCAACAGCATTGCAAAAAATCAAATCAAAGTTTTATTGGTGAAATAATTACAAAACAAAATACATTGATAATATAATAAAGTGCAACAAAAATAAATTTAAAAATATAGTCTATGTTAATATATTCTTTTTTTTTGTTCTTAAATTTAAGAAATTGTGATCGAGTGGAATATCAACTTTGTCTGATATAGTGGAATTCAAAATTGTGATTGTAAAATGGTTTTAAAAAATCACATCAATTAATTATTTTGCATTGTATTTGATAAGTGCTTTTTTAAATTAATAATATGCTTTTAATTAATAAGATGCTTAGTGAAATGTTTATTAATTCATTATATCATTTTTAAATTTCAAGTTTTGCTTTTTTATCAGATTATAGTATATCTTAAATTTGTGATAAGTTAAATCTTTTGTTCTAGGACAGTGATGGCGAACTTTTTTGAGAAGTGGACCCAATTTTGTTCATTATTTTTTTAGTACTAGCTCATGAATCACTAAGTCATTGGCTCACTTGGAAAGGGGTAGGGGAGGATGGTTAAAAATTACTTTGGTACTCATCTTATAGCTAAAGACGATGCTCTATGGTGCCGTTTTCACGCTAAAACACGTAAAATGCTGTTTCAGCGGCCAACATATTCAAACTTGCGTTTTCTATAATACAACTTTTTTGTTGTGCTACAGAATGCAGGCTTCTATGTCGCATCGCAGTACAGCATGTATGTCACATCACACCATATACATTTCCTGAATTTGCACAGTTTATAAAATAGTTACGGCTTGAAGAGAGAGTGAGTATTTGAATTGGATGGAAATGTTGTTTTCATTGGATTTTTATTTTAAAGTATTGAAATATTCAGATTTTGTAAAATAATAATTATAAGACTTTTTACAATGTACTGTATTGAAGTTTTAATTGGGAAAATGTTGACAAGATCTATGTTTTTAGTGAGTTGCAATTAGGTAACACATTAAGTAATGTACTGTTGTAACATTCCATGAGACAAAGAAGATTCTACCATGTGTATATTTTTGAAGTAAAAAAGAGCGGTAACAAAAAAATATCCAGTAAAAAAAGTACAAATATGCACTATTTTTTGTAAATTTCATAAAAAGCAAATATTATAAACATCGTTAATAAGTAAAGACTACATTTATATGTGTTTGTTGTTGTTTAAAAAAGTTCGAGTTTCTTTCTTTTGTCCAACTACGGTTACGATTTTGATATTTTTTATTTTAGCATTACAAACAACAGAACACTAACCCTAAAACTAAACCTAATCGTAAAACTAACCTTAAAAGTAACCCTAAAACTAACCCTAAACCTAACCCTAACTCTAAAAGTAACTCTAAACCTAACCCTAAAACTAACCCTAAAATAACCCTAAACCTAACCCTAACAACTTTTACTTTTTATTGTCATTCTATTTGAAGTAAAAAATAACCGTAATATCTCTTTGTCTGTAAAAAAAAAAAAGTAAAACGAAGACTAAAAAAAATAGACTAAGAAATTTTACTTTTTATTACAATTATTATTTTTTAAATAACAACAAAAAAAAGTCATAACACAAGTAAAAAAATATCCGATAGAAAATTGATAAAAAAAAGCCGTAACACAAGTAAAAAAATATCTGACAGAAAATTGATAAAAAAAAAAGCTGTAACACAAGCAAAAAATATATGGTAGAAAATTGATTTTTCTAATAAAGCAAAATAAAAAACACAAATCAAATTGTAATTTATATCAGCTTATTGGCTTATTAATATTATAGATTATAAACAAAAACATCACGCTATATAAAAAAATTAATGTCTTGTTTACATATGTTTAATTATAAGAATGACGTATCGTAAATTCTAGAAATTTCATTGGTGTCATTCATTTACGATGTAGAAAAGTAATTTAAAGTGATCAATTAATAACTTCACGCTCTTCATTTCAAACACTTCAGATTTATCCATACATATACGGTTGGGTTGAAAATATAGATGGATTCATTCTATATTTTCTTAAAGACTTTATCTTGGGTTTGAAAAAATGGGAGTATTCAGTTATATAGTGACATCTGCAAAGCACGTGTGTATCAGCTTATTGGCTTATTAATATTATAGATTTATTATTATCATTTAAATTGTATACGTTAATAAAAAATAATATTTAAAAAAGACGATTTTGTTTTGTTTTTATTTTCACATTAACAAAAAAGCACAGCAAAATTATTATAATCAACAGCCCGGGAATGGTCATATTTTATAGTTTTAGCGTGAAAACGGCACCATCGAACGGTGCCTTTATCTATAAGACAAGCACCATTACTTTTTTTGGTTCTCACTTTTAAAATCCTCTAAAAAGTTTGTTTCCTTTTTGTAAAAATCAATGCGTGGATCAGTGTCTGACCCACTGGTTATCAGTTCGCTATCACTGCTCTAGGAAATCATTATAATTGCTTTTTATTTTTATACAAAATTATTGATTTGTGAGGGATTTTGGGGAACCAATTGACCTCATTAACAGGGATAAAGTTGTATTAAGAAGTGTGTGATAATTCAATCTTATCAATATTTTATATCCTAAACTGGCTAAATGTTGTAAAGACACTTTTGGACTGCTTCTGAAGCAATTTTTTTGTTTATATTAATGAAACATTCAGCTATATTTTTTATATTTAAAAAGAAAAGTTTTGTCAAATTCTCATCTATTCAAAGATAATATCAATTTTGGAATTACTGTTATATCTATCTATCTATCTATCTATTCATCCATCCATACATCCATCTATCTATCTATAATTGAAGCTTAAATGCACAAAACACTACAAAATATAATTAATACTGATAATTTACTTTGATTTATTTTATCAATCAAAATAATTACCTATTTATAAACAGCATATAGGTTATTCACATATGCTTAAAGATAATATCATTTCTATTTTGATATTCTAAAGTTATTTAAATAAAAAAATTAAATTGACTTCTATTTATTTTTATTTTTTACTAATTAAATGCTTTTATATTAACATGCCCTTTCTGTGTTTCTATCGGGATGACCACATTTAACAATTTTTAACAATGAAAAAAAATGTGTTCCCCTTTAAAACTCAAACTAACATACTTTTGTTTCCCTGGAAAAATCCCTAACAACTGAGCCAATGGGAATATTACATTTGTAGAGTAAAATTTTGTTAATATTTTCATTTAACTCATACTTGATTAATTAAAAATAAATATTTTCTACTATAATCTGCATAATTCTTCTGAAATAATTAATATTTTGTAAATATTTTGTGAAAAAAATATTAGAGAATTAATTAAAAAATCAATACATATTTTTATATAGTAGACAATCACATGATATTTGAATTTAGAATTCATTTGTTAGAGGATATATTTTTTATTTTCAATTTTATAATTAAATTATAATTTTTGTCAGATTTTTTTGTAGTTTTAACCATTTTTAAAAATAATATGTAAGTATAACTAAAAAGTAAAAAAAAATAACATGTTAAAAAAAAACTTTTTTTTAAATAATGCTTTTATGCAAATAGCCAACTAAAAAGTACAAAATAATCTGCTTCTTGGTTAATTTTCTATCCTTGAAAAATATCCGAGATGTTAAGAATCTAGACTTAATTAAAACAATTGGAAATTGCAGGAATAATGGTATTTCATCAAAGCATTGGAATACTTTTTGATTTTTATGATTTATTTACTTTATAGATAAGTTTGTAATTTCTAGAATATCTGTGTATTTCTGTGTGAATTTTGCCAGGGCATTTGACTTGATTAATCAAGAAAGTTTGTGAAGATATTTAAAAATAGTTTATTGTTCATAAAAATTTATTTACGTAATAAAGTTTCTATACAATTGTATAAAAAGGATTATTATTTGTGTTAAACAATCTTGCACATTTCATCTCCAACTTTGTTTTTCATTTTTATAATAATATTTTTTGGAACAGTTTGTAGATAAATGGTGTCAAAAAGCAGGCATAATTATGCAATATAGGTTTGATGTTGTGGCTACTAATTTAAAATAAAATAAATATAAAAAAACAAACAAATGTTTTTGGCATAGATTTACATTGTACCAATGACTGTGCTATAATTATCAATTTTGAGAATAATCTACAAAATGTTTTTAATATTCTGAATGCTTGCTATATAGAATTGTATCTAGTATTTCATGTCCAAAAACTTCAGATGCTTTATTGATCAGTGATAAAGATATCTTCAGCAACTTTTATTTTGTATTGTTTTAAAGATGTGGATTAGTTTAAATATGCTACTAGCTTTTTAGAAAGAAAGATAGATTTTGGTAATTAGTTGCAGCACATATTTCAATCTGTTGCTATTTTATTTAAAAACTTAGAAGATAAAAGTATTGTAAAAATAACCAAATGGTTTATTGCTCAGGTATTCATAAGATATTTGAACACTTGAAGTAATAGAGATAAATTGCAATTTTTGGGCCATAATTTTACCATATCATCCAAGAATTCACCATCACAATAAAATAACTTCAACTAAATTAGTTATTTATAAAACCCTTACTTTTCCAAATTTATTGCACTAAAATGAGACAAATACTTTGTATCACTGTAGTATAAAGCATTGGAAATTTTCTATTTAAAGATAATCATAACATTTTGAAAACACGACAGTAATATTATAAAATAAATAGTGAAGGTACAATAATCTGGAAAGATTATAATTTATTAGAAAAATTTACAGCTTAGCTTCTTTCGACCAGGTCAATCATATGAACTTTCACTCTTTATTTTATATTCAAATCAAGGGAAAAAGTAATCTAATTGTGTTATAATATTAAAATTAATCAGTCAGTTTGTCTTCAGCTTGCTAGATTTGATGCGTCTGAATCTATGATGAAAGATCAAATTAAACAGAATTAATAATGAAATAATTTGGAATAATAAATTTCCCTCTAATATCAAAGTAATCTCATATTGTGAATGAAAAATGAATCTACTTTTACATTTTACCCAATATCTTGTATAAATAGCAGCTTAGACAATATTTATTAAAGATCAGATCTGTGAAGATATCCATGGAGCCTAATTCGAATCATCTTATAATCTAAACTTATATAGCAAAGTTAGTTTCTGCTTAGTTTATTAACCTTGAAAACAAACAACCAAATATCAAATATGTTAAGGTCAAAGCATATAGTGCTAATATATTTAATGATTTGAAATGATAAATTTTCACTTCCAAGTTCTAAATACCAATACATAAATGATAAGCAAAAGTGGATTCAGTTTTTATTTGCAATATGAATTAATTTGATACTAGTAAATGTTGCATTAATATAATTAATGCTTGGAAATGGATTTGAATTTAATTATAAAGATACTTTTTTGTTGGATTGGCGTGTGAAAAATTGAAAATCATCAGACTTCCTATTAAAGTATTTTATGATGGACTTCAGTGTGGTTTTCATTGATAAGCAGACCTCACTTTCATTATGAAAATTATCTCAAAGTTCATTTAAAGAGTTTTACTACAAATTGCGATCTTTTAGAGGATATGGCTTAGGATGGAATGCAATGGAGAGCTATAATTAAACATAAAAGTACATTAAAGATTAAAAGTCAGCAATGCACGATAACTAACAAATTAAAGGCCCAATTGTATAGGATTAAACTAATTTTATTCTTTTTCAAAAAAAAAAAGGCGTACTCATTTTTGCAAGACCGCTAATGAAATGTAATCATTGTATACAATATTCACATATGAATATTTTTTAGAGAGCAACATAATATAACATACCTGAAAAGAGATAAGGATGTATATGCGCGAGCTTGTTTACGATGCTCTCATTACATCTTATATATATATATATAATAATAGAGTTTATATTTACAGTGTAGAATGCCTGTATTTCAAGTCTTACAGTGTATGTATAAATTTTATATTATAAATATTCTAACAAATTTATCTTGTAAGTTAAAAAAAGTTTACAGTTCAGTATCGATTACTAATAGAAAATCAAAAAACAAAAGCTATAACTGAGAAATACTTCTCATTAAAATATTTTATAAGTTTCGTTTTCTCTTATAAAGAAATAGTTGTTCTTGTTCTTTAAGAATAGTTCTTAGTTCACTTCCATACAGTAGATTTATGAATTGAGATTAACTAGCCAAAGCGAGGCTATTGTAAGATAGCCATTGTATGCTTGTTAATACTTTTACTTCAATCTTTCAAATTGTTGCTGACATGGGAAACCTAGCTAAAGAAGAACGTGTGAAATCCTTAATATATAGCGTTCTTACAGCTCCCTTTATCTCTGTCTGAGTGAAAATCCTGAAGGCTCCTCTCATGCTTATTCGGGATTGTTAAAAATATAGTAGGCCCACAACCATATGTTTTCAGCCTCTGACGTCATGAGTTTCGACACTGATATGAACCTTTGTTAGTTTCCGGATAAGTAAGCATTGCTAATTTTAAACCAGTTTGTTTAGAAAGATTATCCCTAATTTAATGATGTGACTTTTGCTTCATAATAAAAATCAATTTTAATCGGATTTAGAATTACATATGACTCAATTTAAACTAAAAAAGAAATATGGAAGAAGAAGAATAGGAAACCATAAATGAAAAGACTATTTAATGCATTCATAATTACAACAATATTTTTATATGCTATTTTGATATACTTGAGATGCACTTGCAAAGTTTAATTAATACAGTTTAAAGAAAGAACTTAATAGGAGTATAGCCGAAATTATCTGTAAGAATTATATAGAGTCAATAAAATTATAAACAGAGTTTACACTATATAAAAACTTAAGTGTGTGCATATATATATTTACAAGCAAAAGTAGTTGGTTCAACGACACCATATAATAAAACAAACCTTTCATTTGTGTTTTAATAATTTAATTTTAAATACATTAATTAAAAAATCAAATAGTTTATCGTTCAGAAGATCGCATGACGTTCCGAACCTGAAGTAATAGGTTGCCACTTTAATATCAAACTACATGGACAATAAATTAATTAATACACATGTACTGTCTTTGTTTTTCATAGGTTATTTGCACTAATTTTAGTCATTTACTTGTGGACTAATTATCCACTAAATGTTGGCCATAATAATAAATTTTTTAAGGTTAGATGATAATAGTAATGTCCTTTTATTTTTCTATTGTCATGTATGGTTTGGTGCAGTGGTCGAATGGCAAATCTCCCAAGCTCAAGGTTCATAGTCACAGCCTTGCTTTATTATTTTATGTGCTTGATTTCTTAAGAACATCTTAATAATAAACTATTTTTATTACTATTAAAAGTTCATTTAAATCGTGATAAACATATATTTTTGCTAAGGTTTCCAAACAGACTATTATTCTAATGAAATCTTAAAAGTGAGATTTATAAGCAAGTATACCAGAAAACAATTACAGTGAAGCATCAAAATGTAACATTAAATAATAGTTGCCTAAGTAAGCTAATGAATAAACCTGATGTTGGAATATACCTTTTGTGCATTTCTTATTATTATAATGGATTTTTGGTTCTAAGAGTCTATGATTTATGTGATTACTAAAAAATCATTTTTTAGTCTACTATTTATGGACTATATATTGATGAGATCTATTTTTACATATGTATATATCAATTTTAAACTTCAATGAACCTATGTGTGTAGTAAGTGTTAGAATGTCCGCAGCTTTGTTGGTCACTGGGATTTGGTAGAAGGCCGTGTTGAAGTCCAATTTTCAAAAATATTTAGACTTTTGCAGTGATGCTATGATTTCTCTGGAATTTGCAATGGGGAATGCATGTTTGTTTAATGCTTTATTAACTGATATGGGATAATTGCTGCACAATCATATATGTCCTATTGGCTTGGTTATTACAACCAGCGAAGTAGCCCACTCGGCTTCTTCTATTGGTTCAAGCATGCCATCTTTAACCAATTGCTTTATTTCCTCCACTATTTTTTCTTTCTGTGCGTATAGAATCTTTTGCGGTCTACAAATTATAGGCACTGCTTCGGACGATAATTCTAATGACACTGGTTTTGTTTTTATCATTCCCAGTTCCCCATCAAAAAGTTTAGGAAAATGCTGTCTGATGTTTTTTTAAATGTCAATATTTTTGACCCAAGTAATTTTTTTTCCAAGTTGCTGAAACCAATCATGGCCAATGAGGAAATTTATAGGGGCATGGACTATATATAACAGCAATGTAACTATTTTTATTGCATTGTTCAAAGTAATTGGAGCCTGAATTACTCCTTTAATTTTTATAGCGTTACCATTGATATCTAAAGCTTTCAGATTCGTATGCATAATTCTAGGTGGCTGTCTCATATCTGCCACAATGGTTTTCCAATCTTTAAAGGAAAGTAATGACACCCTACTTCCATTGTCAATTTCTATCTATAGGAGTTTTTCGTAAATTTTGACAGTCATTTCAAAATTTTTGTGATTGGTCCATAGACATGTTATTAGTTGCTGAAAATTTCTCTTGCTTAGGTTTTCTCGTAAAATGCTCTTGGCTACTATTTTTTGTATAATTATCTACTTTTTTATTTCGGTACATTTTTTGCAAATAGCCAACTTTATTACAGTGTTTACAGCATTGGTCCTTATAAAAACACTCGTGTGCCATGTGACCTAATTTTCCACAGCAAAAGCACTTAATTAGACTTTTCTTAATATCAATTACTCCACTTTGATTAGGCAACCTTCTTTCAGGTTTGTCAACTTTGTGAATTTCATAAGGATCATTGTCTGCTATTTTCATGGCTGCAAATTCTTTAGCATGCTGTAATACAAGTACAAGAGCTATGCCATGTTTGATAACTACTTTATAATTGATATCTGTATCTGCCAATGACTGCTGTCTTAGACTGTCACTGCTCATACCACATAAAAATTGTTTGAGGAGAGGTATGAATCATAGATGCAGTTTTTTGCAAGTTCACGCAGGGCACTATCATAATATTGTGTTTGCTCATTCTTGCCTTGTCAGCGATTTCTGAAGTGGAGTCTGGCAATGTGTCTAGACTCACATGGATTAAAATAGCCAGCCCAATGATCTTTGATCTGTTCAAATGTTAATTCTTTCAGGGTTTGGGGTTCACAAAGCCTATTTGCAATTTGGATGACCCCTGTTCCAGTGAAACACAATAAAGTCACTGTTTTAGATGTATCGTCTTTTACTCTGTTGATGTTTCTTGATTTGTTGGATGTACAGGGGCCACTCACTTGCCTCTCTGATGTCAAATTCAGATATTGCTGGCTGCATTATGACGACTTAGTCAATTTAGGAAAAAAAAAATAGAAATATCTTTTTTAGTAATTTACCCACTCACAAAATCAATTAATTAGACACCAATGTATTTGGCTGTCAATGTGCCTATTGTTATTACTGATAATTTCACAATTTTCTGGGGATTAAGACCATTGAGGTTCATAATCAAGACTGTGACTATGTCAATTGCTGTGTCCAGCAGCACTCTATTGCCTGCTGGATTGCAAATATAAATAACACAAATAATTGCTATTTAATGAGGCAGCTTGCCAAGTACATTTAAGTAACAAGAATTTATTTACAGAGTTATACGAAGATAATCAATCTTGTTTAATATATACATGTATGATGATCATATACACATGTTATATAAATAACAATAAGGGTCCGGTGGTATAACAAAATAATAATAAGAACAGTGTGACCTGTTTACAGTTCCTGAGTTTATTTTTGAACATCTGGAGGTAAACTTCTCTGCAAGGCTAAGTGAAGGAGGGAGCTGACTGGGACACCCAAGGAAATGGCACATCTGCTTTTCAAGAGCTTCACTTAGCAAGTGTCTGCTTCAGTTCTATTCTAGATCTGTTTTGTCTATCTCATTGTTTTCAGAGTAGACTACCTTGATTGGCCATTCACTGTCCACATGGTGGTCATCTCTTTAGTTACACTATTCAATCCCTGATCAGATAATGCAATTACCTTAGAATTGTCTATTTTAAGTAAGCAATGGCTTTGTTTACATTATCTTTCTTGATAAGTTAGTTTATAATTTTTTATTAATTAAACTATTTAATTAGTCTAATGCTTTATAAAATATTGTGAATGCCATTGGCATCCATGCACATACATTTAGTTTACCGTTATCATTTATAGCATTTATTTTGTGTATATATAAATATACACACAATTAGACATCCGTTTAGTTTTCAATTATAATTATTATTTGACTTATAATATGTATTTTGTGTATACATAAATACACACACACATTTAGCAGGTAATTATAAATCTATTTTAATTTATCTAAAAAAAGCAGAGATCTAATTTTGTATTAATTAGTTTATGAAGTAGTTAAGACCCTGGAGAGATATTTAATTACATTGAGCAAGGGATAGGATTAGCCTGGGTAAAATGCTGTTATTTAATTAAAAGTTAAACAAACAAAAAAAAGATGACACAGAAGATTAAAGAGGGTATATAAATAGCCCTGAGTTCAGGACTTATTATTCTTGGTCAGATATTTATTGAGACTTATTCTTCAGATTTTTACTATTCTGACAATATTCTTCAGATGTTGTTATTCAGATTCTTCTGGTCCTTGTTATTCATTGTCAGATTATTCTCTGGACTTGTGATTATTCTTGGTCAGCTTGACCTAGGCTAATTTGCCTAAAAAGAATACAACACAGCTGATTCCATTTGGCAGATTAAGTAATATTCATCAGACTTTGTTTGTCTTCACATACAGATTCATATTTGCTTCTGCCATTGATTTTAACACATTGCTGTTAACCTTCTGGATCTGCCATCAGAAATTTATATTCATATCCCTGTTGTTCAGACTGCCCAGTGAAACCTCAAAATTAGCTGTTTGAATTAATAGTGTTCACTTGTCAGATGGCCAAATTCTATGCCATGTGTATGCAAATTTTCAGAATGCCATGCGAAGCCTGCATAAAGACAGATCTTGGTCCCAAAGCTGTTTTTTCAAGCATTCCATGATAGCATAAATTCAGACTGTTTCAAAGTCTGCCTCCACACCCATTGCCATTACCTGAGAAAGCAATTGAAGACTTCACCATTATTGATATACGTGCACAAATGTGAATACTCACTGAACTTTCCAAAACCAAGGTAATTTCTTTTATATTCTTGCCAGGGCTAAATCTAATCAAAGTCTCCACTCAATCTAATTGAAATCTGTAATTTAAATTATCTTATAATTGTTATATATGTTTTTATTATTGATGTGCTATATTTTTTTTAGTAATGCTATATATTTATCTAAATTGTGTTTATTATATGTCAGGGTGTGTACTGAGAGTTTATTTCTTAAAACTATTTATATTTATAATTGTTATTTCACTTTCTTAATAAATTCTTGGGCAGATGTAAATAATTTTCTGAATTTCTTACTTCTCCTTTTGAGACATTTTAAATTAGTTATACTATGGCCATTCATTTGTTTGGGTCTTTACCGATTGATTATATCTGTTTTCTTAAATCCTAGATTTAATTTTCTCTGAATTTAAAATTACCTATACTAGAGTATTTCCTAATATTTCTATTGTCATTGAATCAGAAATTTTATCTTCTTCTACTTTAAAATTTCATACTCTGTCATATTCATTTACCATATTTATTTCTTGCATTGCAATCAACCTTGGCAATCTTCAATATGGTGGGCCATGCAGTAGTTCTGTAAACATTATGACATCACTAGTCAATAATCTAGTAATCTCTCACTCACACTGGTTTCATTGATTCATGCAAGAATCTTTCATTTATTATTTGTTTTAAAAAATTTTGAATAAAGAAACCAGAGTTACTTAGGTGAGTCATCAGCTGAAGGAAAATTCTTCTCTCCCTTTTAAAATTCTATTAGTAAATTAGCCTGTCTACCAGAGCATTTGATGTTTTATTTTGCTCATACACGCTTGGATAACATTTTCCAAAATCTACTTCTATTGTAAATATATCTCTGTAACAAAATCATTATCTACAATTTTAATAAACTATGAGCTTTATTAAATTATACTTTCTAACATTTGTCCTAGTTTTATTTTCTCAATTGTCTGAACAATAGTTAAGATCTCTTTCTATCTCTATGGGTTTAGCCAGTGCCCTACAGTGCCAAAATTCAAGTATACTATGTAACAGTCACTCTATCTTCTTCTGATCACAGAGGATCATCATTATTAACTTTTGATCACAATAAATTAAATTTTCCAGGTACCCAGTAATCTGGTGGCATCCTCTGTGATTAGAAGAAGATAGAGTAACTGTTGCATAGTATATTTGAATTTTGGCACTGTGGGGCACTGGCTAAACCCAAGGAGATAGCAAGAGATCTTAACTATTGTTCAGACAATTGAAAAAATAAAACTAGGACAAATGTTAGAAAGTATAATTTAAGAAAGTTCACAGTTCATTAAAATAAATATAAAAAAATTCAAGGACAGAGATATATATAATATAAAAGTAATTTTTAATAAATTCTATTAAAGCATGTGCAAGCAAAAAAAATGTCAAATGCTCCAGCAGACAGGCTAATTTTCTAATAGAGTTTTGAAAGGGAGTTAAAAATTTTCCTTCAGCTGATGACTCACCTAAGTAACTGGTTTTCCTATTCAAAAAGTTTTAAAACAAATAACAAATTAAATATTCTTGCATGAATCAATGACCTAGCATGGATAAGCATACACTAGTATATTAAACTAGTGATGCCATATGTCTGTAGAACTACTGCATGGCTCACCTTCAAGGACCAAAGTTGATTTCATGTAAGAAGAGAAAATATGATATAAAGAATATGATGAAGTATGAATTGTAGTATGGGAGAAAACTTAAATCTCCAATTTAATGAAAATAGAAATCTTAGAAAATACTCTGGTGTAGATAATTTTTAAAAAAAAGAAGAGAGACAATCAAATCTCTGATGTAAGAGAAAATAGAAATATATAACTGGTGAATCACCAACCAAATGATTGGCCAAAACTAAGCTGCTATATAATAATTAAGTCTCAATAGGAGACAGGTAAATAATCAAAAAATTATTTATGTCTGCCAAGTGTTTGTTGAGAAAGTGAAATAACAATTATAAATCCAAATAGCTTTAATAAATAAATTCTTGATACACACCCTAACATATAACAGAACACAATTTAAAATTACAAATATATACCATTGTTAAAATATCACACACATCAATAAGAAAGAATACATATAATAATTATGATATGAAATTTTATATTATGGATTACATTTAGATTGAGTGGAGACTTAGAGATTATATTCCCTAGCAAAAATATAAAAGAAATTACCTGCTGGATCTGGAAAATCATGAGTACTCACATTTGTGCATGGATAATATCTTCAGATGTTTTTCTCTTGTAATGGCAGTGAGGGTGAAAGCATACTTTGAAATAGGCTTTCATGGCATACTTGGAAAAACAAGGGAGATCAGGATCCATCTTTAAGTTGGCTTAGCATGGCATTATGACAGTTTGAATATACATGATGTGGAATTTGGCTATCTGGCAAGTGAACGCTATTAATTCAAGCAAGTAATTCTGAAAGTTAGATGCAAAGTCTGAGCAACAGGAATACTAATATAACTTCTGATGGTAGGTCCAGAAATCTAACTGCACTGTATTACATCTATGACCATAGTGAATTAATTTAGGCACAAATCTGGGGAATAATAATAAGAATCTGAATGTGAAGGAAAATCTGACAAATAATAATCTGCTGAATGAAATGAGCTGTGTTGCTCTTCTAAAGTAAATTAACCTAGGTCAAGACACCCAAAATAATAATAAGTCTGAATAATAATAAATTCCAAACTCAGGTGTATTTATATGCCACTTTATCTCCCACATAATCTTTGTCTTTTTAAGTTAATTAATTAAACGTATTTGCCCTGGGCCAATACCTACCCCCCACTCAATCTTAATTAAATATCTCACCAGGATCTTAATTTATTCATAAACTAATTATAAGAAATTAAATCTCCACTCCTTTTAATTAAGAAAAATAAAAATAGATTAATATTTTTAGGCAACAAGAATGCAATTAACTTTTTGTTTAATTTTAAAAAAAAACTTTTTTTATAAGATAAAAAAAAAGATAAAGTTTTTACAAAGTTACTAAAACAGATTTTAAATCACAATTTTTAAACAAAAACAAATTAGAGAAAATAAAATAAATGGGTGTGTGTGTGTGAATATACTTTTATTATGTAAAAGAATAAATATTAAGTCTTTAAAATAATTGTAAAAGTTGCGATCAGACTTTTGAAATGGATAGTATCCAGTTTAATATATATACATAATTCTTTAGTATCCATATCATCACTATAAATGTAATAATTAAATGATTTTCACAGATTTTATAATTGTAAATGTTGAAAGTTTAATGAGATTTTTCCACCAATTTTTCTAAATAAATTTCAGCCATAATATAATCATGCAAATCCAATCATTTGTAATACAAAAGTGGAATATTTTGGTTTAAAGGTGTGTCAGACATATGCTATTACTAGTTGCTGTGATTTCCAATTTACTATATTAGTTTTTTACTGATTGTTTGGCTTATATATTATGGTTGAAATTTATTTAGTAAAATTTAATGAAAATTCCAGTTAACTTTAACATATTCATACATGTAATCATTTCAAAAACTTAAACATAATATCATAAAGTCCATATTAAATCATAATTGCTCAAATGTAATTTGATAAAATTTATCAAAATTCATGCTGCTATAGTTGAAAAATTTGTAAATTAAAATATGTGCATTAAATAATTTGGGAATTAATTCTAATTTTATAATATATATATATATACCAGTATATACTTTAAATTAAACATAACTTCAATGTATATGGAAACAAACTAAGTAAGTCATCAATCACCAGACTATGAAGTAAAAATACTCTAAATCTCTAAATATTCGACAAAGGGTCAAAAATAGAATGAATCTACCTATTCTTGTAGCATAAGGATACCTTTGTCAACATTAAAGTTTACACATTGCATCTTATTTAATTATTACAATCAAGGTATTAAAAAGTGTGATTGTTTCTCAAGCCATGTATAATTGATTATGAGTTTAATAACTCAAGTGCCATATTCCATCTGCAATGTTGACAAAGGTTTGCATATAAACATCAGAGCTACAAGAATAGATGTTTTCATTTTATTCTAGATCCTTTGTTCAACATTTAGAGTGTTTTTAATTCATAGCCTGGAGGAGAATGATTTACTCTCTTTGTTTATATATTTAAGATTTTCTTGGATAAAGAATGTGAGTATATATTTTTGTCTATGTGTAATGTTTATAATCAGACAATTTTGTGCATGTTGAAAATCGATTTATTAGCATTGTATACTTTTATTCTTTTGAAAAAGCCACTAGATTTCACTATTTTTTCATTATATGTTGTGATGCTTTCATGTGAATGTAACACATCTCATGATGGAATAAGTATATTTAGAGAGCTTTCCCCAGTTATAAAACTGCCAAATGTGTACATATTTCTAGCACTTATATTTATTCTCTAATAATTTATTCCAGATAGTGTTTTATTTATTTCATACTTTTTATGTTTTTAGATTTTTTTTCTCCATTAACTTTCCATAAGTAATTCTTGACTGAGTTTTACCAAGTATTAGTTTTCTTAAATTTGATGAAATATTTTATTAATTTAACATGTGAATAAGTATGCATTCTATTTTTTTATTAATTTCAAGAATGTGTTCTTTTTTTCTATACTAGTAAACCAAATAGATTAAACCAGTCTAGTCAAGTTCTAATTAAAAATCATATCAAAATAAAAAGCTTTTGGTTCACATAATGTAATGATTTTGCACGCTTTAAAATCAATATGGAAAATAAGAGCGTGAAATGATTTTTGATAATCAAAGTAAATAATTGGTTTAAAAAACTTGATAATGATTGGAATAAATATTTTAATAACTGCTTCAGATATCTCCCAATAAAAATTATCGCAAAAAAATTGATCAAGTACTGTTCTGTCTTCATGCGAGTTATGAAAATAATAAACTGAAAAATTAAAATAAATATTATTTAATTAAAGATAGAATTTACAAATATATAAATAAATATGAAGATTTATAATTTAAAATTTATAAATAACTGTTTAAAAATACATATAAAATTAATGTTTTTGCTAATAAAGATTTGATATAAATAAATATTCCATACAGCAAAATTTTAAAAGTGAATGTAAAAGCAGCAACCATGGGTAGTAAGCAATCAATAAAACACTATTATATTGGTCTGATTTTTGTATCTCAATAGTAAAAGTGATAGAATTAAAAGCAATAAGCTTCTGAATCAATTCATACATGAGAAAAAAATTTAAAAAAATCTTGATTAGTCTCTTTATTGAAATTGTTGTGGACAATCTGTCACATGATAAGTTTTTTGATCCCTCAAACAACTATGTAATAAGTAAAAAAAAAAAAAAGATGAATGAACTGTAATAAAGATAAACAACATACCACTGTCAATCTTTGAGCATCTAAACATTAAAACTGCTTTTTGTCATTGTACCATTGCTGATCAATTTGTTATAGTCAAACATGAATAGGAAGAAGGTTTTGAAACCACCCTAAAAGTTCATGGAAAAGATGGAAGGGTATTTACAATGATGAGTCCTAAAAAAATTCTAAATTGATAAAAAGCTTTAATTTTGTTGGGAAAATTGATAAGCAATGTCATATTGTTTAATTGTACTTTGTGTGAATGTGTTGTAAATATATAATAAATAACTTAGATTATATATAACTGAATCCAGAAGTAACTCAAGCTTCCAATGAGATAATTTATATAGCACAAATAAACTCTCCAAAAGACAGGTGATATTACCTGTCTCTTAGCATTGTACTAATATATGCCCAGTTTATAATGATTCCAACATAAATGAAATAAAACAACTATATGAAAATAAATATTTTCTTTATTATTGAACTGGTTTTCACACTATATTAAGGCCTTTTCAAAATACTGATTCAATAATAAAGAAAATATTTATTTTTATATAGTTGTTTTGTTTCATTTGGTATTGGAATCATTATTAATTAGTTGAAAACAACATCATGGACAAATTTATATTTCACAATTGTAAGGATTATGCTTAGTTTATATATATATATATATATATATATATATATATATATATATATATAAAAAAACCAACCACCACCACCACCACTCCCAACAACCCACACTTTAAAAAAAAACTACAACCATTAAATGTCTGTATTTTTAAATTATATAATAATAATTCAAACAAATATATTTAACACAGTATTCAAAATTAAATAATATATTCTTTACCAGAAGTACTTTCAATTGTTTCACTGACAATCTTTATCAACTAGTTCGGAAAAGTTGATCAAGATTGGAAGTGAAACAATTGAAAGTACTTCTGGTAAAGAATATATTATTTAATTTTGAATACTGTGTTAAATATATTTGTTTGAATTATTATTATATATATATATATATATATATATATATATATATATATATATATATATATATTATAATAGTAACTTATTCCAGTTATTATTATTGGTCTAACATGCTTTTATCTCTTATGAAATTATTTATAAATATAAATTTTTATTTGACTATTTTATTATGTATACATATATATATACTATTCATATATACATGTGAGTTTTAAATAATACATACCTTAAGCTTTTGAGTAAAATGCCAGATTTGAAGTTGAGTAATAAATAATTTTATATATATTTTATTATTAAATCTTAATGTCTATTGAACAATTAATATTTGAATAAAGCATGAACTTGTAATAACACATGAGCAGATTTATTCGTTCTCTTTTTTATTAAGGAGAAGAAAAGAAAATCATTTCTCTTTAAATAACTTTTTCTTTTATCAATACTACTGTTCAATGATTGAAATTTAAATATTAACTTTTCCAAATTAAGATAATCTGTGGATTAAAAGTCTGCAAGGAAAATATTTTAATTTTCTATTAAATCTTAAAGGAATAGCAATATAAAAGAAAAGAACGTCTGTTTAAGTTTTTTGGAAACTACATTGTTTTAACACTTCTGTTATTCTTCAGATATATATAAATTTAAGATAATTATATATATATATATATATTGTAACCGTCCTCCCCTATATATTACCCGAGATTACGGGCTTCGAAACAAACATGACATAGCGTAAGGCTTTATTTATTTTCTTACATCGACAGTTATTCACGATCCACATAAGGGGGCGCCAGATACGATTATTTAAGTTGATTTTAACTACTCGCATCACCTTACATCATGTCAAAACGATTTCGAAGTCTAATCCCACCCACTAGCTCAACACTCCCAGCATGGACCAATAAGGTGTCTCAAGGTTGTTACATGATTGTTTCCAGGACGACTCCTCCCGGAGAAGACGCATTGTCCGCTAATGAAAATCAGCAAGGTTTTCTAATAAGTCGATCACGGCATAAAGATCATTTATGGGTTATCACTGACCTATGAGGTTGTTCGCTTACGCCCCGAACACAAGGCTTACAAGTTCATCCCCCCGCTTTATTGTATATAACATAATTCATTGACGTTTACTTTGATTGATTATAGACCCGCCCGCTCTTAAATCTATCTTAACTAAGGTGAAATAAGAAACATCGTGACTTACGGCACGATGGTGACATAATTAATAAAATAACTAAATTGAAACGGAAATTAAAATTAACTAAATCTACTTCAAAGATAAGTTATCAAAGCATCAATAAACTACGGTTTCGATTGTGTGTGAAAAGATTTGAGATATGCTCGACTTGATTAGATATTGAACAAGTTTATTAAATATGAAAAGAAAACATTATTAATTGATTTATTACAAAACATTATTAATTGATTTATTACACAACATTATTAATTGATTTATTACAAAACATTATTAATTGATTTATTACAAAACATTATTAATTGATTTATTACACACGCGCACATACATTCACGCCCACAGAGAACCATAAGTATTCATAACACAATTTGAATAACGAGAAAGTTCCTTTCTATTTGATAAATATATAATCTTTCCTTAGATTCACTTAAGTTCAAAGTTCATGTTTACAAAGTTCAGTAACAAAGATAAACTATTATGACGAGGAAAGTCTTAAGATTTATTTGAGTAAATTTATGTTGGTTAATTACGAGATTGCCTTACGAGTTTATTAATTGAGTGAGTGAACATAATATAAAACATATTTACCTAGGATTTGTCCTGGTTGCAACGAAGGTCGATTGGTCTGGACGAGTTTGGGTGTTTCACGGAACATTTCTTTTATTAGGAGCATTCACTTAACACGACGATGTTATCAGAATTTCATAGCTTCGGAGATATTTCAGTAGTGGAGCGCCGATCAGTCACTGAAGGGTTTATTAGCCCCTCATGACAGTCGACGCTCTTGGTATTAATTTCATGATGATCATTTTAAATATTGAGGAATAACCAAGCTAATTCAGAACAATTCTAATTTTAAATAAAAGCATAAGCATCGGAATAAATGAGCAGGTGGTAATTCAGCGTACTGAGAATTGGAAAATAAAAAACACAATAATGAGAATGTATCACTCGAAATGAATCGAATCGAACTGAATCCAACCATTGAATAGGTTTTGACTGGTATTTATAAGGGTTGATCCATATCTTGGGATCCAATCTACCCCCATAGTTCCCTGTTCTTGGAGTTGTCGTTCAGGTCCGCGTTTGAGCTACCTGTTCACTCACTCTTTGTGCTAAAGGCAATATTTATTTTGAGACAATCTCATTTTGCAATCTCACTCAACCAACCTTATTCCTTCACACCTCGAATGCATGCGTGTGTGCGTGTGTTTTACTAGAACAATACAAGTTATTTTAAATTTAGAAGTCGAGCATTTATCTTTTCCTCAAATCTTTTCTATAAGTTTTATTCTAGTTAAAATTATATTTCTAAAATAAACATTTTTTAATTCCCCGTGGTGATTTTGATTGATAATTATTTTTATTATTTTAGGAGTGCATATTATATTTTACTATTTAGGAGAGCAAATTATTTTTTGTTATTATTTTTATTATCTAAAGGCTTTAATCATTTAATTAGACGTTTTACCGTCTGCATTTTATCAACGTGTTTTATAAATGTATTTATGAGAGAAAGAAAACTATTACTAATTACGAAAATAAAGTTACGAGTGTTTTATGTTGCTTGCTGGTGTGTGTGTGTTTATCGATGTATCCTAGATTTAATATTGATGTAACGCTGTCTCGTTACAATATATAGGATAAAACAATGTGCTTTGAGTAGAACAGCTTTGTATCATAAAGGATTCGAAACCAACCTTGCATGCTATTTTAAAATATTTTGAAATATTTGAAATATTAATTAAAAAGAACGTCTAATGATAATAGAAAAATGGAGATTGAGAACATCATCATTCGAAGAATATTTACTATATATTATATCAGTTCTTGTATTATAGATAAAGATGCTGTAGGATGGCGTCGTTTTCATGCTAAAACTATAAAATATGAACATTCACGGGCCGTTGATTTTAATAATTTTTCTGTGCTTTTTTGTAATGCGAAAATAAAAACAAAACAAAATCGTCTTTTTTAAATATTATTTTTTATTAACATATAAAATTTAAATGATAATAATAAATGTAAAATAAAATCAACAAATTACAATTTGATTCGTGTTTTTTATATTGTATACTTTTTAAATTGTGTTACGGCTTTTTTTTATCAATTTTCTATCGGTTATTTTTTTACTTGTGTTATGGCTTTTTTTTAATCAATTTTCTATCAGTTATTTTTTTACTTGTGTTATGACTTTTTTTGTTGTTGTTTAACTAAAAAATTATAATTGTAATAAAAGTAAAAGTTGTTATGGTTAGATTTAGGGTTAATTTAGGGTTAGGTTTAGGGTTAGTTTTAGGTTTAGGGTTAGTTTTAGGGTTAGTTTAGGGTTAGGTTTAGGGTTAGTGTTCTATTTGTTTGTAATGCTAAAATAAAAAAATTCAAAATCGTAAGCGTACTCGGACAGAAGAAAGAAACTCAAACTTTTTTAAACAACAAACAAATGTCTTCTTTACTTATTAAACATGTTTATAATATTTGCTTTTTATTAAATTTACAAAAAAATCTGTACATTTGGACTTTTCTTACTGGATATTTTTTTCGTACCGCTCTTTTTTACTTCAAAAATATACAGACGGTAGAATCTTCTTTGTCTCGTGAATGTTACTAACTGTACGTTACTTGACATGTTACCTAATTGCAACTCAATAAAAACATAGATATTTAACATTTACCCAAATAAAAGTTCAATACAGTACGTTGTAAAAAGTCTTATAATTATTGTTTTAAAACATCTGAACATTTTATTAGTTTAAAATTAAAAAAATCCAATGAAAACAACATTTCAATACAATTCAAATACAAATTCTCTCATCAGCCATAATTATTTTATAAATTGTGCGAATTTGTAAAATGTAATTGCTGCTTAGCAACATACATGCTGTACTGCAACGTGAGATAGCGACCTGCATCTGTAGCACAACAAAAAAGTTGTATTGTAGAAAATGCGGGTTCGAACGTGTCAGCCACGGAAACAGCATTTTAATGTGTTTTGGCGCAAAAAACGCGCCATAGAATGGCATCTTTAGCTATAAGATAAGTACCATTATATCAATCAAATCATTGGATATTATTAACAGTTTATCAATCAAGGATAAATAAAGTCATCATTATACCAATGGATTAATAATATACTTTGTAAAAGATCTTCATTAGGATGATGAACTATAAACTTCAATATCTGCTTTCAACTTTGGAAAATAAGTTTTCTTTATTATTTATTTATATATATTATAATAATGCTTATATTATTTTAATATGTTTATTATTATTATTATTATCTTTATTTCAAATTTGGCATCGCATCATTATATCTTAATAGGAAAATTATATTTAGTATTAAATATAATTAATTGAAAGCTTGACATAATTCATCAAATTAGATGAAGGATATAAAGAATAGTTATTATTTAATAGATATTTTAAACAGGATTATATTGTATTTACTACATAATATTGTAAACGTTCAATGTATTTTATTTATCAAAAATACATATAATATATAAGTTATACAATTGTAAATAGTACTTATATATTAGTAATTATGAAACATATAAATAAGAACGGTAAATAAATTAATAAGTTACATAAATTATTGATTTTGAATCCAGATATTGTTTTTATATATCTGTTAATTTAAACTATTTTCTTTAATTTTTGAAAGTTTGTTATAGTATTGAATTTTATAATAGGGTATTAAATAAGAATATTATTTATTAATATTTTTAAAATGGTAAAATACATCTGTATTTATTTATTAATATTTTATTATCTATTATATTATATTTTTTATTGTTTATTAAATATTGATTTATTAACTTGATCTCTTTGTCTAATCATTATTAAATTATATTATATATGTGCTAGTATTATAAATATCATATGAATATTAATTATTAGTTAATGCTTATATAAAGGCATATTAAATAATAACTTGTTTTGAATTATCCCTGAAGAGAGCTAATTGCAAATTCTCCATGAGTTTGAATATCATGCCATAATGGTGACTAAAAGAGGGATGAAAGATGAATGAACTAGTCTAAATTATATTAAAACTTATTTAAAGATTATTGAGCTAGCATAATAAAGATAGATATAATCATGGACTTAGTATTTCAGCAATTCATTTCTAGCATTCTATCTAATGACCCAAAGTCCGATTGTAGTCAAATGCATATCCTCTTTCTAGGGAATTTAATCATCCCCTTATATTTAACAAGACCAACTTAGACTTTAAATATAATCCATTCTGTTATATTTGATGAACCTAACTATGAAGCATTAAGTTAATGATTTCCAAGCATTAAATATAATCGATTCTGTTATATTTGGTATATCAACTGGGATGATTAAATGCCGTTCCGTTATATTTGGTGCCTTAACTAGGGCTATTAAATAGGCCATCCTATTATATTTGGTGCACAACATTTTAGGCATTGAATCTATAATTTCGATTCATTATATATGGTATTTATAATTGCAAGATTAATATAAAAAAATGGTAATATATATAATATGATTTTGAGAGATCAATATTTAAATAACTAATTATTAAATTATGTTTTAAACAAGGTTAAGTGGGATAAAGTTTTTATATAGACATAGACGTTTAAAAATATACACATATATTATTAGAACATCATAAATATATATAAATAGCATGAAGTGGTAAAGAACTTTACGATATAATATTTTGGTTATAAAAATATATAAACTTGATAAACAGAGCAAAACTCTCCATACAGTATTGCCACCTGTGCTAAACAGAGTAATCAATGGATGCCAGAAGGCTTGTGCAATACTGTATGGAGAGTTTTGCTCTGTTTAGCAACAATTAATGTGCTAGTATAGGAAATGTGATCATGTGATATAAACTTGAGTGATATTTAAATTAAGTTAAAATTTATTATGCTTCGAAGTGGAAAAATGTTTTCTAATAAAGATAATGAATGTTCTAGTCAAATGCAAGATGATTTGCAAAGTGAACTAAGTGATGATATTAATATTATAGAACAATCATCATTAGTACAAGCACCTGGGGGTTCTACAACCATAATTGAATACCCTCAACAAACACAAACTAAATGCAATAGTACAGCTATTATGCAAATGTTACAAATGTTTATGAATAATTTGAATCAAAAAATAGACAGTAATTTTAATAATTTTACAAATGAAATCAAAAGTGATCTGTATGATAATAAAAGGGAAGATAAAAAAAATTACAATAGAAGATGGAAAAGAATGTTTACCTAGTAAACCTTATCATTGGCATGATTGGTATATTGTTTGCACTCAAAATTATTTGTATATTTGGAGTAAATATGTAGTTTTAAGGTTATATAAAGATAGTAATGGATGGATTGAAATTATTTTAAATGGAAAATATGCTACTATATTTACTAATGGTGATTTTTGTGAGAATGCTGATAAGGAACTACATTTAAAGGAATTACAGAATGCATGTAATCAAATTAAACCTGGTACTCTTAGACAACCTATTTTATTTTCGTCTAATTTAACATGTTTAGCTATTGGAAATTGGTTTTTTATGTTTGAAACAGATGACAGAATTACTATTCGTAATTCAAATAATCAAAGACAAGCTATTATCTTACAAAAAGATTTGCATGGTTTTATTTTGGAATCCAATAAAGGTAATGAACATTCTTTTAATGCTGAAACTTTACTTGACACTGAATTTTCTACTGGTTGGATATCTCAAATTCCTAATGATGGAACAGAAAAGCATCCTATTAATCTTATTTTAGAGGAGACAATATCAACTCCACAAATAAATTCCATTAAAACAATTATGAATGATACAATTCAGATTAAGGTGAACAATCAACAATAAGAACTTCAAACTTCTTTTGAATGCAATGATGATATCCAGAGTGAATCATTATTAGTTCAATTGACTACTACAGAAGAAAATGATCAAAACCACTTTGATATTACATCACAGAGTAAAGATATAAAGAATCAGCACAACATTTTTGGAATGGTTAGTTTAAATCTATTAAATTCAAAAGAAATTGTAGAAATGAATGAAGCAAAGTGTTTTCAAAACTCACGTCATGGAGATGCAACAAACAGAGATAAAGTATAAGACTCAAGATGGTAAAAAAATAGAAAATGAAGTAGTGAATGATTTGAAAATTGTTGTTAAAGATCTTGATAAGATAAATGACTTTAACCCAAAATCTATTTTTTCACATCAGGTATTGTTTGAGATAAAGGATAATTCTCTCAAAACTAATATAGATACCTATGATAATAGTAAAGTACAGATTCTTAGTCGGAATCATTTAAAATTTATTTAAAAAGATCCACAACAAATAATTATCTTTAATAATAGATTAAATTTTCAGTATTATATAATGAATGAAACTGAAAATTATTTTATTAATATTGGTTTAGAAGAATTAAATTTAAATACTTCTAGAGTTAATAAAGAGAATGAATCATTAATCTCTCAGATGAATATTTCAGAAATTCAAAAAGGTCATATATTCCATAAGTTATGTAATACTTATGAAGGTCCATTTACATTCATTTAACACATGAATTATTGTGCTTAATGAAGATAAGCACATTATGGAAGGACTTTCAAGGATTGTGACCATTTAAAAATGAAAACAGACAATGAGTAATGATTGAACCCATTATTGTTTGTTAAAAAAATGTATATATAGAAATTTTAATGACATAAACATTGATGAAGGAACTAGATATAGAAAAATTAAATTAAACATGTATACATCTGTTTAATGAAATTTAATCTTTGGTTACTTAATCTAAAATAGAAAGTAGACCAAATGGTTAATATGGTAAGGTAATAAAATACCAACATAATTTATAAATTTATAAAGTATAAATATACAATTATAGATGTATATGTTGTATATGTATATAAGTATGTATAAGAAGAATACTTACTAGTCTTGGAGAAATATTCTCACCCGTATGACTACATTTTCATCAAATTATACTTATATTATTTAAAAAAATAAAAACCTATAATTTATGAACCCAAAATAGATTGAGAAAATGACATTTTACAAGCTCATAAACAACTTGTTAAAATGGCAAGTAATAAAAATCAGAATAAAAAATGTATTTATGAATTTAAAGTTGGGGATAAAGTGTTGATAAAGACTTTCCATCCTAGTAAACCATTAGAGAATAAATATCACAAATTCTACAACAAATACGAAGGACCTTATACTATCGTTAAAAAGGCAGGTCCAAATGCATTTTGGATTAACCAAGAAGGAGAGATTCGTGATACGTATAATTCATGAATTTTAAAACCTTATTTTGGCTGTTTATAATGTTATATAAAGAAATAAGGTGAATATCAAGATAAGTATTGGGCAGTGTAAACCATATGGTTGTATAAAAATAATAATAATAGTGATCAATATAAAGGAAAATATATAGTTAAAAATATTAGCTTTGGTGAGGGTATTCTTTAATGCCTTGAAATAAGTAAAAACAATAGAGTCAATTCATATTAATAAATGGATACTCTAGTATTTATTTAGTCCTTTTCAAATCCATAAGTCTTAAAGAAGCAGGAATAAGGCTAGTAAATATATTTGTGTTGTCCAAGAAGGAAACACATTTTTTTTTTATAAAAAAAAAATATTAACCACCAAAAGTCCTTAATTTTTTTTGATCATTATCAAAAGAATAATATAGCCCAATTATAAGGAAAGATATAATAGTTAAAAAAAAAAAACTTCAACCCTTCATAAAATCCAAGTATAAATGCAATTAAATTATAAGAACATACTAAAATAGTTGTAAGTGTTTAAAATTTTAACTTAAATTAAAATTTTAATTTCCTAAGGGAAGGGGAAATATAATAGTAACTTATTCCAGTTATTATTAATGGACTAACGTGCTTTTATCTCTTATGAAATTATTTATAAATATAAATTTTTATTTGACTATTTTATTATGTATACTATTTATATATACATGTGAGTTTTAAATAATACATACCTTAAGCTTTTGAGTAAAATGCCAGATTTGAAGTTGAGTAATAAATAATTTTATATATATATTATTATTAAATCTTAATGTCTATTGAACAATTAATATTTGAATAAAGCATGAACTTGTAATAATACACGAGCAGATTTATTCGTTCTCTTGTTATTAAGGAAAAGAAAAGAAAATCATTTCTCTTTAAATAACTTTTTCTTTTATCAATACTACTGTTCAACGATTGGAATTTAAATATTAACTTTTCCAAATTAAGATAATCTGTGGATTAAAAGTCTACAAGGAAAATATTTTAATTTTCTATTAAATCTTAAAGGAATAGCAATATAAAAGAAAAGAACGTCTATTTAAGTTTTTTGGAAACTACGTTGTTTTAACATTTCCATTATTCTTCAGATATATATAAATTTAAGATAATTATATATATATAAATTTCACAATTAAAAACGACAAATATAATACATATGGAAATATAGCTAAATTACATAAAGAGCAATTTAAAAATTTATATATTAAGTATGGTTATAAAAGTAAATGTATAGATAATATTTTTTATAAAAATAAATATAATAGAAATAACAAATCTGATAATAAATGGATAAAAATTTCTTATCATCCTAAAATATATAATGCATTATTAAAAAATTATGTAAATAGTAAAAAAGATACAAATATAGGTTGGGCAAACAGTAAAGATTTAGATAAATTAATAGGTAACTATAAAATATTAGATGATTTAAAATATAAGAAAGGTATGGTTTATAAAATTATATGTGAAATTTGTAAAAGAGTATACTATGGACATACAAGTAGACAATTAGAAATAAGAGCTAAAGAACATAACGCTGCAATAAATAGGAGAGATGATAAATCTGCTTTGTTTATACATTATTTAGAATATGGTCATAAAATAGATTGTACTAAAAATATACTAGCATTAAATTACTTGAAAAATGTTAATAGGCATAAAGTATATGAAACTAGTTATATTAAAAATAATAGTAATAATTGTATGAACATTTATAAGGGTTCAATTAATTTGACTAATAATTGGCTAAAATTAGAAGATTGGATAGATAAATCAGGATGTTAATATTTTAATGTTTTGTGTGTTTTTTGTGTGTTTTTGAGTATATATGAATATACTATAATTAATGAAGGAATATATATTTTTATATATTTTTATATTTTTTATTTTTTTATATTGTATTGTATGTATTCATGAAATAATTGATAATAATTGTTTTTTGTTGGTTGTATTATAAATAGATGTCGCTATATGTATGTTTTACGGTAATCGTGAGTAGACATATTGAAAAGGATACAAATTATATGTATCAAAAAAAGCTTTTTTATTGAAAATTTGTTATTTTCATGTTTTTTGTTGTATATATAGATATTTTATATATCTTATATATATATTGAAACAGACAGATCGAAGGATCGATCTTAGTTTCATAGTTTTCATTTTGAAGTACGGTAATTCTAAATCACTATTTACCCGCAATGAGGCTTTTTCTATTTTAGGCCACATAAATTTTAAGTTATTTATTTTATGCTTTGTTTAAAAGAATTTAATGTAAATATTACAAGTATAAATATTACAAATCATGATGAATAATATTCATGTGTGTGGTTTGTAGGTTTATATTCGCTCAAGTTAAAAGTTTCATTGCGTGTATATATTTTTTTTTAATTTTAAATCTTTCAAAATTATACAAAGTCATTTAAAAATGCTGATCAAAAGTCACATTCCTTTGATCGGTATTTTTAGTCAAATCTTACGTGTACAAAATGTATAGAATAATTTAGTTTGTACTTTGAAAGTTAAGATAATGAATTTCAATTTTGTATTCATGAATTCCTATGTAATTATTTAGTTTGTCAATTTAGAATCATGTATTGAATTTAGAAATAAATGTAAATCAAACAATGGAAATGAGAAATGTAGGACTCTTATCAAGAAAGGCGAATGCAATTGTATAGTCAAAATTAGATATTGCTGGAGGCAAGAAAATCAAAGGAGGCGGAGTCATGAACAAAAACTATGCGGAGTGATCAACCGTAGCCATCTTATGTTGTAATATACTGGAGGTCTCTACTTTTTGACTTGGCTGTGCGTAGACCGTCTCGAGCTACAGTAAAGGAGTTGTTCCAGAGAAATCATCTCAACTGTGATTAAGAAGTTGCCCGGTAGATTGCAATAATGTTGGGCTAAGTCCAAGAAGCTGATCCCTGTTCTGCCGATTTAAATCTTTCGAGCCGCTGATTTATAATGTTTCCTGTGCTTCCAGTTTTCTCAATTCCAACCGTTAAATTGATCATGCCGTTCTAAGGAATCCAAAATGCGCGCCTACGTTCTGCATAAACATTACCGCAAGGAGAAAAGCCGGACGAAGAAAGAATGGTAACCCTTGTTACTTGAACTTTTTAACTTTCCTCTAAGCTTAATAATTTTATTATTTAATCTGTTATGAATTAATCTAAGTAATTACATGTAAATTTCTTGTTTTCCTTCATTAAAATGTTACACTAAAGCCTGTCAGTAAATTTCTTCTCTAATATTCTGTGCTCTAGTCTTTAGATGATAATTTACTAATATTTTGTGCCTAATAGTAATTCATTAGTGAATATACTTATATTTTTATTATTACTTACATTTACAAACAAAGCGATGCCAATAATAATATTTTTCAACTCTAGTTAAAGCCAATAAAGTTTATTTCATAGTATTATTATTATATTCATTTTAAAAGTAATTTTCTTTTATCAAACTAAAAATTGGTTCGTTTATGTTGAGTTGAGAAATATTCAAATACCTGTATTGTTCCTTTTATTTTGTCAAAATGATATTTTAATCTTTGCTCCAAATAACAAATATAAAATAAAGCCTAAATTTTTATTATATTATTTTTTTTATATATGAACGGAGTAATAATATAAAGTGAATATTTTTGTTACTATTATTACCTTCCGAACAACCTGGAGAGTTATGGGTTTCAGAGTGAAATTAATTAATCGTTACTTTTGTGATCTTTTGATTTCGCCATGTTTTATTTTGAATAGTCATATCAGATTGTTGCGTAGAAAATGTTACGGAGAGATAATCAAGGTTTTATATAGTTTTGCTTTAAGTCCACTACCAATCACTCTTCCTCGATGTTACTGTGGCAGTGCCTTTTCCTTCGCCTAAATTGGCGTCTCGTTTTACTACCAATTGGAAAGAAAGAAATTCTTCTCCAGATAATCTCTTGGATCACCGGGGTCAAAAATGATCCCGGCTGGTTGTAGTGTCCCGGATCTACTTGGGGGCATTAAGACTTGTCCAAGTACAAGCCGCCTGGTCTTCCGTCAATGCACCACAAGTTATTATTGTAGTATATCTTAAGCTCTGCAACCATCAGTACATCATTATTATATTATATTCTTATATAAAGCCTCCTCCAATTATCCGTATACGTAATGGTTTGAATCTATTAAAATCAAACAACTTAATATAAAATAGGAATTAAATATTTTAATTGCTCAAATTACTCTGATTCTCATACCAACTCGTACGACCATTTAAAACATATAAATATTGGCATGCGTTTTGTCTATCAGTCTAAAATGATTATTAAGGACTAGTAGCAAATTATTATAAATATACGTATGAAAATTTTACCGTATCTGTACATGGTATTCAATGATTTCAATAATTATTAAAAATTTATCTAATCTATTTTTGTCTCTCTTGTCTTATTACTCTCGAAATCTAGTTAATCACCTGCTGTCTGTATCGACAACTTAAATATATATATTGAATTATTAACCGTACCAATATCTCGAATATAAGATATATATGAATAACTGATTGTAGGGTAATTTAGTCTGTGTTTTCCGACGAGCTAGTAAAGGGAAAACCACGTACCGTTGTTGTGTCGTTCATCGGTTGGTCATGCCAGGGGTTGGGTTTGAATTTAGTTTGCATTTTGGAATTTATTCCTAGACGTGGACTGGGTTTGAATTCGGATTACTGTGTGTGATTATGCATGGTGATTTTACCGGTACAATATATATATATATATATATATATATATAGGATAAAACAATGTGCTTTGAGTAGAACAGCTTTGTATCATAAAGGATTCGAAACCAACCTTGCATGCTATTTTAAAATATTTTGAAATATTTGAAATATTAATTGAAAAGAACGTCTAATGATAATAGAAAAATGGAGATTAAGAACATCATCATTCAAAGAATATTTACTATATATTATATCAATCAAGTCATTGGATATTATTAACAGTTTATCAATTAAGGATAAATAAAATCATCATTATACCAATGGATTAATAATATACTTCGTAAAAGATCTTCATTAGGATAATGAACTATAAACTTCAATATCTACTTTCAACTTTGGAAAATAAGTTTTCTTTATTATTTATTTATATATATTATAATAATGCTTATATTCTTTTAATATGTTTATTATTATTATTATTATTATCTTCATTTTAAATTTGGCATCGTATCATTTTATCTTAATAAGAAAATTATATTTAGTATTAAATATAATTAATTGAAAGTTTGACATAATTCATCAAATTAGATGAAGGATATAAAGAATAGTTATTATTTAATAGATATTTTAAACAGGATTATATTGTATTTACTACATAATATTGTAAACGTTCAATGTATTTTATTTATCAAAAATACATATATTATATAAGTTATACAATTGTAAATAGTACTTATATATTAGTAATTATGAAACATATAAATAAGAACGGTAAATAAATTAATGTTACATAAATTATTAATTTTGAATCCAGATATTGTTTTTATATATCTGTTAATTTAAACTATTTTCTTTAATTTTTGAAAGTTTATTATAGTATTGAATTTTATAATAGGGTATTAAATAAGAATATTAATTATTAATGTTTTTAAAATGGTAAAATTCATCCGTATTTATTTATTAATATTTTATTATCTATTATATTATATTTTTTATTGTTTATTAAATATTGATTTATTAACTTGATCTCTTTGTCTAATAATTATTAAATTATATTATATATGTGCTAGTATTATAAATATCATATGAATATTAATTATTAGTTAATGCTTATATAAAGGCATATTAAATAGTAACTTGTTTTGAATTATCCCTGAAGAGAGCTAATTGCAAATTCTCCATGAGTTTGAATATCGTGGCACAATGGTGACTAAAAGAGGGATGAAAGATGGATGAACTAGTCTAAATTATATTAAAACTTCTTTAAAGATTATTGAGCTAGCATGATAAAGATAGATATAATCATGGACTTAGTATTTCATCAATTCATTTCTAGCATTCTACCTGAAGACCCAAAGTCCGATTGTAGTGAAATGCATATCTTCTTTCTAGGGAATTTAATCATCTCCTTATATTTAACAAGACCAACTTAGACTTTAAATATAATCCATTCTGTTATATTTGATGAACCTGACTATGAAGCATTAAGTTAATGATTTCCAAGCATTAAATATAATCGATTCTGTTATATTTGGTATATCAAATGGGATGATTAAATGTCATTCCATTATATTTGGTGCCTTAACTAGGGCCATCAAATAGGCCATCCCGTTATAATATATATATATATAATTGATTTAATATACCCAATAAATATTTGTAACCAATCAAAGCCGAAATTTACAGCACACTTTAACTAGTATAGAATTATGTCATATTTCCAATTCTTTTATTCAACTGATAAATAATTTAAACTGCACTTTACACAAAAAAGTGAAGCTTTTCTAAAATATTATTAAAGAGTTATATGGCTAAACACTTTCAGAGAACTTAAGTCTCCATATTCATAGCCTACTTTAATTGAAGTTTAGTGGTGATTTATGCAAAATTTATGCAAATTTTCTTTCATAGAAAACTAGTATTTTATTTCAACTGATAAATGCAGGTTTGTTTTTTTAAATGCATGTGAAAGAGGTCAGTCTGGGATTTTTACACTGGACAAGTATTCACAATATGATTGTATTTAAATAATATTTATTTTACAAAGTGCAGACAGTATTGAAATTAAACTGAGAGAGTGCAACCTCTCAAGCGCTTAGCCAATCAGATCACTAATACCGAGACAGAGAATTTAACAAGGAAAGAGTGGTTCCACTCTTTTCTTTACTTGTCTTTCTATATATTTAAGCCAGTCCAAAGTACTTAGATCTAAAGCATGAATATTAAATATCTTCACTCAACTCACCGAGTTCTAATTATAAACATACTGTCTCAGTATTTTTGATCTGATTGACTAAGCACTTGTGAGGTTTGCACTCTCTCAGTTTAATTTCAATACCATCTGCACTTTGTAAAATAAATATTATTTACATATATTGCTGCAAGTTATAACATCTAAAAACTACTGCGTAGTAAATTGAAAGATTTCATGCTGTATGTTTATAATTAGAACTCAGTGAGTTGAGTGTGAAGATATTTAAGATTCACGCTTTCAGATCTAAGTACTTTGGACTGGCTTGGATATATAAAAAGACAAGTAAAGAAGAGAATGGAACCACTCTTTTCTTGTTAAATTCTCTGTCTCATTATTTGTGATCTGATTGGCTAAGCGCTTGAGAGGTTTGCACTCTCTCAGTTTAATTTCAATAAGATTGTATGCTAATAGGGAGTACACTATAAAAATTTGTATTTGATTGATTGCTTATGCAATCATTTTCAACCAATATTGGTTGATTTCTAATTAATAGCTTATTTTCACATCAACAAACTTCTCATCTATCCACTTTACATGTGAACTTCTACAGTTATCTCTTCTAATAACATGTTCACAATATCTTCATTACAATCTCTTTAATTCATTCAATGTTGAATATATATATATATCTTCGATCCAACTTTTTTGTCAGATAGTTTACCAAAACTAAAATGACCATTTATATCAGTTTTCTTGATTTATTCAAGACAAATTTTAAATTAAAGCTAGATATAAATTCACCCACCTTCAATATGGTTAATAAATATAGAGCTTCAAATTATAATTAAACTAGAGTGATCAATTTTTAAAATGTCACTGACTATCTCTATCAGAATCAAGGAAGCAGATTAAATTCTTCATTTTATATTTTCTAACAACTGACAAAGAGGTTGACATATTAGCATTAATAACATTTGGTCCAGTGTTTTTGGTTTTAAATGTTGTATTCATTAGTTACTACATATTCAATACTAGATTATTGATTTTCAAAGATCTTTAAAAAGAGTTGAAAGCAATTCTACCTTGTGAAGTTTAAAGTTTAAATTGAAATTTAATTTGATATTTGCCCTGAAAAATACCATTTATCAGATATTCCATTTTCATAAAAACAGTCATAAATGGTCATTTTACATTTGTCAGACAATCTGACAAAGAGATTAAGACATTGATATTAACAGTGTTGGGAAATTTGATCATTCCAGTGATTATATATAGTTTGAAGTACAGTATTTATTTAGTTACACACATACATAAAATCTATTGTAAATAAGTTTTTACAAGGTATTATTAATAAAGAGTATAATTTACAGATGAAGTTCAATTATGAGTACCTGTAATCTATAAACTAAAATTGGTAACATTTTTTATCTATTAAATAATTATAATAAAAAGAAAATAGACTCCTGCGGTCCCTCCTCCCCTCCCTGACATAAGAGAAAAACCGTAATCTCAAATCTCAATCTAATACAGCTGAATCTCATTCCAGTGCTGACAGTCTTGCCTCCCTTGAGGGGCTTGATCTCCCTGACAAGTCAGCTGCCTCTCCCAGCCCTAGTAATAAAAAAATTACACACACTTCTGTGATATTTGCAGCCTCTCAAACTCCTTAGTAAATAGACCCAAATCTCGAACCCATTCCTGCTGTTTCTCCCTCATACAGTTCTGGACACATTACACTGCCAAATGATGACCCTTCATCCTTGCTTGCTGAGGACATTCCTGAATCTGTTCCTGAACTTGAAGCTGATTTTCCTCCAGTCATTGATCCAGATCCTTCTGACTCCTCCTCTAGGCACATCACTTCCCTGAATCACAAGTCTAAAAATACTATCAACTATGTTTAGTCTCATATCAGTTAATGCTAGAGGTCTGAACTCTCATGACAGTGCTTATGCCTTATTACACTGGTTTCATCACCAAGCCACTGATATTTTTTGCCTATCTGAGACTAAGCTCCATACGGGATCTGACCCCCACCCTCTTGATCTCATTCATCGCCTAGGCCAGGGTTGGGCAATTGTTTTGGCTCAGGGGCACATAGGTTGGTGGAGGGCCGCATCAGGGGCCATTTTGTGGAAGCGAAGAGCCGCATCTTTTTTTCATGACACAATAAACACACTGCTTTATTCCCTGTATTACCAAAGAAATATTTGTTTGTCCATTCTTCATTAAACACATGACATTCATTACCGATTTTACATTTTTTTGGAGTGTTCATGGTTTCACTGAAGTTAGAAATGTATATATTTGCTAATGCAAAGACAAAATTGAAATTAATCAGATCAACTCGAAAAGCATTGCACATCGTATCTCTACTGCACATGTGTATTGATGTAGTCATCCTAGTGGAAAATATGAGATGAATATTCGGTCATGCAACAGGAAGGAAATTCAGTCCAAGGTGGAGTTTTCTGATTGTCTTGGCGGGCCACATAAAAATGCTTAGAGGGCCACATGTGGCCCTCGGGCCGCTATTTGCCCACCCCTGGCCTAGGCTACGTCAATTACTCCTACTCCTCCTCTGATTCAGGAGGAGTTGCAATAATCATCAATAAAAATTCCCCTATTTTCTTCTTTAAAAGTCTACACATTGATTCTAACTGCTTAATAGCCACCATTCAAATCAATAGTTTTCCTTTTAATCGGATAAATTTGTACTTATCCAAGGATTCAGATACAGTTCTCAGGACTACTCATACTTTAAATTCTATACTCAGAATCAGTCCTCTTCCCACTTTAATCATTGCAGATTTTAATCTTACCTATGAATAATGTCAAAGCAAATTTACGCAATTTTTAAATCAACAAATGGAAAGTGGGGGAAGATTCTTCCTACAAACCACATTTTCATTTTACACTCAAAAGTCCAGATCACTCATTGACCTCATCCTCTTCTCTCCCTCCTTTTCACCAATTATCAAAGCTCATCTATGGCCTACAATATTTTCTGACTACTTTGTCTAAGAAGTTAGAGTCAATGTGAGGAATGTCTCACAGATTGTTAATGAACTACCACAAACCATTCATATGCTTACTAGGGGCAATATTACTATCCAGCTGATATCAGAAGCTTATATTGCCTTTAATCAGTTACAGCTAATTTCTCTTTCTGCACAAGCTGCATGAAGGGCATTTGTTGACACACTCCAACATCTTATCAACAAATGCACAACTAAATCCAAGGGTCAAGTTCGTCTGCTTCATCAACTGGACTCCATTGCCAGAGAGCTCAGCTCACTTCCTTATGAAGCCCTAACTGTCTCAAATACTCTCACTCTAAAGTCAAAATATAAACACACTCAAGAGGCCATTGCTGAGTATCTCTCAATTAAGAGGGCCCACCAATACCTTCATCACCAACATTACTGGACCAGAGGCTACCTAAGGTGGACCCTGGGCTCTGACAAAAGGTCTAGGGCCCCTAGGTAAATAGAGTTACAGGGCAACAAATACTCTGGTTCCTCCATGTTGGTCAAAGTTTGGGAATTTTACCACAGAAAATCCCAACCTCTGGGAGTAACTAATTCACATAGGACTCTTGTCAACAGGGAATCAACTCCACCAAGTGCCTTCAACATATCTCCAGATGATAGAGAATGTACTTCACAATCAGGAGGTATTTCTCTCTCTTGATGGTAGAGTGGCTCCAGAATTTTGGCCCTGTATTTCCATTCCTCAGGGCTCACCACTAAGTACTCTTCTCTTCACAGCCTATCTGAGCCCATTACTGCTAAGCATTGAGGCTGTCTTTTCTGGGATAGCCATCCCCATGCTGAGGGAGAACATTCACCATATTTCCTATATGGATGATGTGGTGGTATTTCTCTCATCTCAGGATGAGTTCACTAGGCTTGAGGAACTCTTGAACCAGTTTTCTCACAAATCTGGTCTCAGAGCAAACAGAATGAAATCAGCCATATGGTTAAATTCTATCAGGCAAGCAAACATCAGGTGGATTTGAAGCCCTCCTTAGAAATTTCTTGGCTTTCCTCTAGCCTCCCCCCATCCATTATGAGAACTCCAAGCTTCCTTATTAGCTAAGGTCAATTCTACAGTAGCATCACTATCTAAGGTCTACCTGTCCTTATTGGGGAAGGTAGCACTACTTAATGCTATAATATTGCCTAAAATAACATATTATCTAGTAGGATTTTCTCCCACATGCAAGTTTATCCAAAAAATTGAAACCTTATGCAGAAAACTTTGCTGGGGAGACAGGACTGTCATCCGCATCAACATATTACAAAAACCCAAACTTAATGGCCTTAGCCTTCACCCGCTGAAGACTTTTTACCTCCAATGAAATCATAATATACTATTCAAAATTTTTAAGGATAATCCTGATATGGAGTGCCCCTTCCCCAAGGAAAAGATAGAGCCTACCGATCAACCTTCACCAAGATTAAGAAGCATTTGGCTACAAAAGCAAGTTACAGTGATTTTTCAAAACTTCATCGGGTTCCCTTTTTCAGGGGAAATTATCATATTGGGAAGTTAATCGATTAATGTTTCCCAGGAAAACTAAATCTGTTAATATACTTCCAATAGGAATTGCTCGATTTTTCAAATTAACAAAATTCATCAAACTGAGTCCAAAATTTTTTGATTTTTTAATAAATCATCCTTGGAGCACTCACCACTGGGGCCTTTCTACACTATCAAAGGGGTTACAACATCAACCCCCTTAGTCCCCTTTGTAACAAACAGGAGAATTCAATTGGCCACATTCTGGATCAATGTGATTTGTGGACTTATCTTTGTAATATAGCATAGACTGGATAAGTGGCAATGACCCAGCTAACATTTCTTTTAATGCAGCAATTAAAGAGGGTCAATTTGGAACAATAAGACTGGCCACTTTCATTAACTTCACAATTTTTACTGCCAGATGTAGCATGATATTTGATCATGGCTGTGATGAATCAATGATTAATCAGTTCTTCAAATCCCTCCTCTACAAGATTAAAGATGAGGATAAACAAACTTGTCAGCCTTGGCTAATTGACCAAACCTGAAGCCAGATGAGGCTAGAGTCCTAATTCATGTATTTCTTAGGTCTATCAATGGAATTTCCAAACCTTATACATAGGTTTGACTTATGTTATATTCCTAGCTAATTAAGCTCATGACCCACTGCCTTAAGGCATTAATATAATCTTTGATTTTATTTAGATTTAGTTATGTTTCATTCATACTTGTATTAATTAACCATCATGCGTTTCTTATGCTGCTCTTAAGACTAAATTATTGATTTAATACAACTTTTGATATTTCTCTATACATGGCCTGCATGCCACATTTATATGTATCATTGATTGCTTTTGTATTCACTCTAATGTGTAATTTTGAAAGTAAAAATAAAATATCAATCACCCATTTTAAACAATATAACAGACAAAAGCAATTCTCCACTTTAAAACCCCATCATCAGAATGGTTATTAACTTTTGCCTTCAGAATGGGATTGGCCCTTGAAATTGGAAGAAATGCATATTCACATCCAGTATCCACCTTTACTCCATTTAATCTATCAAGCATGAAATTTAAATCAGTTAAAAATGTTAAACTCATTAACGTTCTTGAATAGTTACATAGATTTTAATTCAGTGAAATAACTATATATCTGAACACCTTTACATCTCTGACTAGCAATGTTAATAATAATTCATCAAACTCTCATCTTAAATAATAACAATATGCTAAGACAAAAGGAATTCTGTGCTCCAGTGATTATTAGTTGCTGCTCTTGTCTTGTCACATTGTTTAAGCTGGGAGTTTGATGATTTATTGTTATTATTAACATATCTAGACAATATGATAATGTTCCTGTAGTTAGTAAAAGACTGAAGGTATTAAAATATACAAATATTGGATTGGATTCAGGTTCATATAACTATTCAAAAAGGTTGACTTGAGTTCAAAACCTTAAACTTATTTAAAATTTAAGGTTGACAGATTAAATGGAGTAAAGATGGTTTCTGTTTGTGTGCCTGTATTTCTTACTATTTTAAGTCCCAATCTCATTGATAAAAGCAAAAATCAAAAACCAGTCTGAAAATGGAAATTGATTGCTAAGCATAGGGATTTTATATGCATATTTGGTAATCATTGATTACTCATAATTATATTTAAATGGCACTAGACTAGAGAGCAGACAGATTTTATATTATGCAATCTATTTATACTGATGCTTATTCTTGTTTTTTGAACCATGCCATTATCTTAATAGCTGTATTTGTTAAATTGTGATTAACATATACTCTTAAGTTAGTAATAATATTTTGCACACACAAAGGAATTATTACTATTCAGATTTGTATTATCAAATATTTCAGGGAATTCATAAAGGAAATGGACAGCCAGAATATAAAAATAGAATTTCTCATAAAATAAATAAAAAGTTGCTCAACTAAATCTAGAAATTAAATTTAAAAGAAGTTGTAAAATCTACAAATTATTAAGGTGAGTATTGACTGAATAAAGTGAAATTCCTCACTAAATATAAGAAATGTTCATTTAAGATATAAAGGTAATGACACACTATCCAGTACAATGTAATAATATATTGCAAGGTGGCAGACTTCTGAAGTATCACCTATTGATGACATGTAAGTATTACTTTAAACACATTTTTATTAGAGGATTGTTTTATGAATCTTGCTTTCAACAATCTTCTAATATAGTTTTTATTATCTTTTTACTATAAAATTTGTTAATAAATTTATATGGATAAATAGACACTCTATATTTACATATATTCTATACAAAATGTGTGAATGATTGTCTATAGATTTAATATGTTTTCACAAATGCAGTAAATAAAATTAGAATTAAACTGCTATTAATTATTGTATGTTCAATTCATACATTGTTTATCACTATATTATTTTTACATAAGTGTATGATGTCTTCTGATGTCAATCACTATACATTCTGTCCAATCCATATAGCTTTCCACATTTTTTTGTAATTCTCTATCTACTTCTTTTTAATATCCTTTTGGATATTCTCTATTTTCCTTTTCTTCTGGTGCTCTGTTTAATACTTGTTACAGTAGATTTATGAATATATCTACAATGAATGAAATTTTCTCACAATTATCATTGTATTAATTTGTTTTCTATATAATAACCTAAATTATAGTCAGGAGTAATATCATTTTTGTAATAATGTAAATATGATATTGTTAGATTAAAAATATTTTTGTATATGACATTATGAAGGTGAATGATAAATAATTGCTGCAGTAATCATTTTAAAAACTTTCTGGGCATATCCATATTATTCCAATTGTATCATTTTGATTTTTTTGACTATAGAGCAATATTTATTTCTTTTTATTTTTTTTATTGCCTTTCATGCAGATCTTTGGCAATAATTTTTTCTGTAATAGTCAATTTTCTTTCTGTTGTTTCTTTCAGCTGCTAAAATTCTCTTTCATTTATTATAATATTTTTCACTATTGGGTCATACATTTATCATTTACTAACTTTTGATATATTATCAACTTCTAACATTCTATTTGTCATCACTACAAATCTTCTACCCAGTACATTTTGTAGCTTCATTTATGTAATTATTATATCTAAATATTTATATTAATTATATATACTGAATCTATATATATGCAACATATATATACTTCTTTTCGGTAATGTTAAAAAAATCATTAAGAAATTTTAAATTTAAAAGTTTTAATACGTTTTAATAAATAAAAATTAAATATATATTTTAAAGCACAGATAAATATATATGGTATAGTAATTAATTATAAAGTTATTTTGTTAAAATCAAATCAAATAAAATATTTACTAAAAAGTTGTTAAAGCTAATTAATTCTAAATTTACTTTATAAATAGGTCAAAAGCAAAAAATGTTTTCTTTTAACAATAAATTAAAAGTGGAAATTTCATTCTAGAAAAAAGTAATTAAAATGCTTGTAAACAAATCAATAGATTAAAATAAGGAGATAAATAATTGCCATGATTTTATTACAAAAGATGATATTTTCATTCAAAGATAAGAGCTTGCAAATATGGTTTGGGCAAATAAGCTCAGACCACAGTGACTTCTCTGGAGTTGTCTATAGCCAATGGATAAAAGGATCCAAAAGATGAGCAATGGGTCTGAATTTTACAGGTAAGCTGCTGACAATTTATTCAGAGCATAATTCTTCTTTGCTTTCAGGATTTTATTCTGCTTCCAATATTCTCCATATAGTGTTATTAAAAAGATTATTATTATTATTTGATTATTTTGTCAGATGTACAATGCAAGAGTAGAGAAGCCATTACCTGCTTCACAGTGTCAAGCTGGCAGAGGGCAAGCTGAAAAATCCATCACCGAATTCCAAAAAAGAAGCCATCAACAAGTGAAGAAATCACCTGAACGTGTATCTACTATGTATCCATCCACCTAAAATAAATAAGTCTGATGGCTAGTGCTAAAGGAAGAATCAGCCATTAAACTAAGATGAAATTACTGTCATGTCAAATCATACTAATAGAGTCTGGTAGGTCATTTAAATCTTCATCTACCATGGCTATGGTCTAAAGAATAACTCCACTAAAATAAACCAATACCTAAAGACTGAATGTAAACTTTTGACACTGAAAGAATAAGTATAAACTTATCTTTAGTTAGTTATTATTTATCTCCTTTCTACTGAAATGTGTTAATAAATAGCTTATTTAATCTGTTAATGAGCAGATGTGATGAGAGATTGTAGTTTGTTCTATAATCATGCCGCAATTCAGTCGGTGATAATTGTATAAAATTATTTTATAAAAACCAATTAGCTTATAATCATAATCTCTTGACATGCTATTAAATATTTGTATGTTAATTAAATCAGTTATTTTCACTTTATTTAAAATATAAATAATATGTTAAACCTGTAAATTTTTAAATTATGAATGGAATTCAATTGCACTGCATAGACAAGATATATTAAAGTTGTATCTAATAGGTTTCAGTTTGAGTGAGCAGTACTTGTGTTTTTGAAGTAATATTAATGATAAAAATGGATGGCTGTCAATCCATCAATTCAGGTTATGCTAGTTATACCTGAAACTCATTCTTATTTAATAAATTAGTAAAATGATTGTAACATCATTTGTGACTGCTGGTCCCTAACACTCACTATGTTGTTTAAACAGCAATGTGCAGTTAGATGGACAATTTCTATCTTATATTATGTATTTTATTTTGTACACATCTTGTAGTGATACATTTGTGACTGTCAGTTACTTATATGCATTACCAAGTACTCTAAGAAATAATACATGGTAAATATTTAATTTCTATCATGTGCATATAATTTATATGTGCAGTTACTCTTACATAAAAAGTATTGTCCAGATGTGATTTTTTATTTTATAATTATTTTATTATTTTTATTGCTTGCTAATGTCATAACCTGAAATTGACTATAGCAGTCAATTAGTTAAATTATTCTTAGTTTATTGTATTATTTTTATTTGATGGAGTCATTTAATCTTAGAATGGGGACAATGAGAGGTGTGAGAAGTTACATGTCTATGCATTAAATTGGAATCCATTCAAAAACATATAATGACAATATCCTAAATTAGAAATTATCAAATCTCAATTGTTTAATTACTATATATTATATCTATGCATAATATAAATTAAAATAATACTAATAAGATTTAGAGCGGTTAAGTTACCATTATTTAAATTATAAAACAATTAACTAAAGTACCAGCGATGTGTTTTATTTTGTATTTATATAAATAAATTGTGTTTGTCTCATTATTTTTGGCAGTTTGCCATCAATATTTGCAATCAATAACTTAAGAAAAATAATTAAAAATCTCTTGTTTTTCCCTGACTTTAATGGCCTGTAAAAGAAAAAGTATTAGTCTGCAATGTCAGAATATTGAATGCATATGTGGATTGTGCAAATCTGTCAGTTATAATACACAAATAATGAGGTAAAACAATTTTTAACAATCAATTTTCTTATTTTACTCTTTAGTTAAAAATAGCTACAAAGATATCCATTTATATTAAAACAATGTATTCAGGTTGAAAATTATTTTAACATTGCCTTTAATTACTTTATATTTTAATAATAGAGATAATTTTTATGACTATGCACTAAAAAAAATAATAATAATTGTTTATTCAACCACAATTGAAACCTCCTTCCCAATAAAAACTTCAATTGTGGTTGAAGAAACAATTATTTTTATTTCTTTTTAGTATACAATTGTAATAAGCTATATATATACATGTGCATGGAAGACCCACACCACAGAAGAGGCAGGCATATCTCACTACAGTCAGACCTAGGGTCTTTGGTAGGATGCAGAGAATGACATGGTGAAGTATCTAACCAAATATTGTATCTGATTTAAAGGGCTATTTCTAATTTACCTATTATATTAAGACCCAATTTAGGCTAGTTCATCCATATCTCATCTCTTTTTCAGATTTTATTATGCTTTGGAGTTCAAATCCAGAGAAAAATTTGCCTTTGGCTCTCTTCAGGGATGAATTTCACTCAGAATGACAATTATTGGACCTCTATATAGGTTCCTCTTGGCTTGTATTAATTAACCCCATTATTGAATCATTATATATTTATATGAAAAAAATGTGTGTGAGTATATGCCTATGCAATCAAATAAATGGATGGATGGGTGTATGAATGATTTTTGATAAACTAGAGACCAATGAGTATTTAAATCAAACCAAAAAATTTTATTGATAACAAGTAAAATTTAAAATTCTTTAACAATAGTTACAAAAAAAATGTAATTCTGTGTCTTGAGAATGCAAATTTACCATATCTTATTCAAATGTATTTACTATTTCATCCCTTTCCATGGTAGAATTACATAATTCAATGTTTACTATTTGTACAATAAGTTAAGTAAGATAAGACAAAAATTATTAAATTAATGACAAAGCTTGCTCACTAACCTATAGTTTATGTGAATATATATATAATAGTTTTGTTCTTTAACTTCAAATGTATATGATTAATATTCCATCTTCTTGGGCATTCCTACTTAAGTAGTTGATAGGGAAGAATCATTTATGAGAAGGTTAGTCATTCATACAGAATAATAACATGTATAACAATTGTTAATTAGCAATAAATAAACAAATAATTCTTTCCTTTAAAAAGTGTCTCCAATTTAATATGGAAAAGTATATATATATATATAAACTCTTACCTTCCATATCACATGATGGTAATGGTCTGATGTCAAAGTCACTATGAGAGACGCTAACCTAGATTTTATTTAGATAATAAAGAAAATAACTTTAGCTAACTTAGCAACACCCCCCTTTTCTATACTTAAAAATGATCTAGAGTATAAAAGAGCAGACAAGTTGGGAAGGAGGCTTTTTTCACCTATGTTTTGGGCAATTTCACATGTGCAGCATTTAATTTTGAATTAAGAATAAAATGTTGCTGCTTAGATCTAAACTGAACTTATGTGTGAGTAGAAACAGATCATTTGCCAATACCTCTCACAAAAAGTCACCTCAACCTTCATTTAACCTTGCTTCAATCAGGATGAGAGATATGGAAGAAATGAAACCATAAAAAACAATACTGTGCACTATTCATCAAAAGGAATCAGACTACTAAGGAGATCAATTACCTACATAAATACTTGAAGCTTACTGGTAAGTTAATGGGATAACTTTTATCTATATAAAAGATTTGTGAACTGAATTTTAAATAATAAACTGTTATCATGGACAAAAAGAAAAGAGACATTAGTTATCTATTACTTCAAAATGAGATATTTGAATTCAACTGGTTAAAATAATTAGCTGAGTATGGATGTGTTTCTTTCCAATATTATAATTTTATTATTATATGTGTTTAAATACTTAATGTGTTATAATAAATCTTTACTACTAATATAAAAAAAACTTTCATTGTATGTGCTTAATTTTTAGTTAGTTACATTGCTAATTTTGAGTTATATTTTTATTATTTAATTTTAGAGTAGTGTTTAAATTACCTTGCCAATATTCTTATTTTTTAATTAAGTCCATTTTCTTAAAATAAATTGTAATATTTAAACAGCATTAAACTGTTGCATATGTGCTTTGGATTTTAACTATAAAATGAATGAATACTAACACTTCAAACACATGATAAAGTCTTTGGAAAAGATAGATCTTATAATGACCTTGATGCAGAATTAGTGTCTGACAACTTTGGCACCCTCTTTTATAAATTGAAAACTGATTCTGCCAGCAATTGAAATCATAATAATTTTTAGATAAAGTTAATAAGGAAATATAGCTATATTTTTAGAAATATAAGCAAAATATTTTTCTTCTTCATAGCTTGATTAACTCATGCATTCTAGTGCATAATTGAAGGCCTATCAACATGTAAAAAAACATTCCAATAGCTTCTCAATGTGAGGCTTCAGAAAAAAACACAACCTGAGACACATTGTAATGGCATAAAACAACAGAACAATAATGGCATAAACTGGGAAAATTAATGTACATAGCTGGAAAATGAATATGACTGTTACTGCATGTGATTCCAAAGTTGTTTTCTTTTTCATGTAAGAGTAGAGTGGGGAAGTAAAATATTAAAGTAATATACTATATTAAAACTATACTATATTAAAACAAAACAATAGTGCATAAATTAAATAATAAAAGATAAGTAAAACGGATTGCAATCTAATAATGAAGGTAAAGGCAGATATAGATGAGGAAGTATATGGTGACAAAAAAGAGGGAGTGTAGGGATGAATAAATTTATTAGCAAAGCAAAATAAGGTGGTTGAATTTATATTGTAACAGTAAACGAAGTTAAGAGTTTATTTTATTATAAAGACAATAAGTAACATGGCCAAATTGAAAGAGAGCATGGAACCTTTAGTAAAAAAACTATTATATGAATTAATAACTGAATTCAAAGAGAATATAAAGAAAGAAATAAAAGAACAAGTAAAAAAATGAAAAAAACAAATGGAGTAAAGAGATAAATAGAACAGATGAAAAGAGGGTAGATATTTTTTTTGTGAGTAGGACAGTCAATTAATTAATTACACATCTTAAGAATGTCCAAAGGTTGTTTTGCAAATAAAAAATATCAAGGTAGGGATGTTGTGGGACTCTGGCAGGAGATTATAGGTAATGTCAGAGATAATATATGAACATACATGAAGGCAACCCATAGAGATACAAACTCTACCATCGAGAAGCACACAAATAACATTGGCAAATAACAAAAGGCATAATTGGACTCGAAACAAGTTTGGGTGCAAATTAAAATAGGGGATAAAATTACACACCACATATTAATTCTAAAAGGTTTGGTGCATGAAACCATATTGGGGTCTGACTTTATGCACAAAACTGGATGTCAGATCAGTTATAAAGACAAAAGGATTATTTGTGAAGGAAAGAAATGGTGTTTGGGTCACAGATGAGAACAAATCAGCAAAAGATATGTAACATGGAATTTGAGATGGAAAGACCTTTAATAGAGGCATGGATTGATGAACTAATAAATGAAATGTAGGGAGAATGGATAGGGGCTTTAAAAGAAGTTCTAATTGAATATAAATCAATTTTTTTTCAGATGAACTCAAAATTATTAAAGAATATGAGCACAGAATCAAGGTTTTTGACAGTACACCATAACAGGCAAGATCATACCCAGTGCCACACCAATAAAGAGCTGAGGTAGAGAGAGAATTAACTAAAATGGAGGAATGGGATATTATCACTAAGAGTTCATCATCATATAATAACCCATTAGTGGTTGTAAAAAAAGATCGAGCCATAAGACGATGCTTGGATGCCAGGCAATTGAACAAGATCACATGACTATTATCAAAATCACACTTTTCTTTATTTTTTCCATAATATTCTATAAATACAATTTATCCAAACTGCTTCAAACACTTTTTAGCAAAACTCTTTATTTGTACATATATATACACCGATGTTTTGACTGACCTGCAGTTTTCTTCAGAGCAAGTTAAGATTAAAATAAACTTGCTCTGAAGAACACTGCAAGTTAGTCAAAACATTGGTATATATATGTACAAATAAAAAGTTTTGCTAAAAAGTGTTTGAAGCAGTTTGGATAAATTGTATTTATAAGATCACATGACCTGATCAAAATGTTCCTCCACCAATTAATGAATTAGTAAATAAATTTTAGGGGAAACATATTTTCCATGTTGGATCTGACTAGCAGCAAGTTGCACTCTGCTGATCAGAAGTACACAGCATTTCAATATAATGGTATATCATACCAATTCAACAGAATGCCTTTCAGTCTAAAGAATAGTGAAGAAGGTCTATTAAAGTTTCTTAACTGGGTCCTGTTCCCTGAGATCAAAAAGTTAATCACTATCTACATAGATTATGTGATTATTGCATCTAGTAATTCTCACAGACACTTACAACACCTCAAGATGTTTTTACAAGAGTGCAAAATGAAGGGTATATAAATTAACCTACAAAAAAGCTGTTTAGAAGCAGAAGTGAATTTCTTAGAGTATGTGATCAATGTGAATGGAATCAGGCCTCACCCTGACAAAATCCTGGCAATCAGAAATTTCCCAACCCTCACATACCAAGACAAGTTAGGTCATTTTTGTGGCTGTGAAACTTCTACAATAAATTTTACAAAAACTTTACTTTTGAAATGGAGCCACTACTGCAACAATTACATAAGGGGACATCATGGAAATGGATGGAAGAGCATGAAACCAACTTCAGGGTTATTAAAGAAAAGTTCCTTAACCAAGTGATGTTAGTTTATCCTGATCTAAGAAAACCATTTATTGTCCAGGTAAACAGTAGTGAGTATGGATTAAGTGCAGCTTTTATGTAAGCTCAGGAGGATGATTGTCAGCAGACCATTGAGAGGTGTAGATATTAATTATTGTGTCATGAAGAAACAAGCCTTGGTTGTGGTGTGGGAATTTCAAAGGTTCCGCCAATTCTTGATAGGATTAGAAGCAATCATTAGGACAGATCATCAGAATCTGGAATTCATAAATCACAATTATTTAGCAAATTAGTAAGTTAATCCAGTGGAGCCCTTTTCTCCAAGAATTTATTTACTCTATCCAGTATTGTAGAGGTACCAAAAATGTGGTGGCTGACACACTGAGCCAGAATATTGGTCCTGGTTTCAAAATCATCTGCAGATGGAAGATATCTGTTTGGCAAATGTAGAATTAGATGAGGATGCTGTAATGTAAAAAGATACTGAGGCACCTGAGAAAAATGCAATGGCAAAGCCCCACCTATAAAAAGATTACTGACAAACTAGAAATCAAAAATGAAACAGGAGAAATGTTGGAAATTAACATCAAAAATAGATATTGACTGAAAGAAGAAGTCCTATGGTACAACACTGTCTTATAAAGGGATCAGTGAAAGATGATTTATACCAGAGAGTTTATAAAGGACTTATTATGTACACCCACCAATTTGTATGGACATTATGAATAAACTAGAAGGCTTATTGAAGACATGATTCCACTGGCCAAATATGAGAGCACAGGTTGCAGCATAATAAGTGCATGCAAAACCTGTCAGAAGACAAAATCCACAAATGAGTCATATCATCCCATTGAGTTCTATTATTTCTAACAAACCAAATGGCCTGATAACTGTTAATTTTAATGGGCCATTACCAGTTTTTAAAAAAATGAAATATGTACTAGTGGTATATGACATTTTTTCAAAGTGGGTTTCAGCATATCTAATGTCTCAGGCATATAATAGGAATGCCATATAAGTCCTTGAGACAAAATACTTAAAGAAAATAGATAGACCTAGGGCTATTTTGTCAGACCACAGTACACTTTTCACATCATACAATGGCTAGAGTGGATAGAAAGGATGGAGCTAAAACATGTATTATATTCCATACAGAATCCACAGTCCAACCCATTTGAGCAAATGGTGAGAGAGTTGGGATGCCTCTTCAGGGTATTTACTGCTTCCAACCATAGAGGATGGCTTTAACAGCTTCCTAGTGTATTAAATTTTATAAATTGGACTTATAATGAATCCACAGGGTTTGTATCTATAAGACTTCAATTTGGAGTAGCAGTATCTCGATTATATAAATCCACATTAGCCACTATCCCAGAAAATATTGATAAAAGATCAAGAAGAAAAAAAGGCAAAATTGGAACACAGCATCAAACTCCAGTCACTGTGAAAAGGAGTCAGGACTGACAAGTTTAAAAAAGTATATATTACTTATAATACTTCATTCATATACACTTTAATGCAAGTAATTTTTTTAAAAACTTCAAGTTTAAAAAAGAAGAGATGATATAAATCAAAGAGAACCCCATGAGTCAAACTGGGAAACATATTTTCAAAAAGTTCCAAAACTTGTACAATGGACCTTACCAAATCATCTGAATGGATGAGCCAAATGCCTTCACTTTAGATAATAGTGAAGGAGAAATGGGTACCTATAATGCTAGGTCTCTGAAACTGTATAAGACCAGGATATGTCATAGGTCTCTATAAAGATTGATGTATAGAGAATAAAATAAGTTCAAACCCCTATTTTATTCTTTTTCTCTGGCACCAGTGGTATTGTACCATTTATTTATATATGGTACAAATATATATTTGGCATTGTATAATATTTAAAAAAAAACTTCAAAGAGAGTAAAATGCAAAGATTGTTTAAAAGACAATATTTAATTATTTTTTTGTAGTATAATTTTTTTTTAAAAAAATGTGTAATAAAAGTTAATCTTTATTTTTTATTTACCTATATAATTTAATCAAAATAATGTTGATATTGGAAAGTGCATACATATTAATTAATCCAGATAATGAAAAGACATTTTTCATGCACATTATCAGCAAAGTTTTAAAGCTAATTAAAGATGGCAGAAAGAATTTATGTATAATAAAACAAAAGATAAAGAAAATATGTACAAGACTTTCAAAAATGATCTAGAGTATAAAAGGAGTGGACAAGTTGGGAAGGAGACTTTTTTACCTGTGTTTTGGGCAATTTCACATGTGCAGCATTTAATTTTGAATTAAGAATAAAATGTTGCCACTTAGATGTAAACTGAACCTATTCCCCATGTGTAAATAAAATTAGATCATTTACCAACACCTCTCAGAAAAAATCACATAAACCTTCATCTAACCTTGCCTCAATCAGGATCAGAGATATGGAAGAAATGAAACTAGAAAAAACAATACTGTGGACTATCCATTGAAAGGAATCAGACTACTAAAAAGATCAATCATTTACATAAATGCTTGAAGCTTGCTAGTAAGTTAATGGCCATATCTTCTATCTATATAAAAGATTTGCAAAGTGAATTTTAAATAATAAACTGTTACTGTGGACAAAAAAAAAAGACATTAGTTATCTATTACTTCAAAGTGAGATATTTGAATTCAAATGGTTAAAATAATTATCTGAGTATGTGTGTGTTTTTTCCAATATTATAATTTTATTAGTATATGTGTTTAAATGCTTAATGTGCTGTAATAAATCTTTACTACTAATATAAAAAAAACTTTCATTGTATGTGCTTAATTTTTAGTTAGTTATATGGTTAGTTACAGTGTTCGATTTTTATTGTTTAGTTTTAGAGTAGTATATAAATTACCTTGCCAATATTCTTATTTTTTAATTAAGTCCAGGGTGAATATTTTTTTAAAATAAATTCATGAAAAATCTTAATCCCGACCTTGTAATTATTACTTTATGTGTTACAATGTGCTTGATGCAGAATCAGTGAGTCTAATGACTTGGCACCCTCTTTTATAAATTAAAAACTGATTCTGACAGCAATTGAAATTGTAATAATTCTTAGGTCAAGTTAATCAGGGAATATAGCTATATTTTTAAAAATAAGAGCGAAATATTTTTCTCCTTCATAGGTTGATTAACTCATGCATTCTAGAGTGTAACTGAAGGTCTATCAAAATATGAAAAATGTTACAATATGGTGTTATAAGTCAATTATTTTATATAGCGTGATGTTTTTTACAAACTGTAATATTTTAAACAGCATTAAACTGTTGCACATGTGCTTTGGATTTTAACTATAAAATGAATGAATACAAACACTTCAAACACATGATAAAGTCTTTGGAAAAAATAGAATGGCCAAAGACTTTATCATGTGTTTGAAGTATTTGTATTCATTCATTTTATAGTTAAAATCCAAAGTGCATGTGCAGCAGTTTAATGCTGTTTAAAATATTACAGTTTGTAAAAAACATCGCGCTATATAAAATAATTGACTTATTTACATACATTTAATTTCAAATAAGAATGACGTATCGTAAATTCTAATAAATTTCACCAGCGTCATTTATTCAAGCATGTAAAAGTAATTTAAAGTGATTATTTAATATCTTCACGCTTTCACTTTCAAACACTTAAGATTCGCCCATTCAAAAATGTTTGGGTTCTAAAAGATAGATGGCCACTGGCCATTCTATCTTTTCCAAAGACTTTATCATGTGTTTGAAGTGTTTGTATTCATTTATTTTGTAGTTAAAATCCAAAGCACATGTGCAACAGTTTAATGCTGTTTAAAATATTACAATATGGTGTTATATTTATTTTTGTGAGGCCTTGAAATTGTAAAATCATAGAAGCATGTTGAATCCATTTTATTATTAACCCTGGCTGTTGAAACATTTACATCTTTGTTTTCTCTGTACAATCTAATAAATTGAGCATAAAACAATTTAAATTAACTTATTATTAGAAATATTAATTGGAATTTTGTTTGATTTTAACATGCTATATACCAAAATGGAACTCAAATCATAGAAAATGATGGTTTTAGCACATATATAGTCCATTTAGTTTTCCCACAATTTTATAAAAATAAAGAAATTTTAATTTCAAATGAATGAGCAGCAGTCATGCTAATTTTTATAAAATAGTGAAATTGACTGGAAACTTATACTTTATATAATTATTTATCATTAGATATTTCTGCTATAGTTAAAATCTATATCTTTATGTATATATTATAATTAGTATGAGTACATAATAATACATGCATATGTATTGTAACTTCACTTAATACATATAATTTTACTTTAAATCAATATCACATATATATCATTAGATATTTCTGCAGTAAGTTAATAGGTGCTTGTCTTATAGATAAAGATGCCATTGAATGGCACCGTTTTCAAGCTAAAACTATAAAATATGACCATTCCCGGGCCATTGATTATAATAATTTTGGTGTGCTTTTTTGTAATCCAAAAATAAAAACAAAACAAAATCATCTTTTATAAATATTATTTTTTATTAATGTATACAATTTAAATGATAATAATAAATGTAAAATAAAATCAACAAATTACAATTTGATTAGTGTTTTTTCTATCATATATTTTTTAATTGTGTTACGGCTTTTTTATATCAATTTTCTATCAGATATTTTTTAGTTGTGTTATGGCTTTTTTTATCAATTTTCTATCGGATATTTTTTTACTTGTGTTACGACTTTTTTTGTTGTTGGTATTTAACTAATAATCATAATAAAAAGTAAAATTTCTTAGGCTATTTTTTATTTTTTTAGTCTTTGTTTTACTTTTTTTTTTTTACAGACAAAAAGATATTACGGCTATTTTTTACTTCAAATAGAATGACAATAAAAAGTAAAAGTTGTTGCGGTTAGGTTTAGGGTTAGTTTTAGGGTTAGTTTTAGGATTAGTTTTAGGGTTAGGTTTAGGGTTAGTTTTAGATTAAGGTTTAGGTTTAGTTTTAGAGTTAGGGTTAGTTTTAGGGTTAGTGTTCTGTTGTTTGTAATGCTAAAATAAAAAAATTCAAAATTGTAACTGTACTCGGACAAAATACAGAAACTCAAACTTTTTTAAACAACAACAAACACATATAAATGTCTTCTTAACTTATTAAACATGTTTATAATATTTGCTTTTTATGAAATTTACAAAAAATTGTGTATATTTGTACTTTTCTTACTGGATATTTTTTGGTACCACTCTTTTTTACTTTAAAAATATACACACGGTAGAATCTTCTTTGTCTCATGGAATGTTATGAACAGTACATTACTTGACATGTTACCTAATTGCAACTCACTAAAACATAGATATTTGACATTTTCCCAATTAAAACTTCAATACAGTACATTGTAAAAAGTCTTAGAATTATTATTTTAAAAAATCTGAACATTTCAATACTTTAAAATATAAAAAAATCCAATGAAAACAACATTTTCATCTAGTTCAAATACAAACTCTCTCATCAAGCCGTAACTATTTTATAAACTGTGCGAATTCGGAAAATGTATTTGCTGTGATGTTACATACATGCTGTACTGCGATGTGACATAGCAGCCTGCATTCTGTAGCACAGCAAAAAAGTTGTATTATAGAAAACGTGGGTTCGAATGTGTCAGCCGCGGAAACAGCATTTTTATGTGTTTTAGCATGAAAACGGCACCAGTTAATATATATACATGTTCTTAATGTATATAACACATTTAGTATATGTAAATAATTATATATTATTAAAAACCAGTCAGTACTTAGACAATTCCAATATCAGTAACAATCAACAATTACAAACTCTTGTCATAGCAACCTCTTTATAACAATAAAGATGGAATTTTACTTTTATTAATGGCTTAATATACTTATATAGACACTAAAGGTTGCAACATTACCACAGAGATTGCAATTATTGATATAAAGAAGTTTCTCTTTAAACAGATAATATAACCTATTCTGAATGTAAACTAGCAAATATGTATAATAAATAAGTAATTAAGTTTTTTATTTAAAATTGTTTGGTAGTTTTATTTTGATTTTTTTTTTTTAAAAAAAAGCTAAAGAAGAAAACTTATGATCATTGTTTTAAATAATGATGGTAAGTTTTCTTCTTTAGCTTTTTTCTTAAAAACCAATTGTTTTAAAATAAAAACTATCAAACAACTTTAAATAGAAAACTTACTTACTGATTTATTGTACATACATAATTATGTATGCATACTAAATATGATATATACATTAAGAGTTTAAAATGATTAAGAAATATTATTAAATTGAAAGGAAAAAAATCTTTATACTGCCCTCTATGAGTTATATGTAAAACAAATCAAGGTTTGAAGAATAATTATTAACTGCAATATGTGAAATTACTGAGTATTTTTAATATTGTCTTAAGTGTTTCAATTGGATTAGGCTGGTATAACTTACTTATACACCAGATTTCCAGAAATTCTATTTAATTTAAATATATTAAACCTTGATTTTAAAATTTCATTCTAATTTGAAAAAAATCAAAATTTAACAAGCAAACAAACTGATTTTCCAAATTCAATAAAAGCATTTAAAAATATGTATCAGTCATAATAAAAAGATATGTTATTAAAAATATATTATTTCATTTGAATTTGAATGTCCTTGAAATCTGATATTAGTTAGTTAATTGCCTTAAAAATATTTTTAATTTCTTTTTATGAACAATTTCATTGTTGATTTTGAATAATAAATAAGGTGGTGGTGCCTATTTTATTTTGTTCACTTCAACATTGTGCTGGACTAATGAAACTTTAGTAATAGTCATTTATTCAATTTATTTTCATCCCAGTTAACAGTTTATTTATAAAAATAATTAATTTTTATTTTAGTTTGAATTTTTATTGATAGATGTCAACTCTACTAAATTCATTCATATTTTGCAAAAAGAATGAGGATTTTTCAAATTATGCTTTTAAAAAAAGTAAGTTTTAATTTAATTTGAAAACTTATTTTTATATTACATACATATTTTCATTGATTTCATTGATATTTTTAGCATAAAAACAAAATATATTTAATTTTTATATATATTTATTGATATTTTTAAGGATTCAAACAATCCAGTTGGAGCTCAGGCATACATTTTTTTTAAAAAAAAAAAAAAAAGTTAAATGTATAATTACTTGATTTTTTTTAAATAATTGTATAAACTTTATAAAATGTTAATTATTGATGAAAGTATCTTAATTAAATGTAATGTAGTATTTTTTCAAACAGAAGATTACATATATAATATTTAAAAGCAATATGCTTCAACTTCTGTGAAAAGATTAAAAGGATAAAAGAATTGCTATTTAGCCGAAAAAGTTAAAAATAACATAGAAAAAAATCTGTTTTATCAAATCACAATGGAAAAAATAAATGAAATTTGCAATAATTTTAATATACATTTAAAGGAATATTATCTGAAAAATTCATGCTTTAATGTCATTTATCTTTTCAATGAATAGAATAAAACAGGAAATAAAATTTAATAATATGCAGATTTACATTCACTAAAATAACTAAACCAAAAAGATTCTTACATTTATAAATATATTATATAAGTTTTACATAAAAATAATAATGTACCATTGTTTGTAGAAATCTGAAGACTTAATCATTATGAATAAGATATACTGTTTGTCTGTGATTCATTTTATTTAATATATATATATTTTACTTTCCCCAGATTCATGTTAAATCCCAATATGCTGATATATTTCTTAGAAAAAAAACTATTGTTACAAATCTTTTTCGTTTTTAGATTTTCAAATCAAAAGATCTTTTCAAATTTATTGTGATGTGATAAATACATTTTAAAAATTGAAAATATTTCACCTTTAATAAGAGATACATGTTTAATTTTATTGAAAAGAACGGTACTTATGGATAATTCAACCGATGACATATTTGACTTACCGATTTCCCTTCCGGTAGACATCGACGTTTTTTGCATGACAACATTGTCACGGCAACAAAGTGACTGGCATGATTAATCCATCAGAGAGTCAATTTTTTTTTCACCTGTGTAAAATTCGGAGAGAGGTTTGGGAAATTTTTTGATTTTTCTGTCTATTGTGATTTTGCTATCCACGGCATCACAGTTACTTTTTTGAGCTGTTAAATCAGGTAAAGTGTTTTATTTATCTGTTTATTTTAAATTTTCAAAAATTTTTTGTTAATATTTCTACAATTCTCAAACTTACATTGAATTACATTTAATGTGTAAATAATTTATTCCGGTAAAGTGTTTTTTTATTTATCTGTTTATTTTAAATTTAAAAAAAATTTTTTGTTAATATTTCTACAATTCTGGAACTTACATTGAATTACGTTCAATGTGTAAATAATTTATTCCGGTAAAGTGTTTTTTATTTATCTGTATATTTTAAATTTACAAAAATTTTGTGTGAATATTTCTACAATTCTAAAACTTACATTGAATTACGTTTAATGTGTAAATAATTTTCAATAATTTTTTTTAAACAAATTCGTTTTCTCCAAGGACGCCATTAATGCCAGATTCGCATTAATTCGGGTAAAGTGTTTTATTTGTTTATTTTAAATTTAAAAAAAAGTTTTTGTTAATATTTCTACAATTCTCAAATTTTCATTGACTTACGTTTAATGTATAAATAATTTGCAATAATTTTTTAAAACAATTTTACAACTGTAATTATTTCCATTACTGTAATTTAAATATATACATATATATTTGATAGTTAATAGAAAAGTATTATACAATCTAAGACATGATATGGAATACGCTTGCTATTGTGAATATAGATATAAATGCAAAGTAAGGTGGCTGAAAAAATACCAATGCTGAAGTATGAAATAAAATGTGCAAGTAAATATTCAGAAATACAAAATGCAAAAATAAATTTGTAGAAAAATGATAAAATATTAAAAGAAAGAATTAAAGTTGTCACTTGCTTTCATTTATTTCTTATGATATATAGTTCTTTATATACCATGACTAACCTTATTATTTTATTGGAAAAAGAGTATTTAATTTTAAAATTATATGCATCATAAAAAAGTATATGATTAAATAAAAGTTATTCTTAATTATAATAATTATTACTAACATTTATAATTAAAATATTATTATCCTAATGAATATATTTTATTAGGTTACAGTTGTATGTGCATAAAACTTGAAAGCTAAATTTATAAATATGATTTCAAAATTGCAACTTTTTCTAGGAAGACCTGTGTTCACCTTACTTGAATGCTTAATAATTATTATTATGTTTGTATAGTTTACATTGATATTATCATTGTCTCAATTATAGGTAAAAAATTGTTTAAAACTCATTCAAGCTTCAATAGATAGAGATGTTAATTAGAAAAGAGTAAGTAAACACTTATTTTTACCTTTATCCTCCTATCTCTTACGTTTCATCACTATTTTATCTTAGCCCATTACAATTTGCAGAACCCAATGTGAAGTAGTTGAAGTTAGCATGATAGATTACATAGAGTTAATAAATTAAAACAGGTTCAATTTATTGAGTTTGTGTGATTAACAGATTAAAATAGACTTGATTTGATTGCTGATAGTAAGCATTGTTATAATGTGAAGGTAAGAAATAATTTGATGGCTTAGTTATTGGATAAGCTAGTATTGTTATTATTTGAGTGAAATGGAAACATGGAGAATAAATAAAATGTCATTATAATCAAAATAACTTCAAAAGTTGATATGAGGAATAGACAAGAAAGTCTAAATAAGAAAACAGAAATAAACTTAACAAGATACTTAGTAAGTCAGATATTAACAGAAATGGGGAATGTATAAACATTTAGATAGGAAAGTATTTTCTTTGTTTTTATCTTTCCCTTTTCTGACCAGATAGATAAATATAATTCTAGTATTTGTCTAAAAGTTTGTGCTGATTGTATTTTGCTTGGTATGTTGGACTATTTCCATTATCTAGAATTAATTGTTAAATATCTTTAGAAAAATTTAAATGTTATTTAAACTTTTCAAATACCTTTAACTGATAATAATAGCACACAAGTTAATATGTAATATAATAACTTGAATGGTATTATTCTCTCTTCTTCAAAAATTGCTGATCTGACCAATGACAGTACTAGTATGAGAATTGGAACTGAAACTTTTAGACTCATGGATATTGAGTGGCTATTCTGTCAAAGACAACAGTCAGTAAAAATTGTATATTCTTAAGTATGAGGGTTCTGCTGATTTCTCCATTTTGTTTTAAGGACAAGATTATTATTGACTATTTATTGCCCTTGAGGGAATAGCCTAGTGTCAACTTAAATATACTTTTGTTCCAGCAACATCTAAAGAAGAAAGGAGAATAATTGTGTCAAAAGTTTAAATAATTTTGAATTTTTTTAAGGACATTTAAAAATTAATTTTAGACAACAGAAATACTCCACATTATTTAATATTTTTTTTTTTTTTTTTATTTTTTTTTTTTTATTTTTTATAATAGAAGAGTGTGGAACATAGGAGAAAATATAGGAGGTGGGGGGAAATTTTAAAATAATTAAAGATTTTACATTTATTTGAAAACAAGAATTGTACTTTTTGAATCTTATTGAGATTTATAGATTTTTTTCAGTGTTGTTTTCTGCATTTTATCCTGAAATTCTTGAATTTTCTTTAAGATTTACTAAATCTTTTCCATGTTTTCTGCAGTATTCTGTAGAGGGATTCTTTGAGTTTCTTTTGAGATTGTTGAAAATTTTGTTTCAGTACCAGCAAAAATAGTGAAGAAGCACTTTTCAATAATTTTAACTTTTAAAATTACTTTTGTTATAATGAGGTTTTATTACTATTTTTCAGAGTAAAAACTTTTAAATATGATTTAATAAAATAAATTGGAGTATTAAAATATTAAATAATTGTTCATAAACAATGAAGAATGTTTCTTAAAAAAAAACTGTTGATTCTAATGTTTACATTTTTTTTGTTTTTTTTTTAACAATATTTAACTTTTTTAAATATCTTTCTTTCAAAATAAACATGCATATATTTATTTTATATACTAAGTCTTAGAAAGAATAATGTAAAAAAAATTAAAGTTGTTTCAGTTAAAACTTGTTTAGAAATTGGTAAGAGTTTAAAAAAGGTAAAGTTATTTAAGAAAAATTATAAATTGAAAAAATAGAATAATATAAAACGTATTGTGTACTATTATTAAAATGATAGAAATAATTTATTAAAAAGTTTAAAATTAATACAAGTGTAGAAAAGTATATATTAAAATTAGAACAAATTATGAAAAAAGAAATCAATTAAGATTAAATACAGGATAAAAAGTAATATTAATTACAAATGAATAAGGATATATCATTACAGAGCTCATTCAAAAATGAACTGTTATTTGAAAGTTTATAATATAAAATATTTTTTATAATGTTTCTATTGTTTATAAGTATGTATGCATAGATAAGTTATTAATTTATACATTGTATGGTTATATATATATATTTGAATGTTGTTTCTCTGATGATGACTGCTGGACAGTTGAAACTGTAAGCAATGAGGAATAAATTCTATTATATTAAATTGCTTTGAAAACTATTTATGTAAGGTGTATATTGAAGTTATAAATAAATTTAAAATTAATAACTTTAATAATGTTTAAATTTTTTCTTTATTTATTTTTATTTTATAATTATTATATTTTTTGATGTATTGTTTCGCATGGTATGTTGGATTCATTGAACATTAACATTTAATTTGATATATAATATTATGTTATTATGAAAATTGCATTTTCAACAAATGCATAAAAATGTCCAGATGGTATTTTCTGTAACCAATAGATTGATTCAGATACAATTTAATTTTAATATTTAAATATAATTCTTCAAATTATTTCTCATATTTTTATAAAATAATATCTCATGAAATTCATTTATTTTTAGTCTATAATCATATTTCTAAAATTTGTATCATTTTCAATCTGTTATGTCTCTTATGCCATCTATGTTGGTTATCATTTACCTAATATAGGTATCAAGCATTTTAATAAAGGCAGAGGTTCATATATATTGAAATGGAAATAAATCACTCTATCATGACCTATAAATAATCCTTTCTACCTTAGCAAATGATAAAGAATAAAAGGAACCCATATATTCTTATATCTGTGCTGGTGAGTATGGTCCAACAATATGAGAGGTTAGATTGATGTAATGTCTATATGAGTATGACTACAATATTAAATCTAATAAGGGCTTTGAGTGTTCCATTGTTGGTTTTTCTATAAAACAATTGAATAGTTGGAAGTGTGAGAAGATTGAAGCCCATCCATTAAAGTTTGAAGAATTGCTACCTTAATATAGATTGAGCACTGGTTGTAGATGTGTGTGGGAGATTATAATCTGGTCTAACTGATAAGTGCTAGTTCTGTACAAAATGGATACATTGGGGATAATGTATCTTTTTTGCATGTTTGTAGTCATGTGTAACACTTGCTTATGATGGAGTGGAGAATGAATAGACTGAAAAATCTTGAGTGCAAATCCATCTACTTACATAGATGAATCTATTAGTAATTAGAGAATAAAGGCCCCAGGTTAATGTGGTTTGGTCAAATGTGTATCACTGACTGTAAAATCAAAATCCATGTTTGTGATAAGACCACCAGTGAAGAGGTATCATAATTATATAGGTGATGAGTCAGTAAATGGATTTAATGAATATAATGTCCAAAAACTACAATTTATTAAATTATCATTATTAATTTGATGATTTAGAATTTATTTTTCATATGAATCAAAGATAATTTATTCCAATTCTCATTGTGATTGAATAAATCATATTAAAAAATTAACCTATTCGGTATAGGTACACACATATGTACATGTAATATAATGAGCATGATAATAGCTCTAAATAAGGTTTTCCAATAAATTGCAGAAGAGAAAGCATTTAAAATCTCTCTCTAGAATTATTCCTATCCCCAAATCAGTTCCAAGCTAATGGTTCTCCTCAATAAGGCACTAGGATATTCAGACACTAGATCTAGAATAGAATACCAACTTAAGTGCAGCATTTATCTAATACTTAACTATTAAGTAGAAAATCTAAAATTTTCAGACATCTATATGTCTACAAATCCAGCTATCTAACTTAAATAGCTATATGGGTGTGAACTAAATTCAAGTACACCATATATTAATAGCTTTAATATACATGATGTATGCCTTGATTTTCTTACTATTATAGTCTTGCTTTTGAGGCTTTGGCAATGTTATATTGCTAAAACTATTAATATATGATGTATCTGAATTTAGTTCAATCCCATATGGCTATTTAAGTTATATAGCTGGATTTGAAAACATATAGATGTGTGAAAATTTCTGATTTTCTACTTCATAGTTAAGTATTAGATAAATGCTGCACTTACGTTAGTATTTTAGATTTAGGGTCTGAATATTCAGCTCGAAGCCAGTTTGGGGTTAGGAATAATTCTAGATAGAAATTGTTTAGAGCTATTAGCACATTTATTATATTACATTTGTAGTACAAGCTTATTAAGTTAAGTCATATAATGTATGACTTGATTTTCATATATATATATATATGTAAACCAAATGAAAACATCTATTACAGATTAATAATTGTAATAATATAAAACTATAAAATATTAATGGTCAATATATCAGAAATATTTTTTAGTTTCTTTACTAATCGTTCTCAATTGTCTGAAGTAAACGTCATCATATGAAATCCCAAGATTAATTAAAGATTTTATTTATTATTATATATATTGATTTATTACAAAATCGGTTATGAAGAAACTCTGTCTTAAAAACTTGAACTAGAGCTGTAAAACAAAAATAGTTGATTGTTTATCAGCATAACTTATATATATCTAACGTTAAAATGGTAAGCGTATATATATACAGGCATAAATATATATGTACTTTTATATGTGATAATTTCATGCATGAAGATGTCATGCATTAGTCTACCAAGTTCTGGATTTCAATTATGGATGGAGCTTAGGATTTTTTTTATTTACATGCCATCCATATTGGTCAGTAAATGGATATTTAATTATTTTTAGTAAAAGTAAAAATGCTAAAATAATCTTGATTGTTTAGATGAGGATCTCTGCACAGTTTAAAAAGCAAATTCAATTAAAATATGATACAAGTTTCGTTTCTGGTAAAGAACATTATATGGTTACTAAGTCCATATTTTACTCGTCCTTTTTATTTTTCTACAATCTAATGCATCACATCTTTTGAAGAAATATAATCTCAACCTAATAAAAATAAAAAACTATTTGTTACTTATAATACATTTTTAAAAAAATTGCAATTAATCTTTATAAAAAAAAAAAAAACATTTAAAAGTTAAACTTTATATACACGTGGCATATAATTTTGTTTAGTTCCGTCCTTCCTTTCAACACTGATCGAAAGTAAATAAAATCAAATTATAAACAAATAAAATAATTTTCTTGTTTTAAAATATAAAATCAAATCCAGAATTTTATTTTATTTGTAATTGCGTATTTCTAAGAGTGTGTATATGTTAATGAATTTTATATACAGTATATCCTATTTTAATATGCATTAAACTACGGTTTGCAACTATTTTGCCGTATCCTATTCTAGAGCGCACTTTAAAGAAAGCCGACTGTAGTTAGCACTTCTAGTTAGATGTATGTTTTTTTCCTTTTCAATGGAAATTATATTTTTCTTTGTTTTTCTTCTTTTCTCTTTTTAAAATTTTTGCTTAGGATATTCAATAGTCAATATCAACTATTCAGCGAAAAATTAGTATTTGCTTCTTTCAAAGCGAACGTTTTTATGCATCACGCTGAGTTGATAATTGAGAAATAACATGCCCAGTGAGAACTTGAAAAGAATAGAAATCTCTAGAATAGCTTGTTTCGCGTCTTTATATGCATACGAATCCAAAATTACGTTTGAATAAAATAAAAAGAATGCATTTTATCCCTACAGATTTATTCTAGGGATTCTAACTCTTCGTAAAGGTACTTTCGTTTCAGATTCATAATAAAAATTTTGAAATACAAAGCTTTCTCTTTAACTGGGCGTTTCCATTGTCATGACAACTCCGCACGAGTTTCCAGCTTATTTGCTACAAGCAAGAGCTTCGTTATATGACGTCACGCAGGTGCCATATTCTAAGTGAAGTGGGAGGAGACGCAAGCAAAATGAATTCAATATCTTGCTAAAACTTTTCACGGCATTTCTTAACAGAATTTATTCAGTTCTTAATTTAGCAATTGGAGAGTGTAAATCTATTGTTTAGAAAAATTGATTCTACTTATATCTTTTATATCGGTGGTTGATAGTACGTGTGTAGCACTTACGTAGCACATGTAAACATATATGTGTATATATATACACTATACAAAAAAATATTCATTTAAATGTATAACCATGTACAATCATTTTTTTTCCTATACGAAAAAAAAAAGGAGGGAGGAAATTAATAATTGCACTTACAATAAGTTAGAATAATACTGGCGGGTGTTTATAACGAAATCCAGGTGAAAAAAAAGTACTTTAGTTTACGTGATTGGACGTCAATTTATGCACACGAGCAAGGCTATAAAATTAGTTTAACACGTGTACATGAAAATGAATACTTTGCTATGTTCAATAATTATGGTTCGTAAATTATAAAAGATTTTTACGAAAGATATTCATAAGGGATTGAGAAAAGGAAAAAAACATTTCTATTTTTAAAAAAAACTGAAACTATAATAAATGAAAACAAAGCAATAGTTGCGATACTTTTTTTTTTTGTCATTAAAGCAGTCAGCTAAATCAGTCACCTGGATTTGTTAATATTTCAGTATGAATTTAAAAAGAATTATTTCGTAATAAACAATTCCCGCTTATTCTTTTTAATTTTATTCGCTTTCTTTTAAATAACCGTTATTCATTTCGTGTTGCTTTGAAGGTAATGTAACCGCATTCATGTTGGGGAGTTTTCTATAACACATATTCATTCTTTGGAAAAAGAAATTTTGTTATCAAAACACCATCTTTCAAAACATTTGCTTGTAAGCTTTAGAAAACGTGTGTATGTTTATATACAATATATAAAAAGAAGACATGCAGTAGTTTTATTAACCATTTCAAAATTATTACATATATATAAAGATGCGTTAATTTAAATAATTTTATCTACTGGGGGGAAAAAAGTATAGCTTGCATTGAATTTTAATTTATTAAATCTTTTTATTATGCTCAAATTTTTTTTATATCCAATTTTATTTTTCATCCATTGACTATGACCACTGGCCACACACACCTCAAAGAGCACACACATAAGCTGATTTTTGCGTGAAGAAAATTTTAACTATTTTAGTTACTCTCCCCCTTCCCAATTTAGGTACAACACACATGCTATAAAATTTATAACTTAAACGTAGGTCTTAATTAATCTCAAATGTAATATATCTTGTGCAATTCAACTTGGTAATAGATAGAAATTGTAAAAACTGAAGATTCTTGGTTCGAAATTCGGTTTGTTACTTCTGGTATCTGAATGTAATATGATCTTCAAAGCGATTAACTATTAAATTAGATTAACCATAAATTATCAGTTATCTATAAAAAAGTAAAAAGGCAGGTTGCAATATCAAACTGAATGATTCAAATGTGTCTTGCTTTAATTTTCAAAAATTCAAAACTATTTTCCTCTTTAAGATCATCAAATAATTTCTTTATTCTCTTATCTTCTTTCCTCAAATCTTTTACAGTCTCTCTGGTATTTTTATATCTTTTTTGTTTCCCTTCCTCCATTTCTAAAGCCTCCAGTATTTTCTTTACCTTTTTTCTGACTGCCTATGTTTCTGCTGCATATAAAATTGTAATCTAAACAAACTATTTACTTTAATAAATCTCTTTCATATACTTAATTTCAATGATCACATAATAACTTTTTGCTTTTATTAAAGCCTTATTTAGACCATTGCAATTCTCATTAATTTTTTTATTGCTACTTCTAAAACCAGTTGTCCAACTTTTCAATATTTAAAGCACAACCTTCCCTATAATTTGCTATCTAATACTTACTTTTAATCTTTCTATCTATTTACATTACTTTATTTGAGTTTCTTTTCAAATCAAAATTTTTTCAAACCTTTTCAATCCACAACAACATTTTAATAAATTCATTCTCACTATCTGCAAATACTGGAATAGTATCAAAATATCAGATATAGTTAACCTTTTTACATACAATACTAATCTTTTCTTTATGAATTCTTTATTTATTTTAATAGCTTTTCTAAATATATTTGAAAGTCAAAAACAGAATACTTTTTCTCTTTTTTTTTTCTTTTAATTATATCTTAAGTAAAGATAAACATAATTATTTTAGCTTTACACAATTATTTTAAACTATCTTGTATTAATTACTAAAAAATGGAAATCAAGAGAAATTATTCTTTTTATATATTTGTTACTAAGTTGTGATGATGCACACATTTATTTTTTATGATTTTAAGAATATATAAGCTTGACAATATAAAGTAATGTTGAATATTTTTGTAGCAATTTAATCTTAATCCTTATTTTGTCATATTGTTAAAAAAACATATCTATCATATTTTAGCATGGTTTAAATACCAGCAGGGTTAATGACACTTAAATGTTATTATAGAGACATTTTTATCTCCATATCTAAAATGGAGCTAAAAATTATTGTTTTTAATAAATGGGGGTAGCTTTTTCTTTTACAATCCATTCCTTTGTTTACTTCCAATTCATTAAGATGTCCCTTTTTTTTTTATTCATTATAATTTGATTAGTTTTGTTATTGCATGTATATCTGTTTTAAAATAGGCAAAACTCTCTCCATACAGTAATGCCACTCTAAGCAAGACAGAGTAATCAATGGATTCCAGAAGGCTTGTGCATAAAATCCCTATCTAGTGCCTACTCATCCAATATCCCCAAACTAGTTTCTGGCTTATGGCCTTGTATGGAGAGAGTTTTGTCTATTTTAACAACAGTTATGAGCAAGCATGGAAGATAGTGATCATGTGATGTTTTAAGGTTTATATCTGTTTTACTTATATATCTTTACTTTAATGTTTTAAATACTACATACTTACTTTATTTTTATAGGACTTCAATTTTTTTTATTTATGTATCTGAGATAAAAGACCTACCAATCTTAATTTCTGTTGCTCTTTTTTTGGTGCAAATGCTCAATAATGTATTTATGTAGCATTTGTTTTTTAATAATTTTCAAAGTTTCCAACAATATAAAATAAAATAAAAGCACAATGAAAAAAACATTTTATTTTAATACATATTTTTTAAGTAATGTCATTTTCTCAGCAAAAATGAAATAAACTGTATCTCTTCACAAACATTTCCTTATTATTTAAAATCTTCCACCATGATGAATTGATGCATGCAGCTTCCTCCCAAAAGATTGTCAAGCCATTGATTAAAGAAATATTAGCATGCAATCCATATACTCCCAAAAGTACTTTGATATATCTGGCAACCATGAGCAGCATGCAATAAGACTAATCACATCCACATTCAAAGGGTATTAAACCAGGAATGTTATTATATCTGTTAAAAAATAATAATTCAGGATTATAAATCTGGAATAGTACTACTAGTGATTATAACAAGTAATGATCATCTAATAAAAATATATTGGCAACTTCAGCCAGTGAGAAGTAACTATTTTCATATTTATGGAAAAGCATTTTGTGCTTCTCTATACTTTAGGTGGATATGAAATAGTATTTATAGTGCAGTTTCCAATTTTCCCATGTATATGGTGCTAATCAGGACTAAAAATAATAAACACATAGCCATTCCTTGATTTTGTTGGAAGAATTCTATATTATATTGAAAATATGTTTTTGTTATGCAGAATATTAATAATTCCATTACACCATCAATACAATGGGTTGGTAAGCTATTATTGTCATTTAGTCTTTTCCTTACAGCACACAATTCTTTATTCCAGGATATATTTGTAAATAAATATTCTATACCAAAGCTTATAATGTATCAATTCTTTTAAGTTCTTGATTCTATTAGATGCTAAGAATTCCTAACAAAGGTCTAACTCTTGTATACCAAAGAACTAATAATTCTCATATTAAATCTTAAATAGTTTCAGCAAGATGAATTTCTAGAACTAACAATGGAACTTGATGGAATATGATCCTTATGGATTTTAGGTAGACCATAAAATGAGGAATTTTTTTTAAAAATATGATACTTTCTTTTTGAATCAGTGAAGATACTTGTAATGCTTGTAACTTTGTTCCCATTCTTGGTATTGGAATTTTTTCTATTTTTTTTGCATTGGCTTATTATAAGGAGCTCTTGTATTTGGTTATCATAATCAGTTGTATCTGTTACATCTGTAGTATTTTCTTTGTCAGCAGGGAGAATGAATAAAGAATTATCTAGTTTGAGAGATTTAACTACTTTCCCTTCATCATAGGAAATGTTTGATTTCAGGTTTGGACATCTCTCATATGTTTTTTTTAATTCTCTACAATAATTTGCCTGCTTCTTCTACAGGCAATTTTTGAGTGTCTTCTTAGGTGGCTGCCATTTTATCTCATAAAGGGATATTAGATGGGATAATGAAAAATGTTTAATTTTTATTTCAGAATTAAAATTTTAACATCTGTTAGATGTTTAGAACTAAAACATTTTAACGAATAAAACTGTTTGATTGTTTAGTACAAAATTTTGTAAATTTTAGCATCTAAAAAATGTTTTTTAACTGATAAATCTGGAAGTAGTTTAGTACAGAATAATTTTTGTTATTCCCCTGTAGGTTAACAAGTTGTTCCTTTTTGTCATCACAATTCTAAACAACTTCATTCATTAATTTTTTTTTACTCTAAACATTTTTGAGATGGTAAAATTTCAATTCTGAAACAAGGATTAAACTTTGCCATCATATCATCTTATATCCTTTTATTAGAGATAATAGTATATTCTGAGGAAATCACTCAAAATTGTCTCTAAAAGTAGCAGTAGAATTGTGCTGAAGAATAAAAAAAATATTTGAGTCACTAAAACCTAAAATCAAGAATTTTCTATGATGAAAGAAAAACTCTTAAATTTTTCAAACTATATAAATATATAAGGAAACAGGTGTAATGAATATAACTGCTTATGATAACAAAATACAAGAGCCCCTCCCAACAAGTAATTCAAAAAAATGCCAAAAATTCAATACTGAATACAAAATAAAACTTATAAACATTATTCAGAAAGCATTGCAGGTGATTTACTGATTCAGAAAAAGGTAAATTAACATTACATTTCAGCAAAATTTCCACATCTTTATAGTTTGCTTAAAATCCATAAAGACCATATTCCATTAAAATTTATTATTAGTTCTAGAAATTCATCTTGCCAAAATTTGTCAAGATTTTTTCTTAAGGTTCTTAGTTCTTTCAGATACAATAAGACATAGACCTTTATCAGGAATTATAAGCACCTTGTATAATTAATTAAGAACATGAAAATTGAAATACTGACATATTGGTAAGTTTTGATGTGGAAAGTCTATTTACAAAGGTTTGATGTGATGAAGTACTGTTTATAGTAAGAAAAATATTAAAAGATGATAATAGCTTACAAACCAGAACTTTTTCTGATGCTAATATAATGGAACTATTAACATTCTGTATAACAAGAACATACTTTGCATACAACATGAAATTCTTTCAACAAAATCAAGGGAGAGTATGGTATTTCACTACTACCATCCTTGATTAGCAACATATACATGGACAAACTTGAAGCCACAACCATAAATATTATTCCATATACACTTAAAATTTGTTACTGCTATGTTGATAATACATTCATTGTGTATAGCCTTATGATGAAGCACCATTACAAACATTCTGGATGCACATTAACAACATGTCACCAATTATATTTACAATAGAATTAGAACAAAAACAAAAATCATTATTTTTAGATGTTCTTGTGAACAAATTACAATTACAGAAAGCTCTCTCATACAGAGGGAAATATTTAGCATACACATTTAATCAAATAAAAAACAAATTAAGGTGTTATATTATCACTATGGACCAGAGAATAAGAAGTTTGTTCAGAAACCAATGATTTAGAAAAAGAAAAAATCTACATAGAATAAATTTTCATGTAGAATGATCATCCATTAGCTGTCATTAAGAAAGTCAGACAAACTAAAAAAAATCTGCAATCAATATAATAATTGAACCACTTACCAAAACCATATCACACTACAAATAATCATCTATAAAAAGTAAACTTAAAATGCTGAAAAACAAAATATGCATTTATGAAAAACCATGTAAATGTGGAAGGATCTATAGTGGGAAGATTAGTCAACCCATTGAAAAGTAATTGAAAAAACACAAATTAATAATTAGAAAAAAAAGTAGATACATTTAAAATACTATATCATGTATGTACTAATAAAGACATGCTTAGTTAAAAAAAATTAAAATATTGGATAGAGAGAAAAAAATATCGAGAAGAAAATTCAAAAAAGTTGCTTACATGACAATGACAAATAGTCAATTTAGAGTGATATTACTGTAACGGTATATGCCGTTACATTAATTTAAAATTAGAATAAAAACGGTTTTAAGTTCATAAATAAAAAAAAAACTAAAAGCTAAAATTAAAGAATTGTTCAATGTACATATATATATATTCACATAGGTGCAAAACTTTAAAAATTCTTTTCTTTTTAAAAAAAAAATATTTGAACGTACTTTTTTTATAAAAAAGTACAAGATCTAAAGATAAAATATTTTTGTAAATGGAAATGATGTGTTTATTAATTATTGAAAAGCAAGCTAGCCCTAGAACAAAAATAAATTAGATGTCCAATAGAAGCAGCAATGTAGGCTCGGACCATAACGAAAAATTGGAACAGGAAACCATTGTTCAGTTAATCCGGACGATCGGTATAAAAGGAAAAATATTGAAATTAAGAACAGTTCCAGCTTGATTTTGTGATAAGACACACTTGTCACTCTCTCTCTCACTTATTTCAAATGAAATGACTGTAATACCAGGATTGAACCAGCTAAGGCCACCTTCAGATAGACCGGTCTTCAAATAAAGACTTCATGGGAATTGACACCAGGAACCGGGAGCTCTTCTACTGTAAGATATAAACAGAAAAATTTTACTACAAGTAATTAAGAACTTCAAAGATTTGACAAGCTAAGCATAATTTTTTCTTTAAATGAACTTTAATCTGACTTTTCAAATCAATTATTAATGTTTAATTTTTATACATTTGAGTTTGCTAAAAATCATTTCCATTTTTTTTTTTTTATTAATATTTGTTGTATAAATTATTTAAATGCATTAAATTTAAGTTGGGTATAGATGCTTGCATGGATTCGTTAACGTTTAATTATGTTTTTGTTTTCATATTCGATTAGAATATATAGACATTCAGTAAATAATGATACCTTACGTTGAGTATCTAAAATGTATTTATTCGGATGTCTTTTAAGTTATTGGTGTCAATGCGGCATCTTATGATGAATGCCATTGGGTTTCTTGTAAATTTCCCTCTGCAATTCCATCAATGACTTTATATTTTGATCATTTGTGTTTATTTAGAAATGTTTTTAACCATGTAATCTATGTAGCCGATCTATACTCTACATTATAAAACAAACTTTTATAAAATTCATCTGTGTGAAATTATATAAATGTTAAAATTAAGTCGGGCATGAATGGCTATATAGATTTGTAAAGTTATATTAATTAATTAAGGGAGGGTTAATCTTAGGTTATTTGTTTTGTAGTTGGATTGAGTCAATGGATTGGATATATCAGTGTAATTAGTAAATGTAGTATGAGGTCTGCCATGTGCAGGATTTCCATTATACACCACACACCCCTTTTTGCCTATGGAAGGGGTTAGTAAGATGGAAAATGCAGTCCCTTCCTATGGAGTTTTTTTTTATTGTCCTTCTTGCCAGACAGATGTAGCATTTCTGTCTGGACAAGAGTCAATGTCTTCTCTAACCATGCTGTTCAGATGTACATTCCTGACAGTATAGTATTTGTGCTGTCATATTTCATGTTCCATTGAATACATCGATGTATCAGATGGATTGATGTTGGTTTGACTGTGAACTTTTGGCCTAAGGTTAAATAAGGGATAGAATATTTTCTTTTCAAATGCAATCTATGTAGTCTATTCATACTCAACACTCTTAAAAAAATATTATTAAATTCATCTGTATGGATGGTTTAAAATTTAAAATAATAATTTAAATTCAAAAGTTAATATTAAAATCTAAGATAATAAATGTTATTCCTCAAATTTTAAATGATTATATATGTGTGTTAATAAATGTTGTTTGTGCTTTAATTACTGGCAGTGGCTTTTATTTTTTTTATATTTAAGATATAAATTAAATAAAGTTATATATTATTATCTCTGCATCTCACTGAGCTAGTGGCAAGGGCTGACAGTCTTAATAAATAAAAGTTGGATCTTTAACAGCATGTATCTGCCTACTCTATAAATTTTCTAGGTTCAAATGGCTTAGTCCTGCCCTGTATGGCAGATACAGTAAGACTCTAATTTCCAGACCGTTATATTACATAATGTCTGAAACCACTAATTAACTTTACTTTTAGGAAAAAGTAGAGAAATCAAGAGGAGCTGCATAGATAAATTTCCAACAAATATTTTTACCTTTAATTCTAAACAGAAATCATCATAACAAAAAAAAAATCAATCAGTGAAATTTATTGTTTTCCTGAAGGATGATGTTTTAGTTGTATTTATATATTGAAATATTTCCATCATCTAATATGAGTATTGAATGTCTTTAGAAAAATTTAACTTTATTTAAATATTCCAAATGCATTAAACTGTTAGTAATAGCACCCTGGTTAGTATATGTACATTGTTGCAAGAAGTATTATTCTTTCCTCTTTTTCGGTTGTTGCTAGCTCGACCAGTGACAGTACTAGCATAGGAATGTAATCTGGATTTTTAGATTTTTCAGCATTAAATTTTAAGATAATGTTCTAACCAACTGAGCTATTCATTACCTTAAAATTAATCCACAAAAATGTGAGTTTTCAGGTTTGATTTCCATGCTAGTACTGCCACTAGTCAGGCCAGTAACACCTGAAGAAAAGGGGAGAATAATATCTCTTGAAACATTGTGCATATACTAACCTGTGTGCTATTACTAACAATCGAATGTATTTGGAATATTTAAATAAAGTTTTTTTTTTTTCTAAAGACATTCAATGCTCATATTAGATTGGTGAAGATAGTCCAATATATAATTAGAATTTAAATTTATATATTGCCTTTGTCTTACTTTGTCAATAACTTCATGTGTTGATTTATTTTTAAATACCTTTTTTTATATATATCTTTTTAGACCGTTTTAGCTATAAAAAATTTTGTTTTTGATATTGCAACTATTATCAATAAGTTTTTTAAACCAAGGAATATTTCTAAATTCTTTTCGTAGTTTATGTTCAGGATTTTGCATCATTTAATTTGTTTTCCAAAGTTAAGACTTAAGCTTTTCGCCTCATCTGGGTAGTTATCTATAGTACAGGTATGAGCTGATCAATAGCACTATACGTTTTTTTCTTGTCACTCTATACATGTTGTGTTTTACTTGTTTTTTAAATCCAATTTGAAATGTATCAGTTTGACATCCCTCTTTTGATAGAAATTAACAATATAATAAAATATGGTTTCCCACAAAATAAATTAAATAAATATATCATTATTAATTACTGAAAACACACACATACATTGCTTTGCACCAAAACATTGCTAGAAAAATGAGAATAGGGAAATATGTTATTAAATTTATTTTATTATACAGACATACGATATGTGTGTGCTACATTTTGATTTTATAATGGAAATTAAAGTACTATTACACAGATATGTTAATAAAATAAATCTTACAAATAAATGCATATGTGTTAATATAATGCCCCACCGCACACATACATATCATTTTGCCCAATGAATTATTTAATAAAGAATAATTGCTAACAATATACTATTTATTTTAATCTAAAATAAGGTAAATACAAAATTTGTGATTTAAAGGTTAAATTAGCATGTATTTTACATAGGCAAATATAAAGAATATTAGATTTTAAAATGAAAAATAATGATCAGTACTAAGAATTACAAAAAAATATTCTAAGTTAAATTATTTTTAGTTTAAGGTCTTTTAAAAAAATATAAACATAAATTATATAAAATTTCAATTCTCAGCCATTCTTTATATTTGTAGTTTATTCACTTTATAGAATATTGTCAAAGTTCTCAAATGCAGTGGGATACTTTTCAAATCAGTTCTTTTTCTGGTTTTGTAAATCAGTTTTCCATTAGTGTTGGTTTCTTTAATATTTATTTTTGAATTTTCTGATTATGTTAGTATTCAATATCTCTTGCAATTAATAATATTTTGAGAAAGTCAACTATTTTCCAAATTTATAATTTAGCATATACTGACATTTTTAAAATAATTAATTCTAAATCTTAGCTCTCATTAGCATTTAAAATAAGCAATTTTTTAAATCTCTTTCTTTCTCTCCCCCTCCTCTCTCTCTCTACATATATATATATGTATATATAATAAATAAAGTTTGATATCTATATTCGTTTCATAATATATGTAATATACAAATCAATATATATATATATATATCAAAATACAGTACAATTTACATAAATTATATATATATATATATTTTAAATGTTAAGATAACAGAATTGTGGGAAATCTGAATTGAACTATGGGTATTGTTAAACGTTGTATCGTTTTGATTATTCAATGTTATATAGTTGATAAAGACTACAAAGTGTACAGTCGAAAGTACTTCTAAAAGAATATAATTTATGTAAATTGTACTATATTTTGATATATATATATATTGATTTGTATATTTCATATATATATACACACACACATTAAAACTTCTTAACCAATAGAATTTTAAGTTACAAACACTTTTTGTTGATTTATTTGTTTCTTTGTTTACTTGGTAAGTATTTTGAAATCAAGATTTAATACATTTATATCCAATAGAATTTGTTCAAAATTTGTGCATGTGTTATAAATCAATCACAAATTAATGCAACACTAAAATATTTTAGATAGATTTATGTCTCCAACTTATTTTGCATACTTCGTTTCATTCCCTTTTTAAACTAAGCAAATAAAGTCAAATCTCAGATTTCACTTACATGAAATCTTATTTCTAAATCTATGTTTCTTTTAGTTAAATCTATGCCAATATTATTTTCTTTTTAATTATGTATTTGTTTATGCTATGTTTGTTCAGAATGGAGTTTACTCATAGTTAAATGATTAGTGAAAAGTGATTAGATATTCTCACACATATGTAATTTCTCATTTATTAATGCACAAACAAAACTCCCTTTGGAAATGAATAAAATAAATCTTATTTGAGATATAATTAAAAGCTTATAAATGATTTAAGATAGGTTTGCTTTAAATGAAATATCTAATTAATATTTAGCTGAAGTGATGAAATATAGCATAAAGCTAGAGTTTAGTATTGTAATTATCCAAAATATGCTGCAGTTCTCCCTAGAATTATATAAATTCCTATATAGCTGGCTTAGCAAATTAGATTCATAAGTTTTGTTTAATAGCATAGTTATAGATGCCAGATTATGAACTGATTAACAGTAGTTTTATGGAAAGAAACTATTTTTTGCATCATATTTTATTATATAATAATGTAGTCAGCAGGGTGAATGTGTCCTTAGGAAATGCATTAGCATATATACTTGTTGCTGTATATAATATGCTTCCAATGGGTGTAGGTTTTAAGGGCCACTCCATTACTCTTAGTTCAGACAGCTATTTCTTCAGATGGGTATAGGTTCTTAGGGCCACCCTATTCTTCATACTTAGGACTGGAGCATTAGGATCCAGAATATTATAATTAGTTGTTCGATCACCCAGACTAAAAAGGTTCTTTTCACAGCAATGGGTATGGTGTTTAGGGAACTGGTTACTCGGTAACAAATCCCATGAACAAGCACACATTTGAGATGCGCAGACTCAGATTGTATAGTTTGAAAGCACCTTAGTATCTAAAATCTGACTGCCTATTATCAGTTCATCCCACCATAATAATTTATATTTCAGCATTGATCTGAAACAGAATCTAATTTTATAGGTATATAAACTATATAGAGAGTATGTTAAATAATATGCATTTAACAAAATATGATTTATAAATAATGATAATCACTTCTGCTAACTGCCTAAAGCAAATCTAAATCCAAATATATAGCATAAACTAGGCATAGATTATCATGAGCAAATTAAATTAATTTGTAATATAATAATAAGTCTCATGAAATGTAACTTGATAAATTATAAATCTTCATCACCTGTGAGTCCTATATATATATATATATATATATATATATATATATATATATATATATATATATATATATATATATATATATATATATATATATATAAAAATACAAAACTACCCCAAATCTAAAATTAAACCAGACCACATAAAAATAATATTAAAACACAACCTAAGGTTTCACTGCTACAAGCAGACTTCCAAGTTAAAGAACTACAAAAAAACCACACATTATATGTACTATTAAAAACTACCCACAAATCCATTCACTTCCCATCCACCCTTAATATTAAAAGAATTCTTAAATAAGTTAATTGCTTCAGAATAATAAATTTTCAATAATAAAGACTCTTTAATTCTTCTTTTGATTTCATTTCTCTCAAAGAAGACAACCTTAGCTTCATCAAAATCAATAGTGTGGCCTGTATCTTTTCATGGACATACAAAGCAGAACTAAGATATCTATTTTTAACTCTACTTTTATGAACCTTTATTCTTTCATTTAAACTCAAACTACTCTGACCTATGTAAACCTCTACAAAATAAACAAGGAATAAAATATACCACACCAGGAATAGCTTTCTATCAAAAACTTCTTTTGTATTATTTAATAAATTATTCAATGTAACACCCCTTTTCCAAGCAATTTTTTCTTTGCCATTTAAATTGTCTTCTTATAAAATTGTGTGTAGAAATAGTAAATTGTTTGGAAATAAGAAAATTGCTTGGAAAAGGGGTGTTACATTGAATAATTTATTAAATAATACAAAGAAGTTTTTGATAGAAAGACTATTCCTGGTGTGGTATATTTTATCCTTGTTTATTTTGTAAGAAGGTTTACATAGGTCAGAGTAGTTTGAGTTTAAATGAAAGAATAAGGTTCATAAAAGTAGAGTTAAAAATAGATATCTTAGTTCTGCTTTGTATGTCCATGAAAAAGATACAGGCCACACTATTGATTTTGATGAAGCTAAGGTTGTCTTCTTTGAGAGAAATGAAATCAAAAGAAGAATTAAAGAGTCTTTATTATTGAAAATTTATTATTCTGAAGCAATTAACTTATTTAAGAGTTCTTTTAATATTAAGGGTGGATGGGAAGTGAATGGATTTGTGGGTAGTTTTTAATAGTATATATAATGTGTGGTTTTTTTTATAGTTCTTTACACTTGAGAAGTCTGCTTGTAGCAGTGAAACCTTAGGTTGTGTTTTAATATTATTTTTATGCTGGTCTGGTTTAATTTTAGATTTGGGGTAGTTTTGATTTTATATTGACTAGTTTAGCTTTATGCTTGTAATGTTTATATATATATATATATATATATATATATATATAACAAAGTTAATTTAAACAATTTGTAACTTGTAAACCAACATCACCTGCGAGTGATTTGAAATGTTATATATATATATGTAAACCAAAACTGCTTGTATCACTAGAATCATCACCTATATGTGAACTAAAACATCAAATATTAATAAATTGTAATCCCTAGAATTATCACCTGTGAGTGAGACAATCTATATAATTTTATTGTAATTTTTTTTATTAATTTCATTATTTAAATATTGGTTTTTATTAAACCAATTAATTTAAATCTTAACTCCTCCTTAGTGTCTCAATTTTGCTCATTATTAATTAGTTAACTATTAGTACTTAATTATCATGAATTACAATCCAAATTTAGTAATGTTGGTCATGCTACACCTATATAGCTGTACTTTGAAATATGTCCATTTCCCATAGTCTCATGTTTTACCAATGTGCTACTGCTGGCATGCAAATTAAGAAAATTCTAGTGTAGCCTCATATATGTCATTCATAAGGTGGTAAATCTTTGAGCATTAGTAAAGTAACTGAGGTGAGATTGGATTTGGGATCTCAACAACCTACCTCATTATGATTAGCCTTGGGATGATTTACTAAAACTCTGGATTTTATTGCCCGAATGTACAGATATGACAGTTACATTATGTATTAATGTTAAACCTTCTATGATATATATATATATATATATATCAATCATAGAAGGTTTAACATTAATACATAATGTAATATATATATATATATATATATATATATATATATATATATATAACATGTATACTTTATATACTTTTTAATTCTTGGAATACTTGAATATATTTTATCTATAATCATTGTAACTATATTTTTATTTAATTTATATATAATACCATCTATATTTTTTATACAAAATTATTCATATCTTATAATATTTGCTATTCATTTATTAAAATATTTACAAAATATCTTGGTATAAAATCATTGAAATTATCTTTATGAATTTTAATTTTAGTAAAAAATATATGAGTTTTCATAAGAAGAATATATATTTATAATTTTGTTTTGTTTTTTAATTTTGTATAGTGATTTTATATATTTCATAACAATAATAATAATAATAATAATAATAATCATCATCATCATCATCATCATCATAATAATAATAATAATAATAATAATAATAATAATAATAATAATAATAATAATAATAATAATAATAATAATAATTCTAAAAATGGATAAAATATTTGTACTACCATAAAATTTATAATACTTTAATAAAAAAAAATAAAAATTATATAGATAAAAATATAATCGTGGAATGATAAATAGTAAAAATTTAAATAAATTAATGTGTAATTATAAAATAAAAGATGCTATAAAATAGAAATTGTATATAAAGTTAATTATGAACATTGCAATATGATTTACTTTAGACATGCAGGGTAGTAATTAGATAAAAGAGCAAAAAAAAAAAACTTAATACAATTAATAAAAGACATGATAATTCGGTATTATATATTCATTATTCAATATATGGACATAAAATAAATTGTATAAAGGATATAAAACCTTTAACTTACATTAAATAATCTAAAAGGGAAAAAATATTAATAATAATTGTATTAATTATAATAAACACAAGTGTATATATATAAAACTTCAGTTAATTTAATTAATAATTAGTCAATTAAAATCAATGAAAGATTTTATAATATATTTTCATATATTGTATTTTTTGTACATTTTAATAATTATTATATTTGTTAATATTTGGATTATTTTTAACTCAATTATTTTTGGTTCTAATTAATTTTATATAAGAAAATAATAGATGTCACTATGTATGGAATGTAAACTGAAGCTTTAAAATAGTGGTGCTCATTTAGAGTGTTCACTGCCATTTTGAATTCTAAGAACTGCTCAAAAGCACTGATGTCACCTCCAAGTAGAAATTACATCAAATAATCCACACAGGGTCACTTGAATATGTCAGCAGTGGTTTTGGGTAATCCTTAGAATTCAAAATGGTGGTGAGCACAGTCTAAATATTAAAAGCTTATAACTTCTAAAATATAAATGTTATTATCATAATGATTGCATGAAGCAATTAAGTATGTGGAGAAGGGGTAGATGTTTTCAATGATATGAAGTATTGTCCAGAAATGCAAAAGTCTTATCAAACCAAACTTATAATTTTGAAATACTAAAATATAAATAGTAAAATATGAATTTTATTACAATATATGCCTATAAGCACATGTTGAAATAATGTAAAATTAATCAACTAAGCTAATAATTTTGAAATACTAAAAGTGTATAACTTTTAAAATGTGAATTTTATTTCAAATATATACTCATAACCATATGAAATAAAGCATATTAATTTTACAATTAATTGGATTTTTTTATCAGAAAAAAACTCTGTTGTTGCTGATTTTTTTGTTCCATGTAGTTAGAAAAAAATAGAGATAAGAAAAAATAGCATTGTTTATATTTGATCTCCTGATATGAATAGTGGATCTACACTTAATCACATGAGGTCCTTATGGGCTCTTGAAATTGGCCAGAATCTATATATCTATTTACATAATTTTCTATTTATTAAGATCGAAGTGACTTACATTTGAAATAATTGACAAATTTTTATTAAAATCAGTAATTTTTTTTTTTACATTTCCATGTTCATTTGTTGATGGTGAAAAAAAAAAAGGTATAGGATTTTAAATAATGTAAACACTAACCTTTTCACTATCAGTAGATAGCATTAGCATCTTTGAGAAATTTAATGAATAAATATCTCTCATTTAGATTCTTTTGATCCATTCACCAGCAATTAATGACATGTGAGAAATCAAGCACATAACATTACTTGCTTTGGTAAAAAAACAATCTCATTTATTAATTCTTTATTAATTGTAGAATTAATATTCTTTACTTTAAATAATTATTCTTTCAACTAATGTTAAGTTAAAATGCAATTTATTACTAATTGTAGAATACATATGCTTTGGCAACCTGTTTCTATATTTATTTAACATTTACATTATTTCCATGGTGTGGTTATAGGCCTATATTGTAATAAAATTTGTATTTTAAAAATTATAAGCTTTTAGTATTTCAAAATTATAAATTTGGTTTGATCAATTTTATATTTATTGAACATGTAATTTTTTAATTAATATATGTATCCAATATTTTTTTCATTAATTTTTCTGTTTAAATACTTTTTAATTTGTAGTTTAAAAATTATAAGCTTTTAGTATTTCAAAATTTATTCATTCATTCCATTTTTATATATTATATATTTTAGTCATGTGATTTGATCAAGAATAGTTGTACAAAATTTGTGCTTTAATTTTTTAATTATTGATATAAATTGCAATCTTGTAATGAATCATGATATCATGACCATGTATGAATTATTCAATGTGATTTATCACTTGGATGGGCCGATGATGGTTTTAGGCAGTCCTTAAAATTCAAAATGGCTATCAGTGCACTCTAAATCACTACCAAAATAGTTTACAATCACACTGAGAAGGGCAAAAAGTATTTTCCAAAAAGTTTTAAAAAATGTTGAAAAAGTTTTTTATATTATTGCCATTACATAATAATATTTTATGTTATTTACTTAAAAATTATATGAAATTTAAGTTTCTTTCCATTTTTGATAATAAATAATTGGTATACAATTATTGTGTAAAAATAATCAGAAATATTTAGTAAACTAGCAAAAAAAAAAAAATTTCCAAAATTTTTTTTGAAGTAATGTTACAAATGCTATAGAACCAGACCACAAAGCATCAAAAACATCAATGTGTTAGAAGAAGGACTAAAGGCATGGACAATAGACTAAATACATTTTGATGTTTTCTGATTACCTGGAATCTCTTCAGAATTTTTTAAATTAATAAATCAATATTTATTAAATCACATTTTAATATTTTTAAAAAAACTATAGCAATATCATTACAGTTAGCCTTAATCTAAAGGGGCAGAACTACCTCTCTATCTTTAAAGTAAGCAGCTACTTTAACTTCTGGACCTCATAATCATCAAATTAAATCTTATTTTAATATTTCAAAATAAAATCATGTATATCATAAACAAAAATATGTATCTATACTCCATTTTAAAAAGGTTTCATCAATTTCAGCCCCTAGACAGGCACTGTGAAGTGTCAACTCTAGGCATGCATTCTGAAATAAATGTAAAGATGTTTAAAACTAAAAAATTTAGAAAATAGCATGCTTATAAGTTGTCACTTTCTAATTTGAAAAATATAAAATATGCAAGGTATAGAACAAGAAGTTAATTTGATGGGATTGCATTAAGCATTAATTAAAAATTTTAATTAATTAAAAACCTGGAATATAGACTGCTAATGAATGATGCTAACATTGTTTACTTGCTATGGATGCCAGGTGAGTATTCAACACAAAAAGTTCATGAAAATCTTTTTATGTATATAGTTTGAGTTATTATAATTTTTAATTAAATATTATTTATTTTTTTAAATTGAGTAAAAGAAATTTATGTATTTGTACAAAGTATTGCTACTGCTATTTAACATAAATTTTTTTATCAATTTCAAATTGTTAAACTTTTTTATAATCGTGAATTAAATTAAATTTAAAATATTATTTTCCTTCATAAATATTAAATAATTACATTTAATTACATTCTTTAAAGCTGAGTAAAAGAACTTAACTATTTGTAAACCTACAGCAGTCAAGCGTTGGTGGTCGAGTGGTCAGCACAGCTGCCTTAGAAGCAGTTGTCCTGGGTTAACGGTTTCTCGGCCGATGCTATGACACATGAAAAACAAATACTACACAGGTCTCCTTATTATATATATATTGTCAATAATCATCAGCTACATGCAGATTTTATGCATTAAAGAAATCTTTTCCCCTTAACCTTGCTCTCTGTTTTAAATATATATATATATTTGATTAGTTTTCTATATAAATCAAATAAACACCTTGTTTTTTTAATCGGTTGCTTTTTTTCTCCACGATTGTTTTAGTTATGAGTGATTTTTCTTCTTTTTTTTTTTAATTTACAACTTTTCTATATTTTTATATCTATAATATTTCCTACCCAAAATACTTTTTTCACTCTTTTTTAAATCTAAGCATTAGAAATACTTTTAATTTTTTTTTTTTTTTTAATGTTCAAACTTCTCTTTTATAACACATTTTTTAATAAAGTAATCCTTTCTTATCTCATTAGCCTATCATATAATTTTTTTAGTAGTTTATTGATTTCTTATTTATCATTCTAACTTTTCCTTAAATATTTAAATATATTAATTTACCTTCATATGTATATACGCAATGAATATATAACAAGAGTATTGGGGAAGGAGAAATATTTCGAAATATCACAATCCAGAACTCTTTGATATGATTCACAATATTAAAATGGATAATTTCTGCAATATCAGAAGATACATATTTATTAACCACGTAATATGGTTACTTAGATGTCATATAGTTATAACCAATTCTCCATTGGACTCAACTTTTTATTAGAGATACATTTAATTCTATTCGAAAAAAAGACAAGCTTCTTGCACCCAAAGAAATCTATCTATCCACATGGACTGGTTTTTAGTACAAGAAATTCATAAAAACACTTAGGAAGTTATTATTAAAAATGTAAATTTATACTAGATTTTTTTTGTTGCCTAAGAAATTCATTTGTAACACTTTATATAAAATCGCATACAGTTTATTTAAAGTGTAAATAACAAGTACTCTTTTAAAAAAAGTTTAGATAAAAGTTTTGAAAAAGAATTTTCAAAGGCAAACAAAATATTACCTCTTTCAAAACTCAATTTATGACGATCTTTGTATTGATATATGTTGTTGCATAACTTTTACGTATATGTGCGCGCGCGTAAGTATGTACATTATTATTATTTTAAATGTTCTAAAAAGTTACGATAATTCATTTTAAATATAAAATTATTATACCATTATAACAATGTATCTGCACCCACAAAATGCTATTAAAAATAATAATAATAAATTGATAAATTTTGAAGATAAAGATCAACACCTGCATTTATCACGTGTGTGTAAAAGTAATTTGGAAAAATTCTTAAAAATACAAATAAATCCTAATGAAAGAACGACTTATTAAGTAAACACAGAATGTGCATAATATTTATTTATTTAATTAACAAGAGTAAATTTACAAAAGTAAATGGAAAAAAAAAAGAATACTTACCAAAGATGAAAAAATGTGATATTTTATTTTTGATAATAGTATATATAAACTTTAATGTATTCTATATATAAAATTGACAAAAATTTATTTAGCCAGTGTTTCTTAGGGCCCTTCTAGTTAGAATGAAAACCGGTGAATTAATTCATTCTCTATGCACCTGCTATTTGACTTGATAGCGCGCAATAACTATTCTTATATATATATCTTTGTAAAACATTATTATGTAAATATTTAAAAACTAATATTGCAGTATATATGGGTATTTATTAGTAACAAGTATCAAATCCGTCAGCTTTGGTTCTTTTTAAATAAAACCAATTACCCACTATTTTAATTAAAGCCGTTCTTTCCGCAATAAAAATTTATTGAGTGCATTAAAAAAGACTTTACAGTTGTTGTTTTTTTTGGTTTACGAACAAATAAAAAATCATAAATTATACTTTCGCCACAATTTAAAAACAAATCTTAAATATTTAAAATAAATTTAATGATATTTGAGACTGATTAATGTATGTGTTACATAAAAATAGTCATTATATTCATATCATTACAAGCGGGCATGGTAATTGTGTAATATGAATACCTTTATGAAATATATACGTCTTAGCAACGAACTAAAGGCAGAAGCAATCTACTCTTTAGCTTTGAAACTAGAATAGTGAATTCTCAACCCGTGAGCTATTATATCTTTTAATAATTACTTCTGTCTATCGGTTTTTTATTTTGACATTAATAATTTATTATAATTTAATTAATCACTGCTAATTGTATTTTTTTCATGAAATCATTTTTAATTGATTTATTTCTTTTTAATTTACTATTGTAGAGATACTTAAGTATTGGACGAAGTAACAGCACCATCTATTATACTAGCACTATTTTTGAAATGCATATTTCCCCCCTCTCTTACAAAAAGATCTCAAATCTAATTGAAAGAATGAGAAATACTTAATAAAAAGTTGACGTCTATTTTGTAAGCTTTTTAAAATAAATGTCCATCCTATCTGTCTTTAAAAGAAATCAAACCATTGATATCATATTAACAAGCATCAATAGCGATCAATCGAAACTACTAAAATCAATGGTGTACATCAAGATATTTAAGGAAAGCATTGCTTCAGTATAATAATTATTTTTATATAACATTTTTTACTTATAATATTTTATATGCTTTTTAAACTTTTTTCATAAAACATGGCAAAATCAAACATTTACATGTGCTACAAAATCAAGTATTTATTGTAACTAGTCATTAGGATGCTATAAAACTGCTGTTTCCCAAATACTGTGTCTGATAACATTACCTCATACTGTCATATCTTTAACTCATTTGAGCATCAGTGGAAACAATTTTTGAATACAATTCCATATAATATTTAAAAAAAAAAAAAAGAAATTTAGCTGCTTTTAATCATTTAAATAATTTGTTTAAAACTCATAAGAAACATCATTAAATTATTTAAATATGATGCTTTCATTTAAAACATTTAGTTTGTTTTATATTTTGATTAACAATGAAAAATTGAATTGCTTCTCTCTCTAACTTGAACTCCTTAATGTTATAGTATTAACAGCCAATTCACTGATGAGAGAAGAATAAAAAAAAATTTTCAAAATCAACTATAGTCAGAAATTATTATATACAAAGACAGACTAATAGACATGATTTTAGTAAAAAAAATGCATTAAGTGTAGCAGAGACCATCACATATCTGAATATTCCAATATTCATTAAAACAATCAACTGTGCACTTCCCATGCAGGCATTCATGGATAATTTCATGGATAATTTATCAATTCAAGATCACTTGTTTTTAAAGCAAAATAACTCTAGCTTAGAAGCAATCTAGTCATAGTCATAAAAACTGAACAATGAATACCAGAACATATTTTATGTTTAGATAAATTAGCTTTATTGTCAACAAATGCCAAAAGAAATCTTTCAACTATCTAACCTACAATACAAACATTATACTCTATTTTTGCCTTTCTTTTGATTTCTTCAATAATCCAATTTAAATATTGCTAAATTTTTGTGGCCATTTTTCACTCCCCCAATTCTGACATCACATTATGTTGGTATTGGTGATCTATAGTATTTGTTTTATGATTTTGTCCTAATCTAATATCAAAAATTATTACTAAACTTTGGTTGATACTAAAATATCTATCTGCCAAGATTTTTCAGTGAACAATATGTGATTTCTGTTTATTGAAATTGACTTTAGTTTTTGAAAAATTGATAAACAGAACAAAAATGTATGAACTTATTTGCTATTTTTGTAAAAATAAATTAAATATTTGTTTCTCAGTAAATACATGACATATTCATTTAGTTTTTATTGAAAATATTTGCTTTTTAGCAGAAAGATAATCAGATACAGCAAATGTGAAGAAATAATTATTAAATAAATGGCTGCTGTTAAATAAAAAAAAAACACTCTTTTTAATGTTATTTTTTGCTAATTTTTTGTAATTGTAAGTGAAATTTTAATATTTAAAAAAAGTATTTTGTTGCTTGAAATTATTCTTTATAAACATTTATAAATTACTTTTATTGATTTTGGAAAATCAGTTTGTTTATTTGTTAACATTTGATCTTTTTCAAGTTAGAATAAATATTTAAAATTGAAATGTAATATATTTAAATTGAATAGAATTGTTGGAAAATTGATATATAACTAAATTATATCACCCTAATCCATTTAAAACACTTATCTTTTTATATGTCAACTAGTTTGATATATATGAAACAGAGGGTGGGGAAAATATAAAAAATATTCAATAATTTCACATATCACTGTTAACAATTATTTTTACAATTTTCATTTGTCTTAAATAATGATCATGAGAGGGCAATTTAATTTTTTTCTTTTAATTTAATAACATTTTTAAAACAATTTTAAACTCTTAATGTATATATCACATTTAGTATGTGTACATAATTATATATGTATAATAAATCAATAACTAAGTTGTTTATTTAAAATTGTTTCTATTTTTATTTTAAAGCAATTATTGTTTTTTTTTTAAAAAAAAGTAAACTAGAAAACTCACATTATTCAAAACAATCATGAAAAGTTTTAGAAAAATCATGATTTTTTTAAGCATTTTTTAAAAAACAACTGTTTTAAAATAAAAGTAAATCTATCCCTTTAAGTAGAAAACTTAGTTATTGATTTATTATACAAATATAATTATATACACATACTAAATATAATATATACATTAAGAATATAAAATAGAAATTCATACATTAAAAGAATATATATATTAACTTTTTGCAGAAATATCTAATGATATACATATACTATATGCATGATATTGATTTAAAATAAAATTATATGTATTAAGTGAAGCTCATTTACAATATATACTCATGTTATTATATCTACACACACTAAAATGATATATATATATATATATATATATATATATATATATATAAAGGGTATACATTTTAACTTATAGCAAAAATACTTACTGATATATATATATATATATCAATTATAAGTATTGAGTCAATTTAAAGTATGATATAGTTTTACATTTTCATTTACTGTGCCAATACCAAAAAAAATAATAATTATATATATATATATTAAATGCTTTTATTGACTGTGCACTAAAAAAGAAACAATATAAGTGTTTTTTCAAACACAATTTGAGTTTTTAGATTTAGGTTGAAATAAAAGCAGGGGGGGCAGAAATTGATTAAGTCAACTCCTATTTTTTAGCCCCCATGCTTTTGTTTCAAGTTAAATCTAAAATCTGCAATTGTGGTTAAAGAAATAATTACTTTGTTTCTTTTTAGTACAGTTAATAAAAGCATTTAATCTAAAAATATTTTTATCTCTATTATTTTTAAGTTTTTAATATTGGCACAGTAAATGAAAATGTAAACCTATATTGTACTTTAAATTGGCTGGACATTTATAGTTTATATTATGCCCTTTTGTATGGGTCTCCATAAATTGTTGTGTCAATCTGTTAAAAAAATTTAAATTTAAGATATATTTAGCTATATGATATTAATTTTGTTTATGACCATCTTTCAAAAAGTGTAATTAAAGTAATTTATGAGTATTTGATATGTAAAAATTGTGCTGATGTTTGAGAGAGACGTTTCAATAGAGATGATAATAGTATATGGTTGGGAAAACTGGCCATAATCAATACTGCATTAATAAATTTAATAAATAAATGTTTAAAGTTAAAATTTTTAAAAGACAAGTTAAAATTAAATGCATATATTTATTGTTGATAAAGATTAATATTTAATAAGTGAATATAAATATTTTAATTATTAGTAGTACATAATAGAAGATTAATATTTGATTTTAATAATATCGAAGTATTATTTTAAAAGTTGTTAGAAGATATTATTTATTTTAAAAATATTTATTTTTAAAAATGAAATTGTTAGTTTATTTTTAGATTATTACAACTTTGTAATGTTAAAACAGAGTTAGTTAGACACATACAATCTTGTGGTTTTTAGTAAAGTTGCAAAACTATTTTAAAATTCTGTTATAAAATTTATAAATATTATATTGCTATCACGAAATAAAAATAAAAATAATTAATGGAAACATTAAATCTATTTTAAAATACTTTTAAAAAACATAACAATAAAAATAACTTAATTTTTTATAAAAATAATCTTATAAAAGTTAAAAGAAATTAAGTAAGAAAGAATATTTTAAAAATGTTTAATGGATTTAAATAAACGATAAAGATTAATTTAAGAATTTAATAATGGATAAATAATAAATATTAAATAATCATTATTTATTTTAATTTTGTTGTAAAATATGTAAATAAGCTAGCAAGTTGATGTTTAATTTACCAATCAAGTGGGGATTTCTTCGGTATAAAACCAAGGTTCAATTTCGAGGTTGTGATTTATTTTTAAAGTAAGGTGCTATTTGAGATAGCTAAGTAAAATTATAGACGCTCTCGTAATCGTTTTAAAATTATAAGAGAGTGTTTAAATAATTTATAAAAGTTTTACGCAAATATGCGTTTAATTTAATTATAATTCCTATTGATTTTCTATTGAAGCTCAATTTACTATCAAATAGTCATGAAAACATGTATAAGGATAAAATGTATTGGAGCATTATACTAAAAATTTAACAAACCTGGATAACTAGGAGAGTTACTAGATCATAAAAGTAATATGTGGCCTTTATAATTAAAAGCTAATTGTAATTAATTTTTATAAAACAGATATTTAAAAGAATGAGAAATACTTTTTATAAAAAGATTTTAAATTATAAATCTAAGTATATAACTTGTAAAGATGGTAAATAATAATGATACATAAATATTGCCTTGTTAATCTTTAGTTTAAAAGACTAAATTTTGATAGTTTTAAAAGGCAAATAAATTGGAGTTTAATTGGCAAGAAATACCTATAAGTAAAATTATTATATTATTAAAGTCTGATGTGTACAGAAATTAAAAAAATTAATCTTACCTAAATATTTGTTAAGGAATGCGCAAATCAAATATACGTGGATATCCAAATCAATTAAAAATAATTAAATAAGAACTTTGTAAATTATAGACTAATTCTAAAATAATAACTTTTAAATAATAATATTTTTTCCTTATAAAGAAATGAATCTGGATCTCATAAACTATTTTAATTTTATTTTGTTTATGGTGGAACTAACTTTTATTTTATTTTTTTTTTAAAAAAAGAACGTTTTTCTTTTTTCACAAAAAACTTTTAAAAAACGTGATGTACCGGAAAAGGAAGTAATGTTTTGAAATTTGTGCTAGAAAAGAAATTATGGTGAAAAGAACACTTGGTTATAATATTTTTTATTTATTAACTAACATAAATATTTAATTAATTATTGATTTATTAAAGATAGGAAAGGAATAATTTTTAAAAAAAGCTAAATATTAATATAACATCATGCATAAAGTTTATTTTATAATTATACAACACGTAATATTTTAAAGATAATTGTTGGTGTAAATGTGATTATCTTAAATGTAATCCTGGAGGATCGACGATGTACATAAAGTATCTTTGTAAAAAATAGTAATAATAATAATTTGAGTATTTGCTATTTTTCTTTAGACAACCATATTATTTGATATTGTGTGTATAAATATTTAAAAAATATACACGCATAATATTAGTAATAACATTTATTTTAATATGTACTTTAAATTGATGATAATTTAGTACAAGTAATATGAGAACCTAGAAATAATTATATGATCTTCGGAATAAATTTTAATGTTTCTGTTACAATATTAGGAATTAGATATATATTAGGTAAGTTATTTATTTCTTTTAAGTTAGTAAGAGATATAATAAAAATCTATATTTTATTTTTATTTTTATTAGATAAGTAAGTTAATTTTACATAGAAATTTATATTTTGATTGAGGCTTATCGATATAGATGATGAGGTATAAGAGAATTTGGTAGTTATTTTTTTTAAAATTTGGATCTATTTTCTGTTAAATAGGGTTGCTGACTTTTGTAGATAGAAGTTTTTTTAGGAGGGAATAAAACAAATAAGAGAGTAATAGTTTAAATATAAAGAATCATAGAATTTTATTTAATATAATACTTTATAATTTATTTTGAATAATTTAAAATATTATTTTAAAAGATATCTATTGCATATTGTAAGACATGTAGTATGCATTACATCGGAATGACATAAATAATTATAATCATAATTTTATTATATTACAAAGATATCAGTTTATACATTAATTGATCTTTGGATATTAATAGTAAATGTAATACATACTAGTACATTATAATCTAAATAGCAGTAAGACTTAAGTGAAGTAGCATTTTAATTATTAAAGTCTGTTTATTTACATATATGCTACATGAATGATATTTCACATAAAACCTTTTCTTGTATTAATTGATGACAAATGATGTTTATTAAAATTAAAGTCATAAACTTAATTAAATGTTATTGATAGAACATTTAAAAAATGTATAAATTATCTATTTATGATTATGGAAATAGTAACAGTGTAAAAATCTTGTATTATTATTTTTCTTATTTTTTGTTTTATTTTCTTTAGTTCCATTTGTAATGTAAATAGTGTAAATAAGTTATTTGTTAAAGTTGATGTAAATAAATTTGTTAAGTTGTTTAAAAGATGTGTCGAATTCATTATTTTACACCACAGCATTTGACAACAGATAATTTGAATAAACATAATATTTGCAAGATATGAATTTATTATTTTATTATTTGAGAAAGAAACACAATATTTTCTTAATATAATTTATAGAAATTGATTGACATTAACATATAATATTACAATGGTCACAAAGTAATTATAATGCACAATATCAGAGTATAATATTATTTATTGCCACAAATTGTTAAATTATAAGACTTTAATATATTTTAAAATCAAGATACTATATGGAAATGAAAGACATGTATATGATTTACTTATTTTCTTAATGATTAATAGTACAATAAAATAGATAAGATTAAGCTATACACTAAAGATTATTATTGTTAGTTATTGTTATTAGAATAAGTTAGGTGTATTTAGGTTTGATATTAAATCCCTTATCATTCCTATTTGCACAAATTATTATTACTTTAAGATAATTAGAAGAACCTGAGATTATTTAATTATATTTCCTTAACAAAAGATTGAGATTTATTTATCTATTATTATTAAAGATAGTTCATTTATAAAAGTCATAAGAGTGCTGTAGAGTTAGTAATGAGATAATAAAGAGGTAATAGTATTCTTATGCCATTGAGACAGTGTCTTGGAAAGACATTGGCTCAATGTAAATTCAATTACCAATTGTAACTTCACTTCACAGTCTCATGATTTTAGTAAATACTTATTTAATTAGTACATAATACTGAACTATATTAATTTTGGATAAGTTATAATAAATCTAATAAGATATAGTATTATAAAAATATATTAAAGATAGTTATATATATTTTAGCCAAGCATAATGATTTAATTGAGCTAGTCATATTTTAAATTATATTATATATCGAGAAGTGAGGGTACAATATATATATATATATATATATATATATATATATCACTAGAACTTATTATAAAAAATGATTGACTTAATTAATTACATAAAAAATATGTATAATAAATGAGTAACTAAGTTTACTATTTCAAATGATAAATTTATTTTCATTTTAAAACACATGTTTTTTAAAAAATACTTTTAAAAAAATCGCAAATTTGATTAACTTTTTACATTGTTTTAAATAATGTGATTTTTTATTTTACTTTTTAAAAAAAAACCAATTGTTTTAAAATAAAAATAAAAACACTTTTAAATAGAAAACTTAGGGTACTTTGGTATTATTCCTGCTATGATGTATTACTCCAATGACATATTACTTTAAGTTTGTGATATGTTTAAAATAACACATCTAAGAAATGTGCAAACAAACTTAATTAATAAAATTTGTCTGCAGATCTCAGGGAGGCTTATTTTAAACATATAAAATTAAAATAATATATTACTGGAAGTAATGCATCATACCACATGTAATATGAAAGTTCAAATCTAAAAAAAATAATGGAGACATGTATTTTAATATCCACAAGAGATCAATCACTTTTGATATGTTTTTTAAATGTAATATAGTAAGAAAAAAATTGAAAGATTCTACTAATATTCTGTTCAAGGTATATTGTATTTAGGTTTTTTTAATTACATCTCGGATCAGGATAATTTTCAGTTATAGAAATGTTAATTTCAAAAATAATTACACTTGGTTTATGTTGTCTATAGGGGAACTAATCCAATATCAATAGCAAAATCATAAAAATAGGAAGACCAAAATTAGAAATGATAAATTTAAATATGAAAATTAAGCCCTGTATTTAGCATTTCAGTATTAGCTATTACAATTCAATATATTTGTTAACAGGATGCAAATAATGAAGTGAATTATTTTGTATCATATCCTATTTTTTTAATAAAAAAGAGCATGCAATTCGGTTGGTTTTAATGATTTAAGTACTTTTTAAAGCTCAAAAACAAAAAGACATGATTATCATTATTATTTTTCTGAAAGTATGTGATGATGGTGTTCTAGTTGTATTTTTATATTGGACTATTTCCATCATCTAATATGTGTATTGAATGTCTTTAGAAAAATTTAACTCTATTTAAATATTCCAAATACATTTAACTGTTAGTAATAGCACATCAAACAGGTTAGCATATGCACAATGTTTCAAGGGGTAATTCCCCTAACAGTTGAATATATTTGGAATATTTAAATAAAGTTAAATTTTTCTAAAGACATTCAATATGCATATTAGATGATGGAAATAGTCCAATAAAAAATACAAATGATTATAATTAGAGAATAAAAAGTGACAATGTCATTTGAAACATTTTATATTAATTGTGCTTTAAATATACAAACAACCTTAAATATTATATTTCATAATGAAAAGATTTTTAAAAAATTGAAAATGTTGGAACCTTTAATTAAAACAATGTGTCATTTAGAAATATGTGCATTGGCTTTTTGTAATTGCTAGTTCATAAACTATTATTATAAGATTTATATTCTGAAAGGTTATTTTCAAAAATTTCTAATCAAATATAGATTGATTTAAAAGATTTTATCAAAACAGTTTTTAATTTATATTAATAATGAAATAAAAATAAATTTTCTATTTGTAATGTAACAAGCCAGCCATTTCAATGATACCTTCCTTTACAATTGTTAGAAATATAAAATACCCAGGTTATATATAACTAAAAGATTTTACCACATCTTTGATTACTCAATAAGCTTTTAATTATGAATATATCTATACATGACAGTGTGTAATTCTGCCTTCAAAATTCTTAGATGTTAGTTGATCAGCATTGACTTCCTAAGCATTAACTTCTATTTTTTTCATTATAGAAAATTTCTACTTTTGTCAGTATATTGATAACTGAAGGCAATAAAAAAACACTTTCATTATGGACTAATAAGATCTATATCTTAAAACACTACTATTTTTGGATTTGACACAACAATTGTTTTGATTGGAAAAGCCATGTGAATCAGGCTACAAATGGTGCACTTCGCTTAATTTCAGTATGTTTTAATAGTTTTCATACTCTACAAATTTACCTTAACAGCTAAATGTATTTTCCTTTCATTTTTGAATAGTTGTCACTAAATTACTGCAGTGAGAGACAACTGTTATAATATGATATCTTTTCTTATATTGCTGGGATTATTTTTTTAAGCTTTAAAATGTCATTTATGTAAACTTTGATTTTTGACCAATGTCTTTTTTCTTTTTTTCTTCTCCTATAGAGTAAAATAACAATTCGTGTATTATTATTTTTTCTTCTTTTATATATATATATATTTATGCCAATGCACAATGGACTCTCTCTTTTCTATATCCTCAATTTCAATTTTTAATTACTATTTTTTTTTATCAAGCGTTGGTGGCCTAGCAGTTAGCATAGCTACCTTCCAAGCAGCTGGCCTGGGTTTACTTCCCAGTCAATGCTTTGACATATAAAAAAAATTAATATCGTTTTTCTTTCTTTGATCTTACATTCTTATTTTATTTTAGACCAATAATTGCCACCAAACAGTTGTTTTTCACTCAACATCTGATTACTATATTTAATTAAACCATTACATGATATTGCAGAAGAAAAGTACTTTTTTTATAAGTACGAAAAAATTTTGATTTTTAAAAATTTATGTATTTTTACAACTTTGCTTACCTATGCTCATGATTTACATGTCCATATTCTCCTTTCTTTTTTTAATAAGAAAATATAACTTGTTTATTTTGAACCCTCTCCTAAATTAATATTTTAAAACTCGGAGAATACATGGTCTATTTAATATTTATTTCTTACAATTTTTGTAAAATAACTAAGCCTATAATTTTTAAAATAAATTAATTTTCATTCTTGCATTTAACAAATTTAATATTTTTTTCTTATTTGCATACTCTAGTTAAAACAAAACATACATCACTTTTTCTTTTTTTATCCATAGTTATAAAATTTGTTTCTTTTTTAAACAATAATCACCAATCAAGTAAATCTTTTTTATTTTAACTACTATTCTTTATTGCTTTAAAGCAGTGGTCTTCAACCCTTGGTTCACGACCAGCACTGGGCTGCAGAAGTTTTCTGTCGCAAAGTAGACTGACAGGAAGGTTTATAATAACAAAATAATAAGAGTTTAAACTTTTAATTAATATAAACAATTGTTACTTATTTTTCATCTGATTTTTACCCACTTAAAGAACAGAACGAAAACAAAATCTAATCAATCATACATAAATTAATTTGTTTTTTTAGTTATCACAGATGTTTATGGGGAGAGGGGTAGAATTAAATATTTTATTATTTTTCTAAAAAAATTCAAAATTAAAAAAAAAGTTTTTTATTATACAAACTCCATATATATATAACTTCATCTTGTGTATTTAACATTGTTGTTTTGATCAGTTATAACAATTATGCTCATCTAAGGCTAAGCAGTTTATATCTTTAAAAAAATTTATCTATAGACTTCTGCTGGTCCATGTAACCTTATCTTTATTTTTGCCGATCCACAAAACCTTATCCTTATTTCTACCGAACCACAGGTATGAAAAGGTTGAAGACCATTGCTTTAAAGTGTATGATTTGTCTCGTTATTTGGGATCAAAATACTTTGTAATTTAGAAAAATACCATGTTTAAATAAATTTGCATAATTATAATAAAAATATTTTACAATTATCAATCATACTTACATATTGTTTAAATAAAAAAGTTCATGAATGATTTATAGAATTTATAGATAATAGCCATGATAAAACATTATAATGTGTATTTCAACTTTTTTAAAAAACAAGATAGTATAAAAAAACTAAAAGCACAAATCTACGATGGTGCCAGTTTAATATCTAAACATTAGTGCTCAAAAGTTCCCTTTTCCACTGAAGTCCATATAGTTTACATTTTACTTTGTCTCAAGATCTTAAGAGAATTACAAATTAAAGAATGTAAAATCTTTAAAACAATTAGTATAGTAGCATACTTTATCAGAAGTTTTACAAAATGCACTAATCATCTAGATTGAGAAGTTAAAAAAATTCCATCTGTAAATTCAACAAGATAAGTATATAATGGAAAAATTATTTAAACATCTTTTGAATTCAAGAAAGATTTAACTACAATGTTTGAAACAATTTTAGAAAACTCTGACTAATGGAACATAGAAGCACTCAACACATCTGACATATCATAATATTTAAACGAATTCAATTGTTGTTTTCATATTTTTTAACTGATATTTTCCACAATATTTTACAAAATAAAATCAATTAATTAATTAATTACTAGAAATAAATATGTTTTAAAAAACCGATTGCTTGAATGTCATTGAAATAAATCAAACAAAATGTCTTTATATATCCCATCAAAAAACACCTTAGAATTGAAATAAAAGTGAAAAGCAACTGTAAAAGATTTTTTAAAAAAAGAACAATAATCTTTTTATACAAATAGGTGAGAGATTTAAAGATTTATCAAGTTTATTTTTTCTCAAATTTATTAATTCAAAAATATCACAAATTTATTATACAAAATTTCCTGAAAATGCTTATAAAAATTTAAAGTTTGCTAACATGTAGATATTTTGATTTTTCAAAATTAAGAAATAAATTAAGTCAGATAATTTAAAAATCAAAGATGTTAATAACATTCTTGAACAAATAAATTTTATAAATTTGAATTTTATCTTTCCACAAATAATATTACCATGCATCTTAATCGTGACTATATCCTTCTATTACTGTATCTGTAGAAAGATTATTTTTAGCATGGAATAGAATTAAAAGTGATGTCTAATATTATTTAACAAGTGTGCATATCAAAATTAGTTTTATTGTCAGTAGAGAAGTCTATTAATCAACCTGCTTAATAATTTTGTGAAAATGTTTACAAATAAAGTAAATAAAGTCTTTATAAAACAAAAAAGAATTGGTTTAATTTTTAAATAAATTAATTTATAACTATTATTTTATAAATAAATATTTATTGAATTACCAAAAAAAAATTGTACTGTTTTCCTTCTCTATAATCTCACCACACGTCATTCAATGCTATAATTTCCTCTTTCCCAGACTACTTTTTGGTTTTTGCCATCTTCAGTGAAAACTTAAGATTCAAAGTTAAAAGTAAAGCATTCATGCATTTAGTAGCTATCTTTTATATTGTTCAGTGTGATATGGCCTGAAATTTTAGAAAAATGACAAGGTTTTAAATCTAAACCAATTCACATTTTACAATTACATAGATTTGACACCAAGCAACTTTCTGTACTTTATAAAAACTTCAGATTTATACTGACAATAGGGTTTTTTTATCCTTTAGATAATAAGATTAATACCAACAACATTATATTATTTTTTCAAAATATATGCTTTCAAAAACAATTCTCTTCACTCTATTTAGATCCATCTATTGCAAGTCTGAGTGGTCAATTGACATAGATATTACACACACACGCGCACATATATATATGTGTGTGTGTATTATAGATGATGAGTAAAGATTTCTAGCAAATTGCATGCATAGATAAAGTAGTACTACTTTCTGTATTGTGCAATATGATGGAGTTGAAATGAGGAGCTCATATGTCAAATTGTTCAAAGAAATACTTGCATAATGAGAAATGACGGTCTATGTTTGTATTTTGCTCAATACTTGTATTACTGTGAAATCAAATTGAGTGATATGGTGATGAAAGTAAAAAAAATTGAAAATGTTTCTATAAAGCCATCATTATTATTTGCACTTAGATAGAAACCAGATTCTAACTCTTAAGAAAGTTGTGTAAAAAAATATTGAATTGTTAATATTGATGTGGAGTTCCAGATATTTGATGTTTCTAAGTCATTTGATAAGTTACTGTTGGGCATAAAATGCATGCATTGTAAAAAAAGAGTAGTCTAGTTTTTGTGCTGGTGGATCATTGTTATATGGTAGAGTTTGAGATAAAGGATGCACTGATAAAAACTAAAAAAAAAAAAACATTGAAAATATATATAATTAATTTAATTATATATATATGAATGCTTTTTGTCTTTCACAATTAAAGGAAATTTGCTTAATATAAATAAAATTCAAGCCTATTTATAGTTAGTAATATTAAGCCATGGCACAGCTGATAAATGGAAATCTGTTGAATCCAATCCTGTGGGTCTGGCATTTACATAATTTATAATTCAGTAGTTAGCTATTAAATAACATCCTATACCTTAATAGATAATGAGTTAATAAAGATTAAATTTAAACTAAATATTATTATTGTTTATAGTATGTGCCGATTTTATTCATTGGTTAACATTTATATAAAACGAATTATCTTAAATTTATATTTGATTGGAATATATGTATGTATTTCTTATTAATTATATAAAAGGCAATACATTAATAATTACGAAAAAGTATAAACAAAAAATCTATGGATATTTTTCTATTGGAATGAAAGAATAACTATCAGAAGCATTGGCAGAAACAGTTGAAAATAGATTTAATTTGTATTTCTGGAAGTTATATATATAATAAATATTTGCATTTGTTAATTTATATATATGTATTCATAAAATTTTAACAGAGGGGTTCTTATAGACAAGAGAGCTTAATTGAACAGATGGAGTTTCTGCAAAGTTTTAAACTTTATATATCTTTTAAACTATCTTCAATAGAATTGTTTATTTTGTTATAATTGTTTGAAGCAAATATAACTTTACTATGTTTACATCATTCTGTCAAACCAATATAAGGCCAGAGATTTTTAAAAGATTCATCATCATCATCATCAACCATTATCAATCCACTGCAGGATGAAGGTCTCTCCAAGTTTAATCCATCTTCTCCGATCTTTAGCTTCTCTTCTCCACAACACCCCTGCACATTTTCTTATTTCATCCATCCATCTCACATGTGGTCTCTTTCTGGGTCTTTTACAATGTCTTGGAATCCAGTTTAAAATTTCAATTGTCCATCTATTATCATCTCTTCTAACAATATGTCCAGCCCAACTCCATTTCAATCTTTTAATTTTTTTCAATAACGTCAGTAACACCTGTTTGTTGTCTTACCCATACATTGCATTTTCGATCTCTTCTTGTTACTCCCAACATACATCTCTCCATACTCCTTTGAGTGGTCTGAAGTCTCTGTATTGCTTTTCTATTAAGTTCCAAGTTTCAGATCCATAAGTAAGAACTGGTAAAACACATTTGTTAAAAACCATCCTTTTCAAACACATAGGCATATTTCCTTTTAGTATCAAGTTATTTCTACCAAAAGCACTCCAACCAAGTTTAATTCTATGATTAATTTCCTCCATTATGTTTCCATCTGTATTAATAATCTGACCAAGGTATTTGTAACTGTTAACTTCTTCAAATTCTTCATAATCAATCTTTATTTTCATATTTTGAGCAAATCGATTAAACATTACTTTAGTCTTTTTAACATTTATCTTTAGTCCTACTTTTCTACTTTCATCTGCTAACTCCTGCAACATTTCCTGCAGCTCTGAAGCATCATTTGCAAAAACAACTACATCATCTGCAAAATCTAAATGACTTAAATACTCTCCCATTTTAATCCACAAAATACTTCTTGCAGCAATGCTGTAAAGAGTTTTGGAGTTATGGAGTCACCTTGTCTTACACCTTTCTCAATGTTGATTTTTCCAGTATCATTATGTAATCTAATTGTTGCTGTTGCATTTTTATAAATATTATTTAAAATATGACAATATCCTGGATCTATACCTTGATGATCCAATGCTTTAATCACTGAAGAAATGTGTATAGAATCGAATGCCTTTTCATAATCTACAAATCCAAAACATAATGACAACTCATATTTGTTTGTCCTTTCTATGACTTCTCTCAATACCTGGATATGATCTATTGTACTAAAACCACTTTTAAATCCAGCTTGTTCTCTTGGTTGGCGGAAATCCAAAGTTCTCTGTAGACGAGTTGTAATTATCTTGGTAAAAATTTTATATAAAACTGACAAAAGGCTGATAGGTCTGTAATTTCTAATATTTTCTTTATCACCTTTTTTAAACATTAATATTATTACTGCATTCTTCCAATCTTCCGGTACATCTTTATCATTTAGACATTTGGCATATAACTTTGCTAAAATTGTTTCTATTTCTTCACCTGCTTCTTTTAATATATTTCTTCATACACTTAATTGCATGTCTCACTTCTTCATTTAAAATTCTGGGCAATTCGGAAGATGTAATAGATATAGGAGGTACTTGTTCTTTATTACTATATAATTCTTGATAAAAATCTTCTACCAATTTCATGATGTCATCTCTCTTTTTAGTAATAAATCCATCTTTTTTTCTTATTGCAGATATAAATTTCCTACCAATACCAAAATGTTGTTTAACATTTTTGAGGCTTTTATTTTCTTCTACAGCTTTCCTTGCTATTTCACAGTTATACTTTCTTATATCATTTTCAACTCTTTTCCGTACCATTTTACAAAATTCGAGATATTCAATTCTTTTTAATACATCATTTTTGTATATCTTCATATTCCTTCTTTTCTTCATAAATTCTCTAGTCTCAGTAGAAATTTTATTAGTCAATTGCTGCTTTTTTTCTACCAGCTATGTTTGTTGCAGTTTTTAAAAGTGTATCAGTTATTTTCATATTAATTTCATTCAAATCTGAATCATGTTCAAAATCTCCTAACACTTGAAACCTATTTGTAAGTTCTAATTTAAATTCATTAGAATGTTTCTGAAGATTAGGAATATCAACTGTAAATATTGTTTTTTTTAATAATTTTTGTCTCTCTAGTTTTACATTAACACGTAACTTACACCTTATTAATCGATGATCACTTCCTGTGTTAAATTTATTAAGAACATTACAATCTTGAAATATGTATTTTCTGTTAGTCAAAATATAATCCAATTCTGCTGTACCTTCATTTGGATGCTTCCATGTCCATTTCCTTTTAACATTTTTCTCAAAAAATGAATTCATAATATAAAGTTTTTCTTTTTCTGCAAACTCCACAAGTCTATGTCCTCTCTCATTTCTATTACCATAACCAAAATTACCTACAGCAATTTCATCTTTCATTTGTCTACCAATTCTAGCATTAAAGTCTCCCATAACAATTTTAAAATGTTGTTTACTCTGATCAAAAGCCTTTTGTACATCCATATAAAAATCTTCTACTACTTCATAACTATGAGAACTTGTTGGGGCATAAACCTGAATTATCTGCATTTGGTATCTGCTATTAAGTTGTATAACTAATCTTGCCACTCTGTCCAATACACGATCAATCTCCACAATATTGTTCTTCCACTTTTTATTTATAATGAATCCTACTCCACTTGTATTTTCAATATGTGTGTCTTTATAATAGAGTATATGTCCACTTTTTAAATCAATTGTTTCTTTTCCTTGTCTTCTAACTTCACAAAGTCCAATAATGTCCCATTTAATATAAGACAGTTCTTCTTCTAATTCTTGCAATCTTCCTTCACTTGAAAGTCATCTGCAGTTGTAAGTACCTAAATAAAAAGTCGTCATCAAATGGCAACCTGGGTCTGAAATCAGGGGATTCTTAGCACCCTCCGCCTTTGGCCACCAACCACTGCCTTGGTTGGTGACTTTACAGCCTCCTGGGAATAAGGGCCATGCTTTATTTTTGTCTGTCATAATTGTATATATGTATTGGAAAAATATTTATCATTTACACAAACATTCATTCTGCCTTATCAGGCATTGAGAAGAAAGACCATGGTGTTTCTTGAACTTAAACACAGAGGTAAAAAGCCAATAAACTCACCACACTGGCTAATGCGTGTTGGTGAGCAGCCCTTCCATGTTCGTATACTATATGAATAATCACATAGTAATAACTGCTGCAACGACAAGAACGTATGGAGTGGACATTAGGAATTTGCCCTGCTCAGTTCCTTTAAGGCCTCCAAGAGGAATCAAAGGGTCTCCTTTCAGTTAATAGCAAGAATATTACTTAATTTGTAAAAAATATGAATATCATCACTATTTAATTAAAGTCATTTTATTGGGGGTTTTTTAATTAGAGAAACTATTACTCGGTCACAGATTATACCTATCACTTGAACAGTTTCATGTTTACCAACATTATCTTTTATTTTAAAAGTCTAATCTGATTATAATTTAACATTGGAGGATGTTTACAACAATTATAACCAGTCAATAGTACACAAATACAAAACGTTGAATAAAAAAACTAACAGCTATTATGTTGTAATATTAATTGAGTGAATAACCTCTACAATACCATCAGAATTTATTTTAATAACTTTATTGTGTGATTTTATAACTTACTTTTTTAAACCAGAAGTTTATCATTAGATAAAATCTGGCTTCCAAATACATTCATTAGTTTTATGTACTAATACATATTATTTTCAAGATGGGTCCTAGAAAGGCTATCACGTATTAGAAAATAATTGGATGATTTATTGCTTGAAACTTTTACAAGAAGTTTAATGCCAGAAATTATGAAGCAGGGAACCATAAATTTTGAGCTTGAGTTCACCACTCCAGTAACCCATACAAGCATCCATTCATACTGACAAATTATAATGATTCTTTTATACATCCTTAAATATAGTTTGAGTTATTGTGTTTTCTTATTTTTGAACAAAATTATAATGCACTAAAAACAAAATAATAATGTAATACCAGTTTAAATTTATATATTAAGCATTTTAAATATCTTCCATAGTCATCAAGAAATATCTATTTCCATTTGCTGTTTATAATATTTTAACTTCAAAATGCATATACAGTAGTTGCAAATTAATGTATTAGGTATGTGTAGAAAAGTTTAACATATTGTTATAATCTTAGTAAATATCTATTTTTAAATCCGCATTATGAACTATAACAAAAACCTTAACTGCATTACATGATCACCATTTAATATGCTTACATATGCTCTTAATAAGAGAGTCAAACTCTCCATACCCTAGTGCCATCAAGTACAAGCCTTTGTAATCAATGGATGAGTAGGCACTAGATAGAGATTTTATAAATAAACATTTATACATCCATTGATTATAAGGGCTTGCACTTGATGGCACTTCTGTATGAAAAGTTTGGGTCTGTAAAATTAATGATAAACAAGCTAATTACAAATGTAATAGAGAAGAAAGAGTCAAAAGAATTTATAAAAGGCTAGTAAAAAAGGAAGAAATTGTTAAAATTGAATGTTTGCATATGCAAGGGGTGGGAGACCAAAAAAGTGGGTGGAATTAAACAAAGCAGTTAAAAGTGAAGGGTTTGATGTATTAGCAGTAGTGGAAACACATTTAAAAGAAAAAGAAGAACCTACACTGAAAGATTTAATATGGCAGGATATAAATAGTAAAAAAGAAAAGGTGGTAGTATAGGAGTTATGTCAAAAAAATATTTAAATACTGCAAAGTGTCAAAAAAATTTGTGATTTGAAATAACATTAGGAAGACAAGAATGGGTGGTGGCTATAGTGTATATGGCATTGGAGATAGTCAAACAATAATGGAGCAAAATAGTAGCATATATAAATGCCTAGTTAAGGATATACAGGGTTTTAAAATGGAGAAGAAAATTATGGTTAAGGGGATATGAATGGACATATTGAAAAAAATGATGACATGGATAACAAGAATTGACAGCTTTTGAAATTTTTTATCAGAGAGTGAATTTGAGGATTAAAAATTTATCAAATATTTATGAGAGGCAATACACATGATCTAGAAATAATATATTTCACACAATATATTATATATTAGTAGAGAAAGAAGGAATGAATAAAGTACAAAAAATTAAAGTGTTTGATAATGTAGAGAGTATGTAATAGTGTTCATAATTTTTTATAATAAAATTGGATAGTAATGTGATGGAAAATAGTAATAAGAATAGAAAGAATAGTGAAAGATGTGGATGGAGAATGAATGATAAGAATAATATAAAATAAAAGTAGAAAAAATCATGGAAGATTTTGTTGGGAATGATTATAAGGACTGGTGTGGCGAAGTAGAAAAAGTGGCAAATAGGGTTTTAGATGAGAATATTCACAAGAATAAAAGTAATAGAAAAGTGAAAATTAGTAAAAATATAAAAGAGTTGTAAAAGCATGCAGAGAATATAAATGTGCTTTTAAAAACAAAGAAAGTGAAAAAGATGTTAATATGAAATGGGAAAAGTATTTTAAAAAAAGAATTAAATTAAATAGTAAATTACTGGAGAATATTAATAACAGTGGAAGAGATGGAAGTAAAAAAAATTGAAAATATATTAAAAGAAGGAATATAGGGGAGAGAGAAATAGTATTACTAGATGATGAGGAAAAAAATATGTAGTTCTAGAGAAGAATTAAAGACAATCTTAAATAAGTATGTAATGGATATAAAAAGTTGTTAGCTGTGAAGGACAGGGTAATAACAAACATAAAAGCATATAGCAATGGAAATATTAGGTTTACAGAAAATAAATTGAATAAGATAGGAAAAAAATTGAAAAGTAGAAAGGCAAGAAATTTAAATAAATGTGCAGCAGAGATGGTGATGAATTTAGGAAATAAGACAAAATTAAATTTATTATCATGTTTTAATAAGATGGCACAGAAGAGAACATTTCCAGATAGCCAGAATTAAAAAGTTAAAATATTATAGACTGGTAGTAGTAACATCAGTGATATAAAGTTTTTGAATATATGGTGGCTGGAAGAGTCACAAAATGGATGGAAGAAAATAATATAATGGAAAAAATGTAAGGAGGTTTTCAATCAGATAGGTGTATAGGAGACAGTTTATTTATAGTCACATATACATATATATATATATATATATATATATATATATATATATATATATATATATAAGTAGAAATACAATTAGATATATATGGTCGTTATAGATATAGAGAAGATATATGATAGATTAAATATAAATAAATTATTAATAAGTTTAGTAAATTTGGTAATGAATGGAGCTTTATTGAATATTATTAAGAGATTGTATGAAAATAATTGCTATATGTATCATTTAGGGAATATAGAATCAGTTGGAGTTGAACGTGAGATGGGACTAAGGTAATGAATGATACCTTATGTCACCAATTTTGTTTTGTTATATTGGAGTGAGAAATAAAAAGACTGGGAAAAGGGGTAGAAATACTATTAATAGATTACAAGGGCATGTATATATTAGCAGGTCTTTTTTGTGCACAGAAAGTAGGAAAGATATGGAAGTTATGCTGAAGGTGTGTGCAAGGGTGGGTAAAAAAATGACGATTAAATTTAGTGAAGTTAAATCAAAAGAAGTGATGGTAAATGCTGGGAAAAGAGAAGAAAAAGAATTTTTATGGGGGGGGGGATATAAAATTAAATGTGATGAATATGTATAACTATTTGGGAATTGTCTTAAGTAATCAAAAAAATTGCTTGAATGAATGGGAGAAAAATTTGAAAAATGAAAAATGAAACAAAGAAAAGAAAGAAATTGATAAAGAAATTAACAGTGTTTTCATATAAAAATATGATATAGCTGGATTTGAATGGAAGGAAGTGACAGTGGCAGGATTAACCTGTGGTAATGAAGCATTATGTGTAAGAAATGTGTATTAGATTTCTTAGAAAAAGTACAAAGAGAAATTGGAAGAAATGCATTGGATGCAGAAATGTGGATGGCAAAAGAGGCAATTCAAGAAGATAGTCAAGTTTTTATATGCGAGATGCAAAAAGCAAAATGAAAATGTTTGGTATATTTCAATTTATGGATAATAAGAGAATAGCCAAAATAGAATTTAATTAGGTTATGGGTAAAGGACAGGCAACAAAATGTGTGAGAAAGTTAGTATGGTGTTTAGAAGATTTGGATAAAGACTTTATGTCAGTATACTTATACAAAAGGTGGGATGATTGTGTTAGGAGAATTGTTGAGTATTGTAGGGGTAATGAATGGAATAGAAGAAGAGATGCATTAATAAAAAATAGAAAGTTGGAAAAATGGAGAACTAGTACGAAGAGTAAAAAGAGTTTAAATATACATAGAAGTAAACAGAATATTGGGTGCGAGTAGCAAGGAAACTAGTTTTCTGTTTAAGGCTCAAGCAGGATCATTAGCAACAAGGAAATATACACATAAATGGAAAAATATAGGTGATTTATTCTGCAAGCTATGTAAGGAAGACATAGAAAATATTAGGCATCTGTTAATTGAATGTAAATGCCTACAAGCAAAAAGGATACAAATAATAAAGTTGTGGGAGATAAATATAAACAAAGTGATTATACAGAGAATGGGTTCTTGTGTTTTTATGCTGGGTTTGGGAAAAGATAAGGGGAATATAAAGACCATAGAATTAACAAAGATTATGTTGTGAAAATGGGATGGAGAAGGATAGAGAAGAATATGGGAAAAACTTAGGGTGGGGAATGGAAAGGGAAGACAAGTGGCTAACAGATTTCTCTGGGGATATTGGCTGAGAGATTCCCTGACTCCAAGAAAAGAGAAGCCATAGTGCATCACATCACATTACATTATTTTTGTTAATCTTGACTGCAGTAGTCAAATTGGTTTTTATTGATAATTTATGTGAAAACAGAAACGTCCTTCAATAAATAATCCCTTTTTTTTAATTTAATTCAGTATTAATTATTTTATTTACAACAAAGTAAAAAAACACAGATACGATCATATTTTTATATTAGGTTTTCTTAAAAGCAAAAATTTAACCTGCAGCTTACAAAATGTATTTTATTTCACTGCTAACATCTATTGTAAACTTGATTAGCCAATAGATGCTACATATAAATATTTATTAAATCCATACCTACATCTATTTTATTCATATCTTCAGACTAGTTTTGGATTGTGATGCAATAGGTTCAAAAGACTCATGTACTCCAATCGATGTTCAAGTCCTCAGTGAAAATGACTATACATCAAAAATTAGTTAATAGCATCATATGTGAAGCTAATAAGTATAACAATATAGTATCCTTTAAAGTTTTCTCTTGATGTATGATCTTAATGACAAAAATTTTAAGCCACAGATCTATCTTTAGATAAAGAATTTTATATATTGATTTACGCACACACTGTATCAATATTTTATATCTTCTTGAAATAACTTTATAAGAATAAAATGAAGGTATAAAACACTTTTATAAATGATTTGTTTTTCATAACAAGTAAAAGAAAACCTTCGACCAGCATTATTAATGCTCAATATCTATTACAGAAATCTGATCATTTCTATAAAAAGCCCTAACAAAACAAACCATTTAAACAATCAATCAAAACAGATGATGTTTTGTTTTTCCAAGAATTATTATCTTTTCTATAGATTAATATTAAAATTGAAAACCAACTTATGAAAGTATGTATATACTGTAATTTACACAGCATTTTAATAAATTACACATTATAATTAAAACAAATTATTAATCTAAAAGTGCCGACATTTTTTCTCTCATGCTACAATATTTTCATTAGACAAATATTTTAATGATTATTATTAATCGTTTATTAGGCTTTAAATTATCACATCACTTTTAGCATAAATATAACTTTTAAACTTTATTTAAATATCATATTTCAATTTTTATCTAATACAGTCACAGTGAATTATTAATCTACTTCATTTCTCTTTTTTAAATATATAATATCCTAAATATTATTATTTTAATATTTTATCACATATTTTAAACACATGAATAAAAAGATGTATTTCTAGCTGAATCAGCATTTTTCCATTAGCCTATATTTTTTTATTCATATGGTTAAAGTAAGTGATAAAATAGAAGTTATAAGTATATTTTAATATCAAAATAGTAACTAGTCAAGTGTTGGTGGTCGAGAGGTCAGCACATCTGCCTTACAAGCAGTTGTCCCGGATTAGCGAATTTACTTCCTGGCCGATGCTATGACCCATGGGAAGAAAAAATAATAATAATAACTATCTCGAATAATAAGTATTAACGATCAGACTTAAGAAATTTCATCTCATTAATTATAAACGTGAAAAGTTATTTTAATTAGACTATAAAAGTTAAATTGATACTTTTTTATTACAAGTAAAATGATGTTCAAGCACAAAGCATTAGTAGATAATTTCATTCAATTGTCAAAACAGAAAAAATAAATTGCTTTTATTTTCCTCAATCTAGAATTATCCAGAATTTGTTGCTCATCCATGAATTATTTATACATAATACATATATTTTTAAGGGCAATATTCTGAAGTAAATAAAAATAAAATTTTATAGAAACAACAAAACTTACATTTATTCTCAAAAAATATCACTGAAACAAAATATAAATAAATATGAGATATGTGCAGTGGTCAAGATCTTCTGAAATAATGTTTTACTGTCTATGTACCAATTTTTTCACTTATGAATTTACATGCACCAGCTAATGCTTGCACTATTTTGTATAAAATATAATATACTATAGATAAATGTTTGGAGTTAAACAGAACATTTTTTAAATTTAAATTTGTCAGGTGTGGTCTTAATTTTGTTTTGATCAATTTCATTGATGATTTTCATAAAAATTAAAACTTCAAGTCTTATTAAGAGTAAACAATTACAAAATGAAACTTAAAACAATAACTGATTTATTCTGGGTTAGTTTTCAAAATTATCCAAAGTGTAAAGTCATTTTTGAATGCAATATTACTTTACAGAATCTAGCCTTACTTTTTTGTTTTATAATCATTATTTAATGTGCCAAACCAAGTTTGGCAAATGTACTATAAGTTGTCCATCTCTGTTTTAAAACCTGATAAATCAAACTGTGATAGAAAAACTAGAGAATGATTTAAAATAAGAATTGCATAGGCTAACAATTATAATAATAAAAGAAGATTTTTTTAAATGTTAAAATTAGAAAAAATGACTGATCTAGACTTTAGATGTATATCTATATGAGAAGAAACAATGAACTATTAAAATGGTACAGTATAATATTTGAGCTGTGAATATTGATAAAGTGAAAAAGATAATAGATTTGATTCAGTTAAACTAAATAAAAAGAATTGAGCTTGGTTTAAAGATATCTGTTTTCAAATGTAACCATTATTTCATTGAAATGTCATTCCTCAACTTGCATATAATTTGTGAGAATGTTAAAAACTTATGTGACATTTTCTTCTTTCATCTTGTCTGATAAGATATTTTTTAAAAGAAGCACATATAAGTGTGAATTTTTTGAAAGCAAAGTGTTAATTCAAATGTTTTGATATATCTTCAAGAACTGCATTTAATGCTGTCTTCAAATACATCAATATCAAAAACACCATCTTATTTTAGGTAAACCTACAGTTTCCAGGTCACAATAAAATTCAAATTTTGTTTCAAATTTTTTTCACCAGAGTGTTTCTTGTCGAATTACTGTGCATTGTAGTTTTCATTTATAGAAAAGATAAAAGAAAAGATAAAATTCGGTAGGATTGAAATAAAGTATTTCTGGTAGTGTAAAATTGTTACATTGTCTTGAGGCAATTAATCCTATAAATGGTAATGTAGTTGTAGTGTCAGAAAATGAAATGTTACATGCTGCAGATATTCATATAGAAAATTGGACATTGTGGCTGTTGATGGATGAACTTCGAATTCCGGAGTTAGCAATGAAGTGGTTAGCAAGGAGGCGCCTGCTTAAGAATAGTATCCTATGTCAACATTGTGGCATGCAGTGCAGATGGATGGGGTGCATACAACAACTTAAGATTAATCCATAATGGTGTATATATGCACTCTGTCATCATACACCAGGAGAACTTTGTAGATCCTCACGACTTAAAAACAATCCATAATGGTGTATATATGCACTCTGTTGTCATACACTAGAACTTTGTAGATCCTCATGACCCTGATATCTGCAGACAAAATATGAAAAAAAAAATGTGGATGAGAGCTAAACACAAGCTTAAACATAAGTGTGGTACCAATAGTACTTTATTTGAATCCTATCGCAGTAATTTGCTTTCAAGACTCTCTACACGACTGACGCAGTCTGCGAATTTTATCGCTATCGTAAGCGAAACCTATAATGGACAGTAATTATGAATGTTAGTAGGATATATTGTTATTATTTTAATAAATTATTTTTTATAATATAATTATTTGTTATTTATTATTTTTTTATATTATAATTTCGTGTATTTGGTATTTCACAACAAATTTTTAAATAAATCGACAAAAGACCCTCTGGTGAAAAAAATTTGAACTACAAAATTTTGTCATGACCTGGAAACTGCATGTTTACCTTATTTTATTTTGTAATTATAAATTTATTAAATGCACATTGATTACGTAAGTAATATTTACTAAGGCTATAACCTCGAGAATATGCGTGTAAAAATGCGATAGTAGGGACCTCTACAGGTGTTTAACCACAAGCTTATGCTATCATAAGCTTGTGGTTAAACACCTGTAGAGGTCCCTAAATATTCTCGAGATTATAGCCTCAGTAAATATTACTTATTTTATTTTGTAAAATCTAAACACATTACCTCTTCATTGTAAATCCACAAATTTTAAATGTTTAACCATTATATTTTTAAATTAAAAAAATTATAGGTAAATTATTTGCATAACTAAAATATTTTTTAAAAACTTATATATGTAATAGAAATGTTTAATTAAGGAATTTAATTTTCACAATCACATCATTAATATTACTTCTTGAAATTTGTTCATGATGTTTTTAGCTTCTTTTTTTGTTTTTGGTAATAATAATCTTTGTTTCATTTATATATATAAAAAAGGTGTAGTGACCTGATAAACATATTGACTTACTAAATAAAAGTCGTACTTATTTTTATTAGTTATTATTTGATCAATATTGGAAACAAAGCAAGGATTATTTTAATTTCCAGAGGGCTTTTTAAATAATTAAGATAACTACAACATTAAGATGTATTAAAAGACAATACTAATTTTGTAAAATCAAAGAAAACAAAAATATTAAATACACCTGCAGTGCAGTTTCCATTTGTCATTTTTTATTTGTTAATTTAACAAGAGTGCTTAGCATTAAATATGCATTAACATTATATTTAAGATTTCTCTGAATATATCTTTAGTAGTACTTCTAATTTACAAAATTCTTTTTTAAAAAAAACTTTATCTTTTATCTACAACAGTGATTATTAATTTGGGTTTCTAATTCTCTCTGAAGCTTCTGAAGCAACCATGTAGTGATCATGTATTAAAACATGTATAATATATTTTTTTGCAAATATAATAGTAGTAATGAAAATAAAATTGCTGAAGTTCACCATTATTGGAAATAATGATATTGCCTCTGAAACATGGAATTTTCAGTAGTTGTTACAGTGATTATCATTTAATACTTTCACTGCAAAAAAACATTACTGCATTCACTCTCAAAACAATAGATATTTTATAGATTATATTATGGTTAATAGTCAGATTATAAAAGAAGTTAAAATTACAAAAGCACTTACAGTCATATATTATTGAACAATCAGAGATTAATATTCTTCAAGATTAAAATATTGATGACATTAAAATATAAATCTTACTATAAACATATTGATAGAAAATTTGGGATTTATTACTTAGCATAGCAGCAGCTGTGGCTTATGCCAAGATGCAATGTCTCTCAAACATTAAAATTGATCATTTGGGCATCCATTCAAGTCATGTTATTGACCCATTAGAACTCTCTTGAAGAGTGTATTGTAAATATGAATTCTGTGTCAGCTATTGCTTTAAAAGAAAATATGTAATTTTCTGATATTTTTATCATTAAAATGAGTTTAGAACTTAAAAGTAATGTAGCATCTGCAGATCTTCAACACCTATACAGAAGTCTAAAAAGAATTGATGGGTTGGAACTACAAGGGAGGCATTTGTTAATTATTTTTTGACACATTGAAATAATTAATGTGAAAAAATATAATAATTTTATTTAATCATATACTTATGTTGATATTCTGAACGTGTGAAAAAAATACTTTTCATATGTCAAAGCATTGACCTATGAAAAGTATTCTTTTCATCTGTTCAGAATAAGGTGAAAAGAATACTTTGGAGAGCTTTTGAATAATATAAGAAATCAAAAGGCTGTCTTTAAAGATACAAATAGAATATTGTTATTCCAAATATGTGTTATTCAAAAATTTCTATTACCCATCAAAAATTTTAAAAATTATATTTGATCTCAGTTTGAATAATATATTGACAAACAAAATTAAAAACAAAAAATTATTCAGTGAATCCATAAAATATAACTCTATTTGCCTGTTTTGTTTCGTTGTTTTTTTTTAGCAAAGTTAGGAAGTAAATGATCTACTTTTGAAATACAAAAAACTCACAAATGTGGAACAGCTCTAGAACTAGTGACGTTTGGATTAATAGTGTTTTACTTCTATATTTATACTATCAACTCGTTTACATTTAAGCAGAAATGCAGGTAAAATATCATTAATACAAAATTTCCGTTTTTAGAACTTGATTTTAACCCAAATTCTGTTAATATGAGGAGAAAACAAGCAAATTAATTTACAGACATTTACTGAATATATTTTGTTTATTAATTATGCTTGTAAATGTACAAATAAATATATTATTTGTAAAATGTTAAAGATCATTTTTCAAATTTTTTTTTTTTTTTAATAATAAGTGTTTGGATTGGATTAATTATATTCTACTGTATCCAGCTTGAGGAAATTATTTAGCTCTTTATAATTGCAAAGTCTTCTAGAATACCTGTGATATGATAAAATATAATGACATGTCTGCAGTATCTAAAATATTATTATTATCCACTTTAAAAAAAGGTTATTTACTATCATAGATAACTAATAATACAAACTAAGTGGGGTTTTGCTGCCAAGAAAATGCATAAAAAGAATTTCTAGAAAAGGTCTGTCAGAGCTCTGAGTCACTTAATTAAAAAACTTTGTGAGTGTTTAAAAATGACTATATGTATGCAGAAGTTTATCATAACTCATAATGTTACTTTGAATCTTCAGGAATATGAAGAATATGAAGTGAAATTTGCTGTAAATGGACATTTGATTTCAGGAGGTTAATCTTTAAAAAACAGTTTGTATATGATTTCTTGAAACAAGAATACTATTTTTAAAAATTATATCAATTAAAAGCAAAAATTACATCATCTTGGATCCTAGACTTACCCTGTTGAAAAAAAAAGCATATGATATCATTGTTCAGAAGTTCATAAAAAGTTCAAGAGCCAGACCTGCTGATGCCAGAATTGATCCTGGGACCTCCTGATCCCAAGTCAGATGCTCTGCCAACTACTCTAAATTACACAGAGTATTGTGCTATGATGTTTTGAATACAATGTATAATGAGTTGGATTTAGTAATTATCTTTTTAGATATGGTTAGAACTTCCATTTCACCACACATTCTTGAAATATTTGAATAAAGACATTGCAGATATATGATCCCAATATGCCATGTTAACCAGCACTTTTTTGTTGGTACTCTAAATTCAGTGCTATAAATATGATACTAAGAGGGTATTGAATGTGCTAAGCTCAATTAAAATTATGAAAATACTAAGCTTTTTTATCATAGTGCCCCAGTGCTAGAAAGTCAATTTACATGTATCTTGAGTGTTTGTTCAATTTTTAGCAAAAATAAATTATTACAGTTTGATATACAAGTGATTAAACTCCCTATGCTCACATTTGTATCATCACCCATTTCAGACAAATATATTAATGATTATTATTAAACATATTATTCCTAAACTATGTTTAAACTTTTAATTTTATTAAAGATGAATATATCTATTTTTTAATTAAACAAAAACTCGTGTAATAATTCATCAATAAATAGTTTTGCCATGTGCAATAATTTTTTACATATTTTTTATAACTTCAACTCAACCAAAGATTGTTGAACATATAAATAGAGACATCATCTGAAAAAGACAAGATAAATTTTATACTGAATAAGAATTTTTCAGATGGCCCAAAACACAGTCTTTCACAAATGTCATCATTTGTTCACAGTTTAATATAAAAGCTTCAAACTTTTCATCCTTACAATTTTTTACTTTAAATGAATCATTAATGATTATGATTTAATTTCTTTATCTTTCAGCATTAGACCAACTTTTAGCTTTTTTGGCTTGGAGAGATATCAGTTTGAGTATGTGGAATGTTTTAATTATTTTGGCAGCACTATACTCATGCTCTTGTGATGTGCTTTGCAAAGTAAGACATTTTATTTATATAGTTGCTTTAACTAAATTAGTTACATATAGGATTTATATTCTATTAAATTTATTGTATGAAAATGAATCCTAGACCTGCTATCAATATATTATAAAGAAACTGAAAAAATAACTAAATGCTTCATAATATTTTGAAAATAAAATAAGAAGATCATGAGTATAATGATGTGTTATGTTTTCCAAAAAGTAGTGATATTTAATATACTATAGAATAATTAGATCTTTGTGAACAGGATTTTTGCATAAGAAGCAATTTCATTTGCATTTTAAAGATATCTTGAAGATATTCAAAAGAGATACAGGAACAATTGATTTCACTGGATAAATATAAATGAGATTATAATATATACATGTATTTAATTTGTTCCAGAAGAGATTAAGAAAATAACATTGCAGGATGTCAAATAAACTGAATCAAAGAATATTGTATGATGTCTGTAGGTATGTTTGTGGTAAGTGAATTAATTTATATTATTATTCCATAACTCATATTTAATACTTGAAGTTTTAATATTTTATAACAATAACATGAAACTGTGCACAAAATTTTCAAAAATACCCTTTAAAAAGATTTTTAATTAGAAATTTAATAGTAAGGTCTGCAAAAAACTTACTATAAAAATTGTCAACAAAATGTTAACTATTTTCACGATTCCGAGATGATACTTTATATGACTGTTTTAAAAGTTGCCATTTAAAGAAGAATAAGTAATTTATTTTATTGTTAGAAATAGAAAGTCATTCAAATTTTTTAATTGCATATTAGCAGGTGAAATTATCCAATTTTTCTATCTAATAACTCGATATGTTATATACATTGAAAATATTAATCTTACTTTAGAATATTATTTTATATAATATTTTATGGTTTGGTTAAAGGTCAGAACATATTTTAAATACAGAAAGATCTAAATAAATAGGAAGGGGAATGAAAATAGTTTAAAATAAAGTACGACTAAAAATTTCAAGTATACTACAAACTCTTAAACATATGTTTGAAATGTTGAAATAATATATTTTCTTTATATATTAGTATTATAGCTGCAGAAAGGAATTTTCTATTAATTGAAAAGAGACTCACTCTTTGATTCCTCTTGGAGTTCTTAAAGGAACCAAGCAGGGCAATTTCCTAATGTCAACTCCATGTGCTTATGTTGTTGCAGCTGTTATTACTATGTGATTAATCATATAGTATAGAAACATGGATGTGCTGCTCATGCTGGCTTTTTATCTCTGAGTTTAAGATCAGTTGCCTGATAAAGTAAAATTGGTATGTGTGACTGAAATTTTTTTCTGATAGACATTTACAGTCGTGATAACTAAACATGCCTTATTACCAAGAGGCTGTAAAGTCATCAGCCAAAGTAGCAGTAAGTGGTCAAAGGTAAAGGGTACGATAAATTCTCTGATTGCAGATCCAGGCTGCCATTTGATGCCAAACTTTTATTTAGATACTTACAACTGCAGATCACTTTCAAGTGAAGAAAGATTGCAAGAATTGGAAGAAGAACAACTATCTTATATTGAATGGGACATTATTGGAACTTTGTGAAATTAGAAAAAAAGATAATTTAAAAAGTGGACATGTACTCTATTACAAAGGCACAAATATTGGAAGTACAAGTACAGTCAGATTCATTATAAATAAAGAGTTGAAGAAAAACATTATGAAAATGATGGTGTATTAGACAGAATGGCAAGATTAATAATTCAACTTAATAGCAAATACCAAATGCAGATAATTCAGGTTTATGGCCCACAAAGTTCTCATAGTGATAAAGCAGTAGAAGATTTTTATATGAATGTACAAAAGGTTTTTGATCAGACTAAACAACAATTTTAAATTGTTATGGAAGACTTTAATGCTAGAATTGGTTGATAAATAAAAGATAAAAGTGCTGTAGATAAATTTGGTTATGGTAATAGAAATAAGAGAGAACATAAACTTGTGAGGTTTTCGGAAAAAGAAAAACTTTATATTATGATTTTTTTTTTGAGAAACAATAAAAGGAAATGGACATGGAAACATCTAAATGAAGATATAGCAGAATTGGATTATATTTTGACTAACATAAAATATATATTTTAAGATTGTATTGTTTTTAATAAATTCAACAGAGGAAGTAATCATCGATTAGTAAGATATAAGATATGTGTTAATGCAAAACTAGAGAGAAAAAAATGAAGAAAAACAATATTTATAGTTGATATTCCTAATCTTCAGAAACATTCTAATGAATTTAAATTAGACCTTGCAAATCGGTTTTAAGTATTAGTAGATTTTGAATATGATTCAGATTTGAATAAAATTAATAAAAAAAATAACTGATACACTTTTAAAAACTGCAACAAAGATAGTTGGTAGAAAAATGTGGCAAGTAACCAATAAAATGTCTACTGAGACTAGAAAATTTATGAAGAAAAAAAGGAGTATGAAGATACATAAAAATTATGCATTAAAAAAAATTGAATATCTCAAATTTTGTAAAATGGTGTGAAAAAAGAGTTGATAATGATGTGAGAAAGTATAATTGTGAACTAGCAAGGAAAGCTTTAAAAGAGAATAAAAGTCTCAAAACTGTAAAACAACATTTTGGTATTGGTAGGAAACTTACATCTGCTATAAGAAAAAGATGGAACTATTACTAAAAGAGAAATGGCATTATGAAATGGGTAGAAGAGTTCTATCAAGAATTATATAGTAAGAAAGAACAAGTTCATCCTACATCTATTATATCTTTTGAATTGGTCAAAATTTTAAATGAAGAAGTGAGAAATAGAAATTTTTTGGCAAAGTTATATACTGTAATGATATGGAAAATGAGGGTGTGCACCTGGACCATCAATCCCAGGTCAATGATACAAAATTTAAAATATTAAATATGAATTTAATTAATATAAAAATGATATAAAAGTAATAAGCATGAGAGATTCTTCTGAGAGATCAGCACAGCTAACTATATATGTATAAGTATGCTAATTATAAGTTCACTAGCATTACACAAAAGTAATAACCATCCATCATCATGAATAATCAGCAATAATTGATAGTCAATATGGTAACTGGATTTGAAATGGCTTTACTTAGATCAGAATAATTATTTAGCCCTTTCCAACTTCTTGTAGATTATTTAAACCCTAATTTGGATACACAAACTTTTGTTAATCCATCATAATATATGACAATAAAAACAATAATGCTGGAACATAACATGCTGATCATTATCAATGCTCTGGCCACTTAGTACCATTAATGTACTGACCAACTATATACTTAATTTCTAAATAAATACAAAACTAAATAAAATGTAGTGCAAGAACTAAATGTAACAATCCAGGATCATCATTAACAACTGGAAGCCCATAAACAACAATATAAACACCTTTTATATAATAAACCATTGTACATGAATCTAACTCAGAGAACACAAGCTCTATAACTGTTACAGTAAGCAAGAGATGATGCAACATATAATACTCTAAAAAAACTATTTAGGATTGAGTAAGTTCACTGGAATAATTTTAACAATGATATATCAGTTTCTTAATAACAATAAAAAAATTAAGGTCTCCAGAATATGACTATTCACATATAAATTAAGCCTTCTGATTTTTATTAATATACAAAAGAAAATATGCTATCACATTGTGATTTACATATATGTTCCAATAGGTTTATATAAAGCATCTATATATCAGATCACAGACGTGTTGTAACATATGGGAATTGTCATATAATCATAATAAAAAAACAAATTATCCCAATGTGATTTATAAATATCTCATAATGGGTTTATATATATATATTGTAAGGTGATGCCCAATTCTTATAAAAATAATAAGTAACTGATGTTTTGGGATGAAATGTATAAAGATAAATAGGCAGCCAACTTTTAAAACATAATTTTTTTAGATATTTGGAGACATACACACACACACACATATATATATATATATACAAACATAACCATACATTCATAAAGGAATGAATTAATTTTTTTTTTTTATTAAATATAGAATAAAATATATACCTACACACATTTATACATGAACATTTAAGATTTTAAATCATGATGTGACAAAAATAATAAAGAAAATATCTGACATTAAATTTTATTAACCAAGTTTCTTTTGTTTAAAAGAGAAAAAAAGAGTAAACCTTGTTGATTTTGGAATGTGGAAAAAACTAAGCAACAGAAATTTTTAGTTGTTGGTTGGTTTTTGTTCAAATGGAGTACATGAACGTAAAGTTGTAGAATAAGAATATTTTAATTGTTATTATATTAGTTATTATGATTTCCTTTCATTATTAAAAAAAAAACTTTAATATTTGGAATTTTATTATTTATTAGTATAAAATATTTTTAAAAAAGAAAAAAGACATTGTTTAAGTGATGAACTTTCGTTCGTTCAAATAAATTCTAAGAGCTTCATATTTATTTATCGTTGTCAAAAATATAATTACTATAAAATGTTTCTTGTAAAAGATAAAGCCAACTAATAATAAAATAGAATTTTATTAACACTAATTTATATTACTCTTAAAGTAAAATCTGTATCATGCATCTCATATATATATATATATATATAAATAAAAACTGCATAGAAATAGCATTCTTTTTATATTATAACACAAGCCTTGAAAAAAGATTTATATTTAACAATTTATACATGTGTATATAAAATCTAATGGTGCAATTTTGCTAATTAAGTGTCACAGAATCTTTCTATCTACTTGATGTCATTGGCAGGTGATGGAGTATAATATTCATTGGTATATTTAATGTTTAAATCAGTGTGGAATGATCTGGAGATGGAATTGGAAAGGTAATGGCTATAAAATCAAAATCCCAGGAATTTGATTTCTTCATGAGAATTGTTAATGCTTGGAATGTTTAATATGATTTAATATGTGTGAATAAAAGAAAGACACTATCTGATAAGAACACTGAAGCCACTCTTGAACATTTAACCTGCTATTGTTTTAAAGAAGTCCAAGATTTCAATTAATGCTTATAATTGTTTTAAATTTTGTATTTTTTTTAGTGTAAACTGAGAGTTGAGTTACAAGTTTTCTCACCCTGTTATTCATTTGCAGAAAACATTTTTTAAAAAAAGAACCCATTTATTTAAATATATATATAAGGGAAGAGAGATACAAATACACAACTCAAGGTATGCATAGATTTTTTTTTTTATGTTTGTAAATAAAATATTAACATAATTGGACTCATTAAATAGACAATGACTTAAAAGACAAAAGGTAAGATTTTACACATATACATTTTAATTAGACATTTAATATGTTAACATTTAAGTATTAATTAGACTTACTAATAAGTAATTTTATATAAATACATGTTCTTGTTTGCATGAATAACCATTTATGAATGAATTATATCTACAAAACACAAATTAGCAATTCATGGACATAACCTTGCAATACATTTAAAGGACATAAACAAAATGATAATTGTACATCTAGTAATATAATTTCATATTTAAACTAGTTGATACTTTATTGTACATTATGCACTATAATTTTATAATTTCTATTTCAATTGATATTTTAATATTTAAACGACAGCTAGTCTTATTTTAGTAAAGACAAATCAATATTTTATTATATCCATGTATATATTTTATTAATTTATAAATATTATAAATTTAACCCCAATTTGTTAATAAATATTTGTTGTTTGAAGTTAAAGTCTTTGTTTCTTTAGTCTCTAGATTATTAAGCATCATTCATACTTCACTCACCAGAATAACTATTATACATGTATACAGATTTTTAATATATTATTAGCAATAACCATTAAGGATCTATATAGAGATCATATTATTGCCATCCTATTTAAATCCATCCTTGAGCAGAGTTAAAGGCAAATGTCTACACTGAATTAGAACCCTGAGTCGTAATAGGACCTGTAAGTAGAGAAGGCCCTGGGTGTACCATCCTAAAGGGTTTTCCCGGTCCATTACATATTTTGGCACACAATGTTTTGGGCCTAAAAATTTAAGTTCACCACAGATACAAACTATATACTGTTACATTTTTGACACCATCAACAGTGAAGTCTGAATAATAAGTACACCAGCATATATAGACTTAATGAAAGTTGATTATCATGTCGCATTCATAATAGCCAATTATTAAGTTTATTCTAGTTTATTGTCTGTTACATTTTTGGCATGCAATGTGGTAAGCTCAAATACTTAGGTTCACTGCATGTGAATAGTTATGTCTATTACATTTTGATACACGATGTGTTGAGCTTTAAAAAGTTAAGTCTATCATATTTTACTGTATATTTTTAGTGTGACATAAATTGAATTTATGAGAAATTGTCCATAATTTCAGTATAACTTGATACATCATATTTTAATTAATCACTTAATAGACTATATATTATATAACCCTATGGATTAAATGGTATGGCAACTTAATGGTATAATTAACTTAGTCAATCAACAATAAGTTCAAATAACTCTGAGTGAAAGTATGAATTGATAAATAGAGACCAAAACTAAATAGATGATAAAGAATCTAATAAGAGTAGGCAAGTGAGGCAGATAAAGGGCAAAATATAAAACCGGCATTAATACCAATGAGGTAGAAAGTACTTTAGGTAATTAAAATACTCACACAAGATGACACAGGTTGGTATGAGGTCCTATGATATATATTATAAGTATTATATAGAAAATTAAAAAAAACTTTACATACATAGAGTAAATATTTTAAAATAAAATATTAATTTACATCATATGTTGCTTAGAAGTGCAAGATATAAAGTAAGTATGAATATAAGAATTAAGTGTAAAGCCACAGAATGTTAGTGGCAATGAAGCTGAGCATGATCCTAAAATGGAACCAGTACGATCAGTAGACATAAATGTGCCCAGGGAGTCAATGGTTGGAGCTGAGCATTCTTTCTCAATGCATGAGGAAAAACAAATGATATCTCAAATTCAAGGAGACACAAATTAACAGTCTGCTCAATCACCTGGAATTGGACTAACACAGGTTACAGAAGATAGTGGAGCCATGATGCAGATGCTTCAAACATTATTGGGTCGAATGGATAGCATGAGTGGTCAGATGAATGACATGAATAGTAGGATGGATAGCATGAGTGGTCAAATGAATGGTCGGATGGATAGCATGAGTGGTCAGATGAATGACATGAATGGTCAGATAGATGCCATGAGTGGTCAGATGAATGGTCAGATGTATAGCATGATTGGTCAGATGGATAGCATGAGTGGTCAGATAGATACAGTCAAGGCTGACATGAATGGTCGGATGGATGCCATGAGTGATCAAATAGATACAGTCAAGGCTGAAATAAGCAAATGGTAACCAAGGTTGATATTGACAAAATAGAAACTGGATTGAAAAAAAATATATGTGGTTTAAGAGATTTAAAGAAAAATATTGACAAATTGGATGCGGAGGTTAAGAAAAGAATTAGTGGCATTGAAATGAAATTTTCTACAGCCATGGAGCAGTTATCTTCAGAGATGAATGAAGTGCATAACAGTAGTATGAAATTAAAGCAAAATGTAGAAGAGATGAAAATAAATATAGATGTAGTGAACTTGCAGTGTCAAGAGTGATTTACTGGGTTTAAAGAAAGCATTACCACCAAAATTGATAACAATATTAAGGAGGTACACCAAGCCCAAAAATCCACTGAAGAAGAAATGAGGCAGGGTCAAGAAAATCACAAGAAAGAAGTTCAAGGAGATTTGAAAGTCATACGGATGGAATTAGGCCAACTCCAGATTAAACAGAGTGCAGAAAATGGGACTCAAGAGAAATTGATGCAAGCTGTGAATCACCATTTACAACAGCTTGGACATAAGATATCTTCTATGGAAACAGATGCTCTGTTATGCAAAACAATGTTAGAAAAACTTTTGGAGGGAACCACTGAAACACAGAGTCAAATTGATAGTTTAAATGAAGCCATGAAGCAACAGTCATCGAGGGATGTCCCAAATTAACACAAAGATACCAATTCACATGAAACCACAATTAGGAAGTAAAAAAAGATCCAGAATGACCAGGAAGATTGGAACCATGATGTGGCACATTTGAAAGTAGCTTTTAGTGATTTACAAGAAGCAAATGACCCATATGAAGAATCCACTTTTCAATCTCATATGATGCCTGAAGCGGATGGCCTCCATGAATTTCATATAGATAAAGCACAACCAGATAAATATCAAGCTGATATCAATCATCTCCTCATGAATCCACAAATAAGTACACAAGAATTAAATAAGATTCATGTAACTAGCATGCAGATAAATGCTATTAACCAATTTGTGAAACTGAAAGTTTTTAAAGGTTTCAATAGTGAAGCTCCAATTGAACATTTGAGAAGCTTTAAGCTTTATTTCATGGTGAATAGAAGTTTGTCTGAAAGTGAAAAAATTTATAATCGCATATAGTCACCTCCAAGTTGATGCTTTAATGTGGTGGGAGTCATTATTTCAGACCCCATCCACATTTGACAATTACCAGACTCTATTGGTTAGGAATTTTTGGAACAGAGATAAACAGGAAGCCATTCTGTACCAACTTTTCCAGGAAAAATATAGGTCTGCACCCAGGTAAACAAAGTTTTTTAGGCGACAAGTTACAAAGCTACGTACTTTGAACACATATTGTTTTAGGAAAACAGAAATCATCTGAATAGTTAAAAGGAATTTACCTTTATATAGAGAGAAATCACTGATGTGTGCAAATGCTAGGAATATTGAGCAGGTTTCTGGATTGTTAAACATTATTGATATGAATAATACTAATTTATCCATCAGGGCACCAGAAAGCAGGAAAGATGAGGCAAATGTTAATGCCTTATTTTATCATAAGAAAAAAAACAACAATGATCCCAGACACTAGAAAGGGAAAGCCAATCAAATCAATGCACCAAATATGTGGTCACCCAAGAGGAATAGATTCAATAATGTCAAATCATTCAGGTCACCAGAAAGGAGGAAAGATGAGGCAAATGTTAATGCCTTATTTTATCATAAGAAAAAAAACAACAATGATCCCAGACACTAGAAAGGGAAAGCCAATCAAATCAATGCACCAAATATGTGGTCACCCAAGAGGAATAGATTCAATAATGTCAAATCATTGAGAAATTTTCTCAGTACCCCAATGATTCACCAAAACCAGGATGCAGTAATCGTGCATCCAAAACTAAGCAGAAACTAAACTAGAAAGGTGCTTGAGGATTAGTTCCTCACTTCAAGGAACCAAAAATACAATGAGGAACAAGGTACCAATAATAGATGGAGAAATCATCAATATGACATGTTTGTGGAAAGACAAGGCACCCAATTTTGCTTTGCAGAGCTGTTCCATGATAGAGGCTTTGTTTGAGGATTTGCTGATTACAGCTTGTTAGACTCTGGTAGCCAAATTTCTGTCATTTCAAACCAACTGTATCAGAAGGTTCTGAACAAGAATGCCCAGGTTAAAATCTTGCCCCTGAAATTTGTACAGGTTACCATGGTTAACAATAGGAAGGCAAAGCTTGCACAGAAACAAGTTTGGATTGATATAAAGTGTGGTCAGGCAATCCTCTACCATGTGTTTTTGATATTAAATGGTTTGATCCATGATGTCATACTAGGGGCAGACTTCATACACTTACACTCTTGTATTATTGATTTCTGCAATAAAATAATTAGGATTGATGATGAGGTCTTGGAGATGACATTGCTTCCAAGATAAGGCCTACCTGAAGTTGATTGCATTGTATCAAATATTCCCAAAGCACTTATAGACACTAAACTCACAGAGTCCAATCTATTAAATAGTGAAAGTGCAGGAGAGTCATGATCTATAATTAATCAGTTTAACCTGATTTTTTCGGAGATTCCAGGAGTTATAGCTGGATTCCAACAGAGAATTAAATTGAAGGATGTCCAACCATTTCAATCCAGATTATATCCTATCCTGTACCAATATTAGCAGGAAATATCCAAACAGATCAACAAACTGCTGGATTGGGGGATCATTTCCAAATGCTCTTCACCTTACTGCAATCCAGTTGTAACTGTGAAGAAGAAATATGGGTCAATGAGATTTTGTTTGGTTGCTCAGCAGCTAAACAAAATTACTGTTCCAGACAGAAATATTCCACCGCCCATTCATGAGTATCATGAGATTTAGAAACAAGAAGGTATTTTCTACCTTCGATCTGACTTCCAACTATTGGCAAATCGAGCTTCATCTTGATGATCACCAGTATACTGCTTTTCGGTATGAAGGTTTTACCTATCAGTTCAATAGAATGCCATTTGGGTTGATCAATAGTGGTACTGGTCTAATTGGATGTATAGATAAGTCCATTTGAGATTAAGTGAATCATAACCATTTATGTGGATGATGTGATTATTGCATCGTCCACCATTGAAAAACATCTTCAACAACTCACTACATTTTTCCAGGAGTGCTTTCACCATTGAAAAACATCTTCAACAACTCACTACATTTTTCCAGGAGTGCTTTCACAAAGGAATAAAAATCAACTTCAAGAAAAGTACCCTAGCATCTGATCAGGTAGTTTTCTTAGGTCATATCATAGGTTGTAATGGAATAAGACTTCATCCAGATAAGATCTCCATCATTCAAAACTTTCCTACTAACAAAAAGAAAATTCGGTCATTCTTAGGTTTGTGTAATTTTTACCATCATTTCTACCAAAACATTTGCTGACCATATGGAACCTTTATTGAAATTAATCAGGAAAGAAAAGAAATGGAATTAGACTGAAGAACAGGAGAGTGCATTTAAAAATATCAAAACAGGGTTTTTACAGCAAACAATTTTGGCTTTCCCTGATTTTGATAAACCATTTGTCATTCAAACTGACACTAGTGGTTTTCGGGTTAGGGGTAACATTTTTCCAAATCCAGAAAGATGGTCAACCAGGCATCCTGTACTCTATCAGTTGACTCCTGAAAGGTTCGGAGTTGAATTATATGGTAACTGAGAAGGAGGCACTTGCTATAATGTGGGCCTTCCAGAAGTTCCAACAGATGCTTCTCGGATCTGAGGTGATAGTGGTCACAGACCATAAAAGCCTCGAATTCCTGAATAACAACTATTTGACCAACAGTGGCCTAGTTAGATGGAATCTGCTGTTGCACGAATTTATTACACTGTGAGATATTGCAAAGGATATGTGAACATAGTAGCTGATATACTTAGTCAGAATCCATGTCATTCAGATCAAAACCATCTATCTGTAGAAGATGCCTACATTATAAATGTCGACTTAATAATTGATAGTAATGTAGAGAATGAGTTGGAAAGACTACCCAAATTACAATTTGAAGATCCAAATTTAAACTTAGTCATAAGAGCCCTAAAAGGAGAGAAAGTTTTGAATGTGCACAAGAATCTTATACTATATTAAGATAAAAAATCAGGTCTTGTTCTATCAAATTGATTCAAATACTATAGAGTGGAAGGTAATGATACTTACAATTTTACATGCTCTACTCATAAAGTATATTCACTGTTTATATGAACACTACAGTGCCCGTAAAGCAGAACATACTATGAAAACTTGGTTTTACTGGCCAGGCATGTATAAAGATATCTTGAGAACACTCCAGGATTGTCTAGTATGCCTAAAAGCTAAGCCAGTAAACCAAAATTATAGTGAGGCATTAAAATCTATAATTCCTGAAAGACCAAATGAGATCTTGGCAATCAATTACTATGGACTATTACTTCCATTCAATAAGCAAAGATATCTTTTGGTCACCTGTGATCTCTTTTCAAAATATGTCTCTGCTTATCCTATACCCCAGGCTAATACCAGACACACAATCAGGGTATTAGACACTCTTCAATTCCCCAAGATAGGAAAGCCTAAAACTATTTTGTCAGACCATGTAACACCTTTCCTATCTAAGGAATGGAAAAGATGGGTGGAGAAACTACAAATCAAACATGTGCTCACATCCATTAGAAATCCACAATCAAACCCTTGTGAATGCATAATGCGGGAGCTTGGCCATTTGTTCAGGACTTACCTAAAGGATAAGCATAGGGAGTGGGTGAAGCCGATAGAACGGGTAGTGAATTACATAAACTCAGGTGCAAATGAATCTACTGGATTCGCACCCATCCAATTACATTTTAACCAACCTATTCCTTCATTATTTGTAAAATATTAACCTCCAATTGAATGTCATCACTACGATATAGAAACTAAAATTCAAATGGCTCACCAACAGTTAATTAATAAATCTAATTTTAGAAATAAGAAGAGGAAGAAAAGTAAACATCACTTTAAGATTGGAGACAAGGTTTTTGTGAGAACACATCACCCAAGTAAACCAATGGATAAAGTTTATCATAAATTTTGTCAACAATATGCTGGACCAAACAAGCTGGCCCAAGTGCATTTTGGTTAAATGTTGATGGAGAAATAAAAGGAAGTTATAATGCTCGGATATTAAAGCCATACAGTGGTTGTCAAAAAGAACTGCCAAATGCAGAAGGTTGGTTATTCATAAACAGATGATCATAATTAGAAGTAGGTGAAAGAAGAGTTTTTAAAAAAATGTAAATGGGTATATGCAAGTATATTGAAATGAGAAAGATAGCATTGTTCATGAGTAAATGGCTAGAGTAGGTAGATGTGATGAGGATACACTCAAATTAATGTTGAAACATTTTATTGAGGTAATTTAGAATCGGCTGAGATGTGGGAATTGCCTCATACAATGTGGGTATCCCATATTTCATTCAGTTCTTATAAAAATCCAATAAGACTCCCAGGGAGCAGAATATAGGCTGATGAACCCAAATATGTGCCTTCTGGAACAGAGACACTTAACCAGTTGAATTCAGGATATTCAACCATTATATAGTCAGTAATTCTAGTAAAGATAATAGAAACAATGTTAATGATGATAGCAATTCAATGTTAAGATGAAAGAGATAGGGGTAAGAATTTAACAAACATGAGATATATATTTATATTATAACCTACACTCCCAACACCGCTCATATATAACCTACACTCCCAACACCGCTCATATACATTACATGAACGAAATGCCCAGGCGCCAGTTCTATTAATGAATAGAACAATATAACAAAATATATAATACAAAATTATTACTGAGACTCTTCAATTAAATCTATGTTCAGCTCAGCTCAGTCGGAGGCTATAGGCAGTTTATAAGATATATGATAAAAAATAAATAAAAGAAGAAATATTATAAAACATTTAATATAATGTAAATTCCTTTGTTAACTAATTGTATGATAAAGAATCATAAGGTTTATTTTGGTACAGTCTATTAAAATATACTTTAAACTTAATTTCATCCTTCATCCAAGTATAACACATATCATCTTGCTATAATTATATTTTTAAACGATTCTATGGCTTAGCATATCATAATCTAAACATCTACTCTAATGCCAATCAAGAAATCAACAATAAGATCTCAGGGAATTTAACAAACACAGTTGAATTAATAAACTACATTGGCCCATAAGTTATAATTCTAAAGTATGATAAAATGTAATGAAACAAATTGACTAAAATATTTTATTGTGTTTCAATAATAAGATAATGACAGAGATAGGGTATTTTAATCTCATATCATCATCTAACAAAACATACTAACTTGGCAATCTTTCTAATACATTTATCAAGTGGAAAATGTTATTTTATAATGTTTGGATTAAGAAAAACAATATTGTCAGACACTAGCAAATTTAATATTATAACTCTAAAATAATATATCTATTTTGTAATAGATTTATGAAATGTGGAGATGTGAAAATGAAAATCACGAATGTACACAAGAATAACTCAAGACACAGATTTTAAGATTTTAAATAACTAAAACAAATCATTTATTACAATAAAATAAACTTGGTTTAACATAATCTTTACAAATGGACTATTTGTCTTACAGATTTTTAAATTTTCAAATGAATTTTTAGCATCAGTTTGGGATTATCCCTACTATCAAAGCAAATTAATAACAAAACTTAAAAATCCTGACTTCGAACACTTACTTTGCCTACATGTTTCATCTATATGACAATAAATAAGTAACATGTTATATTATTAGCACAAAAAAAATACTTTTGAGAGGATATTACTCTTGATTAACAAAATAAATCAAATTACTTATATTTGGCTTTCAGCAAAGCAACTTTCTCTAATCTACTAATAATCACTTTCAATTACATATACCTTTCATTTATAGCAACAAAATCATGTTTATTCTGATGATTTGATGATTTATAACATTTATTTAAATAAATACACTATTTTAAAATATTTATTTCCCGTTTTAATCTTAATACTTTATACTTCTATTAAATGAATGTAATGCATTTCAAAGAAACATTTATTCCTCATTTTAATTTCAATATCTCTATACTTAATATATGCGATATTATTTATATTACGCATGTGTGTCCATGTTTAAGCAGCAATAATGTAAAACAATCTTTTCTATAAACTCTCTATTCATTAAGAAAATATCATACAATTATTTTATTTCGAACAATGTCGTAATTTGTCAATAAAATATGACACTAATATTACATCAAGAATTAATCTAATAATTTATCTGGCCACATATTAATTAACACAAAGCTATATTTTCATGATTTTATATACTATATGTTATAAGGGAAATCTACATGAGGAGCAGATAACTCTTACTGAACACTTTTACAATTCCTCATTACCAAGAATCTAAGAAAAACATCATATAACTTCCTAAACATCATTTAATCATATTTCAACAATAACTCATCTACTTCTAAATACACTATTGGTGGGGACTTACTTCCTCATCATCAAGGCCCTAAGAACATCAAAAAAATATCATTAATCATATGCATATAAAATAAGCTAGGCTCTACTCATGGAAAATTATTAACATATACTACATAAGCAAGATCTTTTATCCCTACTGACATTATAACGCAATCAGATTTCTTTTTATTCTCATAGCTTTTCTAAATATCGAACATTATAAATACACACTGGCAGATAAATACATACAGATAATATACCAATCTGTTCAACTCAATAGAATATGACAGTGTACGAAATTTATGCATAAATTTATTCACAAACTGAACTTTATCAAACAAATATCATAATTGTGCAAAACAAACACACACCCGCGAACAAAATTATATATAATATTAACTCTAAATTACACACTAAGCAGGTAATATGATAATTAAATATTGCATTAAGGTATAACTTTTAATTCTGAATAAACTTTAGGTTACTTTTAAAATTTAATATTTATAATTATTATGAACGAACTTTCTTTCATATCTAACAAACTATTTCTATTATACGTTCGTTGATTCAAAAAAATAATAATAATTCTCACTTTGAGATAATAAAGTATTTAAAATAAATATAAACCTCTCTAATAATATATTTTAAAAAAATACTTGTTTCTTTTACCTTCGTAAAAGAACAATAAAACTTATTTGAATACAATCAATTTTTACCAGCATACTCCTCATTCAGATACATTTCAGAGATGGTCTCGAAGATCAAAATAACACAGATTATAAATGAACATAATAATAAACAAGCCTATGTACCTATCATACATTAATTATGACAAGCAATATAAAAAAATAAAGACACAAAGGTTATTAGTTTTGTAACTTAAAATAAAAGTTCACTTGCAAAGCTCAGTTCCAGGTTTACGAAACAATATGGGACATATTCCAAACTGAATTTTAAACTAAAATAAACTGCTGTAGGATAACCAAAAAAATATAGTCATGCTTAAATCGGACTCAGCATCTTCAATGTTCATAACAAAGTTATTTAAGTTAATGTATCATACATAAGCAATCGATTTATCTTCTATTATGATGAGAATATAATAAATTCTTAACTACTGTTGGACAGGAATTATCTCACTTATTCCATTGTAGTTCTAAATTGAATATGTAATTATTTTTAGTAGTTTATTGAATAACATTTAATAATACTTTGTTTTATTTCCACCTTTATTGAAGAGAACAAAAATTACCTGCATTTCTATCCTTCTATTCGATTTAAACAGATATTTAATTTGAAGTAGCTCACATTTATTTCATTCATTTAACATATGTATTATTTCCAGAAATACCAGACAAACAAATACTGTCATCTCTTTATGATGAATTTAAACATGGCATGATTTATCAAAATATGCATGTCCTTAAGTCTATGTTTAATTCTCACAAAAACATAACACAGAAAATAGTGGAGAATCAAAATATATTCTGTAAAATAGTTCTGCATGCGTTTTCCAAATATATTAAAGAACACACGTTGGTTAATGATACAACAATTATAATCATGCAATTTATTCCTATTTAAAATGATAATTAAGTGAAGTAATGTAGACTGGACGTTATTAACATACATTTTTAAAAGAGCAATAGTCATGAAGAGGTTAAATTCAAAGTGTTTAAATTAAGGATAATAAAGTAAACTGCGTACCTTTTTTAAAATTTAAAACTGCATTCTGAAATTAACTTGTCCCATAATAAATTTCTTGGGATCCTTTAGAAATTTTACTCCAAAGTCTTTTTTAAAATCAATTTGACTTCAGCAACTGGTTTTTACTTTCACAATAATCAGCCACTGTTTTTTGGCTACCATTACATTACATAATATGCAAATTCTTTACTGGAGATTTTTTTTAAATAGCTTTCTTTTGCATAGTTCATTTCCTTCCACCAGCTTATTCCCACACTTCTTCTATCTTAGCTAATTACATATTCAAAAAAATCTTTTAAAAAAAAAATCACTTTGATTTTTTAGAATTAAACTCAAGATAAAAATAATAATAAAATAAATAGCTTTTACAAACTTGAAAAAAACATGAATATTGATTAACTACTAAATAAAAATGATTAATAATTTATTTAATTTGTAAAATAATCTATTGATTCAACTATCTATTAATCATTGGAAAGAAATATATATTTGTTACATTATTTAAGATAACTACTGTAATTTAAATATTTTTATTGTGAATGTACTATTATTTGCTGTTATTAAAGATGAAAATGAAATGAAACATAATGCAGAGTCATACATGCATACACATGTACTACAACCTAAATATTAAACTATCTTAACAAAATGTGATTGAAATGGCTATTAATTGTTGACAAAAGGATAAGTATTAATGAATAAAGGATTTTGAAACCATTCAACCAAATATTACACTAACATAAAATAACTGCATCTTTGTAACAAAATGTATCAATTCCATTAGTGAACAACCCTTCTTCCTTACATTAAATACCTCATTAACCACACTAATAATAATGAATACCTATCAAGTGGTCAATAAACTGCATAAGCAACCCATATCTAAACTTTAAACAATCTCCAGCAAAAAAAATTTAAAATTTTAAGGCTATTTTATTTATTTATTTTTTTAATATAATATGACTATTCAGTTAAGATACAAAGTATCTTAAACCCTTGTGCCCATTCAGATGGTCACAATATATATATATATATATATATATATTACTTATTTTCATTTACTTATATATATATATATATATATATATATATATAAGTAAATGAAAATAAGTAAGAAAGCATTAGAACTCTCCCTATTTAAAAAGAATAAAATTATCCAACACGATAACCATCCAAACCTTTGTTTATGTGCTAAAATTTTGACAATGATCTAAATTTTAGTCTTCTAAGGGTGGGGGAAATGTAAGGTGATGCCCAATGCTTATAAAAAATAATAATAAGTAACTGATGTTTTGGGATAACATGTATAAAGATTAAATAGGCAGCCAACTTTTAAAACATAATTTTTTTAGATATTTGGAGACATACACACATATATATACAAACATAACCATACATTCATAAAGGAATGAACTAATTTTTTTTATTATTATACATACACACCTTTATACATGAACATTTAAGATTTTAAATCATGACGTGACAAAAATAATAAAGAAAATATCTGACATTAAATTTTATTAAACAAGTTTCTTTTGTTTAAAAGAGAAAAATGAGTAAACCTTTGTTGATTTTGGAATGTGGAAAAAACTAAGCAACAGAAAGTTTTAGTTGTTGGTTGGTTTTTGTTCAAATGGAGAACGTGAAAGTAAAGTTGTAGAATAAGAATATTTTAATTGTTATTATATTAGTTATTTAAATAGGTTAAAATAAATACACACATTAATTCCAAAATATAACTCAAACAACAAACTATGATATATAGATAAATATCAACAAATTATAAATTATCCGAACATTTTTGAAGGCTTACCCTTCATTATCAAGGACAACACAATTTTCAAACAGTATACTAATATGCAAATGTATAAAATAATATAGGCTAATATGCAAATGAGGGTTAAAGCACTTCAGCATGCCACTTCTTTGATAAAGCATAAAATGATTTTCTCTTATTCAATGCGTGCTCATCCAAAATAATAAAAAATGCCTCTTTAACTTTTCTTCTCAGATCACTTCATTCCCTACACATAATTTTAGGTTCATCCAGATTGCATACATGACCCACAGCAATTGCATGCTGTACAAATATTGATGGGTGGGATGAATCAGCCATAGCTCTATTATATGAATATATATGCTGGGACAATTTAACCTGAACGTATGCTTTCGTTTTTTCATAATATGCAGCCTGACAATTATGTTCTCTGCATGCAATTTTGTAGACTGCCTGTTGTGCATGAATCAGAGGAATTAAATCTTTAGTATTATTTAAACATCTATTCAAGTTAGGGGGCGATCTAAAACATACACAAAATTCCGAACATATATATTCATATATATTCATATAATAGAGCTATAGCTGATTCATCCCATCCGCCAATATTTGTACAGCATGCAATTGCTGCGGGTCATGCATGCAAGTCGGATGAACCTAAAATTATGTGTAGAGAATGAAGTGATCTGAGAAGAAAATTTAAAAAGGCATTTTTTATTATTTCGGATGAGCACGCATTGAATAAGAGAGAATCGTTTTATGCTTTATCAAAGAAGTGGCATGCTGAAGTGCTTTAACCCTTATTTGCATATTAGCCTATATTATTTTATACATTTGCATATTAGTATACTGTTTGAAAATTGTGTTGTCCTTGATAATGAAGGGTAAGCCTTCAAAAACGTTGAGATAATTTATAATTTGTTGATATTTATCTATATATCATAGTTTGTTGTTTGAGTTATATTTGGAATTAATGTGTGTATTTATTTTAACGTATTTAAATTTTACATTAGTATCTTTATCACACATCTGTGTTTGTTTTACATATATTAGTTATTATGATTTCCTTTCGTTATTAAAAAAACTGTTTAATATTTGGAATTTCATTATTTATTAGTGTAAAATATTTTAAAGAAAGGAAAAAAGACATTGTTTAAGTGATGAACTTTCATTTGTTCAAATAAATTGTAAGAGCTTCGTATTTTTTTATCGTTGTCAAAAATATAATTACTATAAAATGTTTCTTGTAAAAAATAAAGCCAACTAATAATGAAATACAATTTTATTAACACTAATTTATATTACTTTTAAAGTAAAATCTTTATCATGCATCTCATATATATATAAATAAAAACTGCATAGAAATAGCATTCTTTTTATATTATAACACAAGCCTTGGAAAAAGATTTATATTTAACAATTTATACTTGTGTATATAAAATCTAATGATGCAATTTTCCTAATTAAGTGTCATGGGATCTTTCTATCTCCTTGGTGTCATTGGCAGGTGATGGAGTATAATATTCATTGGTATATTTAATGTTTCAATCAGCATGGAATGATCTGGAGCTGGAATTGGAAAGGCGATGGCTATAAAATCTAAAGCCCAGGAATTCGATTTTGTCATGGGAACTGTTAATGCTTGGAATGTTCAATATGATTTAATATGTGTGAATAAAAGAAAGACCCTATCTGCTAAGAACACTGAAGCCACTCTTGAAAATTTAACCTGCTATTGTTTTAAAGAAGTCCAAGATTTCAATTAATGCTTATAAATGTTTTAAATTTTGTATTTTTTTAGTGTATACTGAGAGTTGAGTTACAAGTTTTCTCACCCTGTTATTCATTTGCAGAAAACATTTTTTGATTAAAAAAAAACCTATTTATTTAAATTTATATAAGGGAAGAGAGATACAAATACCCAACTCAAGGTATGCATAAATATTTTTTTTATGTTTGTAAATAAAATATTAACGTAATTGGACTCATTAAATGGACAATGACTTAAAAGACAAAAGGTAAGAATTTACACATATACATTTTAATTAGACATTTAACATGTTAACATTTAAGTATTAATTAGACTTACTAATAATAATTTTATATAAATACATGTTCTTGTTTGCATGAATAACCGTTTATGAATGAATTATATCTACAAAACTCAAATTAGCAATTCATGGACATAACCTTGAGATACATTTAAAGGACATAAACAAAATGATAATTGTACATCTAGTAATATAATTTCATATTTAAAATAATTGATACTTTATTGTACATTATGCACTATAATTTTATAATTTTTATTTCAATTGATATTTTAATATTTAAATCACAGCTAGTCTTATTGTAGTAAAGACAAATCAATATTTTATTATATCCATGTCTATATTTTATTAATTTATAAATATTATAAATTTAACCCCAATTTGTTAATAAATATTTGTTGTTTGAAGTTAAAATCTTTGTTTCTCTGGTCTCTAGATTATTAAGCATCATTCATACTTCACTCACCAGAATAGCTATTATACATGTATACAGATTTTTAATATATTATTAGCAATAACCATTAAGGATCTATATAGAGGTCATATTATTGCCATCCTATTTAAATCCATCCTTGAGCAGAGTTAAAGGCAATGTCTACACAGAGTTAGAACCCCAAGTCATAATAGGATCTGTAAGTAGAGAATGCTCTGGGTGTACCATCCTAAAGGGTTTTTCCTGTCCGTTACAATATATATATATATATATATATATATATTGTAACGGACTATATATATATATATATATATATATATATATATATCAGCAGATAGATATGCAGTATAGTAATTTTTTAACATATTTGAATTGTTGTAAACCTATAAATGAAAATTCATTTTAATAATACATAATGACTGATTTATAATATGTGTGTATGCATGGAAATGTATGTGCACACTGGTGTTTATATCATATGATATTTTAATTTATCAAAATAATAAAATTATTTAAAATATATTTTTCACAATTAATTTCATAAAATTCATTCATTAATTTAATAGTAAAAGTTCTTTTTTCTTCTCTTTTTTTAAAAAAAAATTACATTTTGACAGGTTACTTTTGACTAATTATAAATGTCTTTAAAAAATATTCCAGCAAGTGTCTTTGTTTTCCAATCTAGAAATGCTTTAGGAATCTACTTTTTCTTTTATAAAATCATGTGTGAATTAATTCTTTATTTTAGTCTTTTAATTTAAGCAAAAATTATTTTACTTATTTCACTTTTAAAATGTCATTTTTAGAAAATTATTTAAAATAACTCACCAGCTACACTATAAACATATGACACTGCATGTTTAGCTGTGGTTCTTTTCATATAAATAAAACAGCATATGTTTAACTATTTCTTCAGTATCCTGATTCTTGTAGTAAGTTGGTTCCTTTTACAACAATAAACTGGTTTACAGTCATCATTTGGGAAAGGTATAATTTAGGTAACTTGTTTCATTCAATTGACTTCATTTAGCTAGGATTGGATAGACTTCAGGCAAATAACCATCTATTACATATTTTGTATAGGCTAATGAATATAAATCTGTCCCTATTCTTCATGTGAATCAAAACTCCAATGTTGTACTAGACCATCCAGATCCACTGTTCCTTGCCTTCAGTCATTTCTTCATGGTAGTTCTATCATAATCTGTCCAACTCTTGGAACTCTTAAAAACTTCCCAAATGGGTTGATGTGAAAAAGATACATTAAGATAAAAATATTTTTCCTACCTTGATTAAAAAGTGTTAATGACCCTTTTCAATTTACTTTAATTCTTTGAAAACAACTTTGTAGAATTTAATCAAAATATTTTATACAAGCTTTACTTAAAAAATAGATTTCTAAAATTGATAGTAGAACTTTATCATTATCAATATATCTATTTTAACATAAGAACATGCTTTTTTAAATTTCAAAATCAGAATTAATAAAATATTAATTAGATCTTTTTAAATGTTTAATTATAATAAAAAAAATTAAATTCAAAATTATTTAATTTTTACTGTTATTCCAATGCATTGTAGAAAATATCTACAAAAAAATTTGATTGTGTTTATTTCTACTTTTCCTTTCAGCTTTATATATATATATATATATATATATATATATATATATATATATATATATATATATATATATATATATATATATATATATATATATATATATATATATATATATACTACATTGTTGTATGCTGTGAAACCTATAACAGTGCTGTATTAATATTAATATTTAAAAAAGATGATAGAAATTACAGACCCATCAGCTTTTAACAGTTTTATACAAACTTTTTACCAAAATAATTACAACTCACCTACACAAAACATTAAATTTCAACCGGCTAAGTGAACAAGCTGGATTTTAAAATAATATTAGTATAATAGATCATATCCAAATATTGAAAGAAGTTACAGAAAGGACCAATGAATATGAGTTGCCATTATGCTTTGAATTTATAAAATATAAAAAGGCATTTGATTCTACAAGCATTTCTTCAGTAATTAAAGCATTGGGTCATCAAGTTATAGACCCAGGGCACTGTTATATTCTGAAGAATATTTATAAAAATGCAACAGCAAAAATTAGATTATATAATGATATTATAAAGATTAACTCCATATCTTGAAAACTTTTTACAGCAGTGCTGCAAGAAGTATTTTGTGGAATAAAATGGAAAACTAAAAGAGTAAAAGTAAATGAAGATTATTTAAGTCATTTAGATTTTGAAGTTGATGTAGTTGCTTTTGCAAATAATGCTTCAGAGCTTCAAGAAATGTTGCAAGAGTGGTCAGATGAAAGTAAGAAAGTAGGACTAAAGGTAAATGTTAAAAAGACTAAAGTAATGGTCAATGAATTTTCTCAAAATATGAAAATAAAGATTGATTATGATGAGTTAGAAGAAGTTAACAGTTGCAAATTCCTTTGTCAGATTATTAATACAGATAGAAACATAATGGATGAAATTAATCATAAAATTAAACTTGGTTGGAGTGCTTTTGATAGAAATAATTTAATACTAAAAGGAAATATGCCTATGTGTTTAAAAAGGAAGGTTTTTAATAAATATGTTTTACCAGTTCTTACTTATGGATTTAAGACTTCAACACTTAATAAAAGAGCAATACAGAGACTTTAGATCACTCAAGAAAAAGTATGCAGAGATGCATGTAACAAGAAAAGATTGAAAATGCAATTTATGGTTAAGAGAACAAACGTGTGTTATTGACATTGCTGAAAGGGTTAAAAAACTGAAGTGGAGTTGGGCTGGACATATTGCTAGAAGAGATAATAATAGATGGACAATTAAAATTTTAAACTGGATTCCAAGAGATTGTAAAAGACCTAGTAAGAGACAACATGTGAGATGGATGGATGAAATAAGAAAGAGTGCAGAAGCAATGTGGAAAAGAGAGGCTAGCGATTGGAGAAGATGAATTGAACTTGGAGAGACCTTCATCCTGCAGTTGATTGATAATGGTTGACAGTGATGATATTGATTATGGATCTTAAGGTGTAAATTTGGATTAAAATGTGTCATGGTCTTATTATGATACATGGTGAATAGAGAAATAGTAATAAGTTTAGAATTAATTTTAAAAAATATAAAATGATTAATGCAAAAAACTTCCTAAATCAAATAGCTTTACTTCATAAATAACAAATTATTATACAAAACATAAAATAAAAGATTTACATTATAAATCAATTAAAATTAATTAAATAGACTTTTTAATGCTTGAAATAAAAGCCTTCCACATTAATATATGAATAAGTATGTATGGATGGGATATGTATATATATGGGTTGTGCAGAACGACAGGAGAAATTAATTCTATACCTTTAGAAATTTATTTTATTATTCTTGAAATATAAAATAATTTGTGAAAAGTTATAAATATTTTTGAAATACTTTTTAAATGTCATCTATTTAAAAAAATACAGAATATTGAGAATTTCTTTCAATTAATGGTTAATAAAGAAGAAATAATATATATTTCATTATTAATATTGCTGTCTTTTGTAGGTGATCCGAGGTGAATACTAACAGTGTTTAAAAAAGTAAAAAAACTTCTCTAGCATTATTAAATAAGGTTGATTAATAATTGGTTAGTTAGTGAAAAAACTAATTAAGAACTACATAGAGCATTTATCATTGATTGTTATGATGATGATTATTATCCTCCAGTATTTGAATTGAGGATTTTTAAAAAAATAATAAACAATCTATTCCGATTTAATGTTAGTGTTCTTGCAACATTTTTCATATCCTAAGTTCAAATTAGATTTAGGAAACAAATAGTAATATTTATTAGATATTTTATTTAATTTTCTTATCGTTATTATTCGTTTTTGGCATTAATTTTATATTGTGTAATAAAGTAATTGTTAATATTTAATATTTCTCTTTTGTCATTATTAAAAAAGCATTGTCACTGCATATTTATATTATAAAGAAAGTCATACATTTCAACAAAAATTTTATTAACAATAAATAGTGATTACATACTAATAAAGGATAGATAAATGAATAAATTGTACAATAATATGATTGTATAATGTTCTATTTGTCATCTGGCTAGATTTTGTTATGATAGTACAATTGTTATACTCTTATGTGGTTAGGTATAGTGATGACATTCTAAGAACTTGTTTAATGAAATAACCATTTTTTATATAAACATGAATATTTTCTTTTAGAATTTCCTATTCTATAATGCTGGGTAGGTGGGAGTTGATAATCAGGAAAGGAAAAGAGCAGTTAAAGACCAGGTGTCATCAAAGACTTTACTGGAGGCCAGGAGCTGGTCACGTTTCTTGATTTTTTTGAGCGTTTGATAAAACAATGGTATGATTTGTGGTGGGGGTAATTCCATGAGAGTTTTGCATCTCACTATCCATATGGAATAAAGGACAAAGGTAGAAAGCCTTATTATTGAAAAAAACCCATTATGAATGGCATTTTCAAGTGAGAAAATCATATCAGGTCTTATGTTGGAATTGATTATAATTATATCTTTCAGTGTTTTAAGTCTTGGGCACCGGTGTATAATATGGTCTATGGTTTTATCTTCATGAGCACACAGACCACATATAGGGTCAGTGCTGGTAAAATCTCTTCGGTGATAAAGGAACCATGAGATATTAGATTACACATAAAATCTATTTGGATTAAATACATCATTATTGTATTAATGCTATTTGAAATATAAAAGTATTGGTAAGATGATGTACATAAAATCTCATTTACATTGTCATATCCTAAAATTCATAAACACTCTTTATATCCATGCATTTATTTTTTTTACTTATAAAACCCTGACATAAATGATTAATTAATTTTATATTTAAAATTTCTAGCCCTAGTTTTAAAATATAGATTGAGTTACTCTTAATTAGTTTTGATAGGAAGAAACAATATATATGCAAAAACTTTTATTAATAAAATAGAATAAGACTAAGAATACACATATTATTAGATAACCCTGAAAAAATTGTTTATTATTTTACTAAATGTGAATCTATTATCAAAGTATAGATAGTTTTAGTATGTGTGGATATATAAAAACCTGTAAGCATAGCGAATTGCAAGTCAGGTGAGATATAGTCATCATTTTTCCACAATATCAGCATAGGGTCTCAACTGAAATCACAATGTCTCAATTGACTTTCTCCACATTATTGACATCAAGATCAACCAGTCTTTTTTGTATGGTTGCAATATATATATTGTAACGAGCACAGACGTGCTCGTTACAATTATATATATATATATATATATATATTCTAACCTTGTCTTATGCATTCTCACTTCAGAATAGTATATGATATAAAATAAAACGGGTTCTAGCTCAGTTAATAATTAATAAATAAAATATTCAGCATTAAAATTAAAATGTTTCACTAGCTCAAATTTAAAATACGAATAAGGTTCAGTTTATAAAAATAAATTAAATAAATATTTAATATTTTCATGAGACTTGAAGTGAAAATACAGGTGACAAGATAGATTACATTGAGCCAATATCCCACAGGATACTACCTCTATGGCATAAGAACACTATCTCCCCTTACTATTTCAAATAACAAACTCATAGTATTCTTACAACTTTAATAACTTCTACTCACTAAGATTAAACTAATAATTAAGTCTTAATCTTCTATTTAATAATCTAGCTCAATAAAATAATCTCAGGTTCATAAAGTTTATTCTAAGTTAATTTAAAAATATGGTAGTAAAATATGAGAAGGGATTTTATGTCATAATCTACTACACTGAAACTAGTAATAATAAATAATAATAATAATATTCTTCATTGTTTAGCTACTACTGGATATCTTTTCTTTTCGTTATATTTTTATTACCATAATAAAATAATAAAATAATTTTATATAATCTTTTACCTTCATGTAATAATATAATAAATATGTGGTAGCATATGATAATCTGATAAACAAAGGATGTGTGGCAACTGATAGCATATAATTCAGTATACTATTGTGATAACTGATTTATAACCAATAAAACAATGTAAAATTATAATTATTTAATTAAAAGAATACCAATAAATATTTAAATTCTTAAATAATTCTCTATTTATCTTTTTGTGCAAAATTATATATTTGTTTCAATTGTTATGAATATATTGTGATTTCATGCAGTGAAGTGGAGAAATAAACAATCACGACACAAAAATTTTGAAAAAACAAATTTTAACAAAGTTTATTAACAACAACAAATAGAATAAACAATTTATGTACACTATTTACAATGGATATTCTTATTTTAATCTTACATTTTTATCTACTAAGTTATATAAAAAATAATTTATAGTTTACTTATATCTTTATTTAAACTTAAGACAAATAAAATGTTACTATTTGATTTCTCATTATGGTTAACTTATTATAAATATATTTACTTATTAGCAGAATATTTCATCCTTAATATTATTAAACTATCTTATTTTTTTAAAAAAAAAAATTCATAGGAAAACATTCTACAGAAAAACAAAATTAACTTTATAATGAGTATGGATTTCTCAAAATATTAAAAAAATTTTCATCTTGCAAAGTCAAAGATGTTACATAAAATATTCATCCAAAATTCAGTACTAGATTTTAGTGTTTTATCACACGATGTTTACTAATCGTAATATATTCTTATTTAGCCTTACTTTAGTATGATGTAAGTGTAATATATTCCTGTTATTCAATGAACAAAAATATACCATGCATATTGTTTATATAATTTACTTTGTACTATTGTATTTTAAAAATATGCAATACTTATTTTTCTTCAAAAAAAATAAAGCATTCAAAAATAATCAACATTTTAAAGAAAATATCTTGTTTAGATACTCCGTTTTAAAAATTTATATTTCATTTCCGAAAATAAATTCAAAATATATTCTATGATTCTTTCCTTTCCTTAGGATACTTTGTACCTTCAATTTCAAGTTATAAATTCTATTCCTTCTAAGCAAATAAACCAATCTTATACAAAACGATAGCATAACCTAAGTTCTAAATTATTTATCATTTCTTTTCAAAATATCTTACTGAACGATGCAGTTACATGAAATAAAGATAGTAAAACAGATGTATAGGATTTAAGGAAAAAGCTAGAGTATCACTCTTAACATATTTCAAAAAATCATGGCACATTGCAAAGAGGTATGACCTTTACCTGTCTAATAACCTCTACTACATGAACGATGTTAAAGCTACTTCTTCAGCTTTGTTTAAAACATCAAATATTTAAAGACATATAAAACACTGTCCAAATAAAATGTGTATCAGTCATAGGGCTTTGTTAACTATGCTGATAACCACATAAAGACGAAATATTATTTCTATTCCTTATCATATCCTATTTTTTTAAAAAATACATCATCTTGGTTTCCTGCTAACTATAGTACTTCCAAACCACTATCTCAACATTATTTCTCAAGATTTTTCTACATCCTACATCGATAAATAACTATCTGCATTTACAAAACAATAAATAAAATTCATTGATAGTTTAAAACAATTTCACTGTTCCATAAGAAAAGTTTGCTTACTTCATTATTCTATATGTTTAATGATATACAATCTACTTAGACAATATTTGAATATCCGATAACATGAAAGTTCTAAAAGAATCACATAATTATTTGTTATTATGTTGGATTATATCACTAATATATAAAAAAATAATCATCGTATGCATATTTTCAAGTCAATCCTATCTCATAATGTTTTTTTAAAATGTTGTATGAAAATGCATTACATATAATTAAAACTTTTACACTTCATTCTTAGATTCATAGATGATCTAAAGAAAACAAAAATATACATTATAAATTATTAATAGTTATTATTACCAAATAACCCTTTTTATCTGGTCATCATTTTTAGTAGGCTTCTTCCATCCACTGGATATAGAAAAACATTGCATACATAAATGAAAAGACACATCCATACGTTTTATTTAAAAATATTCTTATCTAAATTATTAGATTATATTATAAATTTTATGTTATTAACAAATTAATGTTTTATGTTTTCCTAATCTTATAAATAGAAAAATTTACATTTAACTAAGTTAGTAAAATAAAAATTTAAAACTATAATTATGTCTTCACTTGACCATAGTTCATGATAAAATCCAAAAATGTTTATTATTTTCTCTAGAGTTTTAAAATGTTCTCCTGTAAGCGCGTTAAAGTTTTAAAATAAAAAATAATTATTAATCCATTTAGTAAAATTTATAGAAAATAATTCTGGGTCTTTACTGTTCAGAATGAAAATTATTAAACTGTAATATTAAAGAATTATTCCCATGAAGTTTATTCAATATTCTCTGATGCATCACTCTGTTCAATTTAACTTAAGTTATCCGGTAAACTTTTACACATTATTTGTATTTTCAAGGATCCATCCTTTATTTATCTACTATATGTTCATTTTTTTTATATAGGTTTTATTTCTTAATAAGTTCTTTTTACTTCTTGTAAAATATATATTTTAAAAAAAATGTTTTCCTTCAAAAAGGACTAAACATTCTATTTCTTTCATTATATTTTATGATAACTCATACGATATAAATATCTTATTCTTTTTTTTTAAAAAAAACTCCTGGATAAGCTTATAAATAATGCATCATAAAATTTTTTAGATGGCAAATAGTTTTCTGTTTAAGCTTCCAGCATAATGCCCGAATTATGTTTATATGAGTTAGAATAATCCTCCAGTTGAACATAAATAAAGCTGTATTATAATTTAAACATATTTTATTTCGTAGTATATCCATCTCTATTGCGTAGTTTAGGTTAAACTTCAGATAAAATACTCCTGGCAAGTAACTTTTAAAAAAACTAGAAAATCATTTCCAGGAAGTTTCTAAATATATATTTTTTTTTTAAACTCTCTTTTGCAAAATACTTTAAAATTATCAATTAGTTTTTTGCAGATAAAGTTATAAGAAAGTACTAAAAAATTGACTAAAATAAAAATTTAAAAATACTATCTCTTTGATAGCTATAATTTACCTTTCTCTGGTTTCAATACATTATTAATCTCCCCTTATACCCCTGTGCAATTCATATTTATAGTCTGTAAGAATACCTCATTTGATTGGTTGATTCTTACTTTAACTTGAGAACAAATTTACATGTTTTCAGTTTATAGCAGAATTATATTTGAAAATAAAAAATTATGACGTAATGAACTTAAAATATTACTTTTAAATAAATTATTATTTTATTAAAACTATTTAAACATTTAAAATAACTTTTAAAACAATTTTAATAACTTATTCCATTTATCTATTTTTATTTAAACAAAATATTTAATTTTTTTATTAATTGTATTCGTCTTTATTACATTATTTAAAACATTACATAGGATAGTTAACTTAATATTTATTATTATTTGCTAGGTGAAAATTCCATCCAATTCTATAATATAACTTTTAAAATATTTTAAACTTTGTTATTAATTCAAACAAGCATGTGTGTGAAAGTATATAGTATACAAGTCACATGATTAATAACTTTGACAGACGATTTTTAATCTATTTCTCTGCCCAGATTTATAAAATTGCTACACTTATTATATTTAATAATATAATTATAAAATTTGGAAGAACAATTTAGAAAATATAGAATTAAATACAATTCTCACCATCATAAAGTTTATTTTTTAAAATATATTATATTAATTTTGACTATTAAATATGATTATAAATTTAAACACTGTATTTATTAACTTATCAGTTTTAAACTATTAAAATCGAATTTATTAAATATATTTTTAATATTTATAGCTGTGTTATTTAATATGGCCAGCTTTTACAACCATATGCAACAATATTTTAAAGCTTTACATAACTATTTTTTAAATGATTCGCTATAATTTTATATACTACGTATTTGCTTTAGCTTCAAATTGTACTTTAAAAATATAATCGACAAACTATAATTAATATATTAAAATAATATATTCTAAATTTAAAATTTTTAGTAATTAACTGTTATGAACTATTACTGACTTATAGAAAAGGGCACAATATATATATATGTGTGTGTGTGTGTAAATTTTAAATTGTAATAATGGTAGTCAACAATAATATATATATTAAATAAAAGTACTTTCAATATTGTTAAAATCATTATCAACTGAAGTAAAGTAGACAAAAAAAAACAGACATCACATGATTTTACAAGAACTATATATATCGATATTAACAGATTGTTTCTTTATTATATAATCTTTAAATTGTTTTATAAAAATTGCCTTTGTAATTTTTTTCTCTTTATGATGCTTTTGTTCATATAATCTGGTCTAAATGTAAATCTAAAATTGCAAGAGATTTTATGGTCAAAGAAAACTGAGACAGTAATAGATATTCATTTCAAATCATATATATCAATGCTACAGAAAATTGCTATCTTTACATTTGTATTACATCATAATGAAAAATTATGCAGTAATAAAAGTGATAAAATTCAAATTATTGAACTATTTACTCAAAAATTTATAAATATAGGATATAATAAAAGACAAATTATACACACATTGAATAAGTTTAATAATAAACTTATAAAATTAACATAAGTAAAAATAATAAAAAAATGAATATATATGCCATTTTTAAATAATGACCAATCCAAATCTACTTAAAAAGTATTTACTCATAAATACAGTGGTTCATTTTATGTTCTTCTAAATGTAAATCAATTGGTTAATAATTATAAAAATCTAGTCTTAAAATGCAAAAAAAGAAAAAATAATAATATATATCAAATTATAAGTGAATGCAAAAAACCATAAATTGGGAAATTGAGATATACTTTGGAAAAAAGACTAAAAGAATATCAACTATTATACAGTCATATAAAAAATACTAAGAATAATCCATCAGTCCACTACTGGCTCAATTTTCTTTGACTATGAAAAATGTTGCAATTTCATATTTAGCTTTAGCCCAGATTATACAAGAATATTAAATGATGAAAGCCACCATAAATAAAGAAAAATTAAAGAGGCAATCTTTATAAATTTATTTAAAGATTGTATAAGAAATAGACAATCTTCTAATATTGATATACACAGTTCTTAGAAAAATCATGTGATGTTTGTATTTTTTTTCTATGTTACTTCAGTTGGTAATGATTGTGCAATTGAAAGTACTTTTGTTTAATTAATATGTATATATACTGTTATTGTCTGCCATTATTATAATTTTATATATATAGGAATTGGCCCAAAACAAAAAAATCAGTCATATTTTGTTCATATCAATGTAACAGTCAGTGCTGTAACATAATATTAAAGAATATTTAATTAAAAGGGAATATCAATTTTAATAATTCTATAGGAGATCTGCCATAGCATAAGAGGAACAACTGCTTCACTAAAATTTCAGAAAATAAAATCTGATAAAATCAAATGTGTGTGGAAAGCAATGATTTTAGAATGCAAATGGCAGAAATTTTGAGAAGTGCAGCCTTCTCCAGCTCCTCCCCCCTCCCCCAAAAAAACTACAGTGAAACAAATCTCTGCAGAAGCCTCCACAAATCTCAAGATCTTAATGATTGCAGTGATAATCTCTGTGTAATATTTATGATGCTTTTTCAATGCTATTTTCTGACATCATTGTTGCCATGTCACAGAAAAAGTATCATTTTTCAGTAGAACATAACTGTCAGTGACTGGAAGTACACATATAATGAAGAAGTGCTTAGTTATTCTTTTATCTATCACTTTCTTCTATGATCAGTAAAAAAAGCCATGGAACCATTAATCATATGAATGAAGACATCTGAAAAAATAAATGGCTCTCAAAATGCATTTCATACTGTGGCAACTAACATCAGGTAATTAGAACCCAACAACTCACATGTCTTTATTATCCTCACCTAGTATTTATCAATATTAAAGTATTACAATTTACTGTGAAGGCAGCAAACTTACTGTAGAATAAGCACAATAGTAAGAATGCCAAACTCTCCATACAGTAGTGCCATCAAGTGCAAGCCTTCATAATCAATGGATGCAGAAAGATTTGTGCATTAAATTCTTATCTAGTGCTTATTCATCTAATATCCCCAGACTAGTTTCTCACTTGTGGCTTTCATCAGTGAGGAACCTTAAATTTGAGAGTACTACACCTAAATCTTAGGAAGTAATGTAAGTCTGCAGCAGGCACCTTTTACCTATTTGGTTAATTATAAATCTATAAACAAAGATGAAAATGCCATAATATTCCCAACCCAAGCTCATTCATTTGTATAGTCATATACATCTCAACTCAGTTCAGCATCTATAAATCTGGGTGTCTTTGATTTTTCAAAAATCACAGTCACAATTATCCTATGGACGGGGGTACATATAGGTATAAAACCATCAAAACATCACATGATTATGATTTTATATGCTTACCCATGCTGTTAATGAGTACCAAACTCTCCATACAGTAATGCCATCAAGTACAACCTTCCTGTATCCATTGATTATGAAGGCTGGCACTTGGTGATATTTTTATTAACAGCATAAGTAAGCTTATGAAATGGTGATCATGTGATGTTTTGATGGTTTTAAGCACAATAATGAATTGATCTGCATAGTAATTATCCTCAGATAAATGCCTTAATGATTATTATTAAACATTTTATTAATGTGATTAAAGTTTTAAGTAAATATTTATTCACAGGGAAAAGAGAAAGGGAATTAAATTAATTATTCCATGTAGTAATATTTATAATAATATGTAAATTCATTTTTGTAATTAAAATTTAAAATATATATCCGAGCTTAAAATGATTTGAGAATTCCTAGTCTAAAAACGGCTTAATAATAATTGTGTGAGCACTAAATTTGGCACCTTCACAATAAATTATGTTCATTTAAAAAAAAAGTATATCAATAATAAAACGGATTTTTCACATAGTGATATAACTATCATGATATGGGATAATATATCTTGGTATTTTTATTACTTTTCATAAATGCAGAACATTTTGGACCTGCGTTCACATTCTAGCGCTAATATTATTGTCAAATATCTCTCATCTTCTAATCTATTTAATTATTATTAAATATCAATGGGCTATTCATAAACAATTAAGAGTTTGATATTTTTCCTGATATCTTTTCTGTCTGAGGAATGTTTTAATATACCTCTACGTACGTTCAAATTTAATATAATTCCAATTCGGTGTTTAATACAAATAGTAATTCCATATCATATTAATAAAAATATGTGTTCTAAGTTTTTTTAAAAAAAATCATCTGTAAGAGTGTGCGTGGATATGTATATATAAATCCAATTGAAATTATACTGACTACAACAACTTGAGTTTTTTTTTTTTTTAAAAAAAACCCTCCAATTTCATGAAATTGATAGATGACTTTTTTTGTACCTTTATTTAAAACCTGAAAAAGCTAATGTATATACATTTTTTTTTTCATTGATATTGTTATCGCAGTTGCACGCTTATTTAAAGTCTATTTAAAAAAATTAAAATTTTTGTAAAGAATCTCGCTCTCCCCTCAGCCTAAAGATGACACTGATTGTATAACTCTTTAAGAAAAGATAATAGAAAACGAGCTCACAAAAAAGATTTCTTTGAAATTGATGAGGAAATATTACTTAGTAGCAATTAATTTCATTACCAACAAATTATCGGTTTTCTGTCAACGATTTGTTTTCATTTTTTAGTGACATCTAAATTGTGTAAACTTAAAATGCTAACCAGAGGTAAAGAAAAAAGAACCTGCACGAGAAGAAATCTTCAAACATCAATTTGTCGTGAATGCACCTGGAACGTATTTGTTTTTTAAAATGTCATATGACAGAACTCGCAACACGAAAAAGAATATACAAGACACATGTAAATGATAAAAATATTTTAAAGAAACAAGTAAGAATGCTTTAATTCAAGCATGGTGAACTCTTGCTATTTCTAATGTCACTTAAATGATGATTCATTGCAGTTTGACTGATTATCAAAAATCTTCAGAAAAGAAGAGTGGAGGTCAGAGGACTCGCGTTAAAAACACAAGTATAATTATATGAGTAATATACATATATTAATGTGAGCAACATCACACAGACATATATCATAAGCTTTTCATATCCTATAACACTTTTTTATATCTTATAATACTTTTCCCCTTATTCTAGGATATATATTTTTTTAATTTTCACATCCAACTTTTTCTATTCTTGTTTATTTCTAATCTTATCCATTCAATTTTATTTATCCCACTGCCACATCTTTGCCTCCACATAACTTGAAAAACTCTCATCTTCTAACGTCCAAAGCTTTTGTATCATACAAAATCGTAGCCTAAGAAAAATAGTCACCTCCTTTATTCTTCATTATCGTTCTCATTCTGATTTCTTTATTCTACCCATTTTCATTTAACCAGATGCCTATTTAGGAGCCCTAAACTTTCAACAAATTGATTCAAATATTGCATGCACACATGTGCAATAAAACACCAAAGCAGATGAAGATTTATGAATTTATTCTGATATCCATTCAAAATTTATTCTCATTTTTCTAGCAAATTGTTTTAATTATCCATTTCAATATATTCTTTTTATATATGTTTACAATAAAGCTAAGACCTGCTTTGAAAACATGTGTTATTATTGTGCAAAATTATGTAATCATAAATTCTAATGACTTCTGGATCTATTTTGGCCACTTATTGCTGGCAATATTTTATTTAAAAATTAATGTTTGGAAAATTGGCCTAAGGTTTTTCCCAGTTAGTAATTTACTGCAGTTTTATTTAGTTTTATGGTAGATGCTGCATTATATTTATCGATAACAATATGATATAACAACTAGGTAATAACAACAGGAATTTTCTTGCATCTCTTAACAAAGTTCATTTTAGAATCTCTGAAATAAATGTGATCTTCAATATAAGCACTGAACAGTTGTCTCAGTGTAACAATAGCTTGTTAGTGAACAAAAGTTTTTAATTTAACTTCCAATTGAAAAAAAAAATGAAAGTAAAAAAATGACTAACTGAGATAGATCTAAGAAATGTTTATTTCTTCACTGTTTTTCAACACTTGAGAAAAAAATCTATGCCTTGCAATCTATGTTTACAAGGATTCTCTAGAGTACTTTGTCTGCGAGTTTTATCCTGCATAGAAAGGAGAAAAGAGAGACTGGTTTGGCTCTTTCTGAAGTACCATAGTTATTAAAACTGATGTAACTCTTAGTCTTTTTAACAATATTTAGATCAGCTTTAACCAGCATGTCAATAATTCATTAAAAATAGGTTAACAAACTAATAGTCCTTCAGTAATAAAATATTTATACCAATTTATTATAAATAAGTTGATTTTATAAATTTTTATACTATCATTGTTCATTTATGTAACTTTTATATTTCATTAAGACTACTAAACTAGGTCGACTTTAAATACCATGGCTTTTTCATTCCATTAGTACCTACTTGTTAAAATAGTTCATATATTTTAAAAATAGATTAATTACTTTTAATTCAGAATCTCTCACAAATAACGTGTTTCTGTTCATTCAATAATAAAATATTTACACTACTTTATTATTTAATTTTTAATGCTTATTAATAACTAAGTCATAATATTATATATAGTATATTCTATTATATAGTTTTATAATTAGAGATTTATTCAGGGTTTATTTAAAAGGAAAAAAAAATTTTTTTACTTAGATTGTTTATTCAAAAAATGTTTAGAATTTATTAACAGACATTGTCCTTTATTTTGTTTATTTGTAGATTATGTTGGATAACTATAAAATTTAAAAAATCTAACACTTGGTTTATTCCACTAGACTTTGTCAGTAGTGCAATCTGCATTAAATAAAATTGTTACCATGAAATTTGTTAAGAATTAAATATTTTGACATGCTATAATATCTTTTTAAAAATTATTTTTTTATTCAATCTGTTTTCATACATTTTGATTGTAGTGTGTGCTTTGGATCAATTCTGAATTTTTAGCTAGAGAGCAAACCTGAGTTCACATCTAAGGAAAAGCTATTTAGTAAAACAGGTAAAAAAATAATATGACATTAAAAAAAGATATCATTATTAAAAGTATGAAAATATATTTAATAAAATGTGTAAAAATATAATATGACATAATAATAAAAAAGATAAAATATTTATTAAAACAATTTTACATAAGACAACAACAGAATCAATTCTAGGCCCCCTCATTCCAGAATTGGCAATTATCACTATTCTAAACTATAAAAGACATTTAAGCTCTATAAAATATCATTGATAAATATAATTCCATTAGAGATGCATAATTACTGTAATAATAAAGTAACATTTTTTAATAAATTATTAATAATATTGTCTTATTTTTTTATATAAATTAGAATATTTCAATAAAAGTGATTGGGATGTCTAAACATTTTCATTTACACACACACACACACACATATATATATATTAATTATAGCTGAATTAAACCCCTAACTTCCATAGGTTTCACAAACCTATGGAAGTTAGGGGTTTAATTCATCCGCATTCATACTCTCCTCAAGTGCACAAGTTGGCATCTTTGAATTCGTTTTTATATAGAAATCACCATCTTTGTAAATTTGAGGCACATAGGAAAGAAAATCTTATTTGTTTTATTGAGGACTTAGTAAAACTTGGACATAAATGTTCAATTATCAATAATAGAGTTGTAAAATTTTTACATAATTTGCAGTTTAAACCTGACAAGATGGAAAAACCTCGTATAGTTTTGCCATATATTCATTCTATTGCAAAACAGTTAATTAATAAGTTATCTCCAGATTTTCAAGTAATTTTTCATTCACTTCCAAATACGAATGGATTGATTAACAATTCAAAATTTAAAATTGAATCTAATTTAACACAGCATGTGGTTTATAGTGTCTCTTGTCCTCATAAAGCTTGTTGTTCTATTTATTATGGTGAAACTAAAACTAATATTTTGAATAGAATTTCACAGCATAAATATTTATATCATCGTACTAAAACTAAATCTTTGGGTAATTCAGTGTTTGTGGAACATGAAAATAAGGCTGGACACTTACGTCAACCAGTAGAGGCAAAATTAGTGTGTATGGAGAAGAATGACGTAAAGCATAAGATTAAAGAAGCTTGTTTTATAGCTGGTAATTCAATGCTATTAATAAAAAGGATTCTTGTTTTAATATTTCTAAAATATGGATATTATAATATTTATTTATGTTGTATTTTATTTATTTATTTAGATTTAGTTTACATTTTATTTGAGGTACGCATTTTGCTTGTGAATAAGTGTTTATATTTTTTATTTATTTTGTATTGAGCTATGATTATGGAGGCTTAAGTCCCCCCAAAGTGCTCAGTTTTATATTTTTAATTTTATGTTTAAAACTTCAGCAACTGTGTTTTATCACAGTTAGTTTTTAATTTATTGATTTTTGTTGAAGTATATACATACATTCTTAACCATAGGTATGTAATTGCCTTTGATTATGACTTATTAAAAATAATAGCATCTTTAATAGTAATATTGTGATTAAGATCATTCTATCAAAATAATTTTATTTTGGATCATGTACCTATTTGTGTATCAATATTTAGATAACAATTTTGATTCTTAATTAACAAATACATATGATAATTTATTTGCATTCATGGACTAAATTGTAATAAGTATCTTCTAGAAAATTAAATACTGCCTAACATTATAACTAGTAATAATAATTAAAATAGAAAATCATATAACATTAAAATGCTAGCTAAAAACAAATTTATACTAAAATTATCTCATAACCATAGTCAATTTGTTAATAAATAAAACTTATGGGTATGAGAGAATTTTAGTATAAATGTGTTTTTATCTATTATTTTAATGTTACTTGATATTCTATTTTAGTTATTTTATGTACCAACTATTAGTTTGTTATTTAATTAAATAAAATTTTACTTTATGATATTTGTCTTATTTTCTGCATTTCAAAATTTTGTTTAAACTCCTGTGATCAATGTGGATCTGTATTTATATGTTGAAAAACGTTTAAATTTATTTGCCCAGAAATTTTTGTAAATTTATAAAATAATTTCCACAGCAAAATTGTTGTTTAATGGTATGTTTGGTCCACTTGTATTGCCAATAGTATAACTCTTATTACATTTGTGATTTTATTATTGTGCTTTTAAAATCGCATCATCCACAAAATTACATCTTGTAACCTCTCTGTCATAATCCATATGCATAACTTCTAATAATAAATAATAAGAATGTGTTATATATTTTACAACTTTTAATGTTTTAATTTTTATTTTTTAAAAAAAGAAAATCATAATACATTAATAAATTAAAAGAGAAAATAAATTTGTAAGAAATGAAATTTTTTTTTTATTACTTTTAAAATTTGATTTAAAAATAAAATTGTTTGCAAAAATATTAAATGTTAATAATAATAAAAATTAATAATAACATGAATGCGGAGTACAATGAGGAAGTGGGAATCAACAAGAAAAAAGCAACATTAATATCAGCCCAAACTGTTTGTTTTATCAGTTGCTTTAGCTCACAAATTCCTAGCCATGAAAATGACTTTTATTCAATTTAATTTGTATTTATTTACCATGGCTGAATAAAAATTTAGTTGGAATGTCAAAACACATTATTTATTTAAACAATGAATTACAAGAAGAATATATCAAGGTAAAAGACCCTGCACACGTATTGAACATTTATTAAACAGGATTAAAGGAAATTGTATCAGAATAATTTGCTAGTTTCTTTATGTGTATGTGAAGCCATGGAAACATAAGAATACTTACCAGAGATCTTAATACACATATTAAACATTTACTTGGTTTTTATCTTTATATAGCATGACTAAAAGAAACTTATTGTGGTTCTTATTTTGCAATTCCATTACACTTGGGGACCAATATTCAGGATAATCTCAATCCAATACAAATAGGATTAAACCCAGTTCAAATTCAAAATATTGATATTATTCAGAAATTTATATATATTGTGTTATTTTGGGAACTTATAAATCATGAATAATGATTAAAAAAATAAATTAGCTAATAAAATGTATAAAGTAACAAATAATTAATACTTGGTCTAATGAGAAATTTGAGAATATATACATATATAAATATTTGGGGAAATCAATAAATAAATCGATAGTACCAGTAGACAATGATAATGGTAAGAAATAAGAAGAATAGAAATAATAATTAGACAAACAAATAACCAGGTAATAATGAGGCAGAATAAATATAGGACAATAATAGAGAAAGTTTACAGAGTGGAAAGGAAAGAGTACTCTGTTACACTTGTGGACCAATATTCAGGATAACCTCAATCCAATACAAATAGGATTGAACCCAGTTCAATTTCAAAATATTGATATTATTCAGAAATTTATATATACTATTGGGGACTTATCAGTCATAAATACTGACTAAAAAAATAAATTAGCTAATAAAATATATAAAGTAACAAATAAGTAATACTTAGTCTATTGAGAAATTTGATATATATATATATATTGTAAGAGAACTTACAAACTACCACCCGCCTGCATTAAGCTACACCATACTAAGCCTAACCAAGTAATTGTTAAAACAATTGCTTACTCTTTTTCAAACACACATATGTACACTAAACACTGCAATCAGCAAGTTATGTTTTTTTTTGTTATAAAGAAAGATAAAGTTTCAAATTAAACACTAAGAAAATAAATATACCCATGTATATATAGATAATATGACTAACTAAGAGTGTTGTAAGTTATCAACTAACCAACATTATGATGTAAAAATAAATAAAATATGCAAGATAATGATCTAATGTCAAGCATATTGCTAAGCAACCAGACTTGGAAACAAAAAGATAATCCCAATAAATATTTATTTTAATAACATTACATTGATGTACAATTACATAATAATAGACAAATGCAGCAAGCATGAGAAAGTCAATATCTTGACAATTGTATTATTTTTTTAACAAAGCAAGATGGATATATATGTTCAATTTTGAGAACAAATTTCAATCACATAAGAATAAACAGTAATTTACTTCATCCATCAATGTAAACCAAAACCTGAAATACCTCCAAGATATGGAAGCAAACCAAATGATTTCAGCTAATTGTTAAAAAGAAAACTTCAAATTTACTTCAAATCATCACAAGAGAATAGGTAAATAACCATTGACAATCAGCAAAAACAGTTTTTGTGCCATTTCCTTATGCATAAAAACAAACCTAGAAAAACTACACATACTAACAAGGGTATTGCAATGTGGTCTAGCTACAAGAACTATGCCATAGGTGGATAAATGCCAGTTCTTCAAGCCCATAGAAATGTTATGATGTGTGAGATGCCTTTCTTTATTAAATACTAGTTGATGACAATAATCTTCAGTCGAACTCATGTGTCTTCTTCAAAGAAAATGAACCAGACAACACTGATGATCTACAATTCCATAGTGAGTGTACATCAATTAAACTTACAGACAGTAGAGCACCCAAGAAGATCTATCACCAAGAAGAATAGATTTTGAAGATGATGAACAGTGCTTGCCAGACTCAGAAATTGATTATTTTTTATTTTATTCTAATGATTTATATTTTTATTTTATTAGTTATTTATCATCTTATTTTTACTTTTCATATCATTTTTTTTTTCTTTTGTTTCCATGTTTGGAAGCTTATATTTCAGAAAATGGGAAAATTTACTTTAAGTGTAGAGAGGAGAAGAGTTAGATTTCACAAACATTTTATTGTATTAAATAAAGTTTAGGTCTACACACCTCTCCAGTAGCTTGACATCACCTGACCGAATGTTGAATAAGGTAAGATCTTGATTTTCCAATAGTGACACAACAGAATTTTTGTTATTTGTTAAATGTTTTACTAACACTCATTATTTTTCAGTGTGCATAACTAACTTCCTTGAGTACATGGTTCTCCTATCAATATTAGGGAATCACATATATGTATAGAAGGGGTTTCTCTCCTCCAAGAAAGATGATGATACTCATTGTGAATCAGACAGCAAGCATTATTCTATAATTCAACTGTATATAATAATAATTAGTAAGTCAGATTCATGATCTTATAAATTTTTTTTATTATTTTGAACTTTTATAAATAAATATTGCTACAGTATGGATTTCTATCATGGGATTTAGGGATTAGGATATTAATCACATTTAACTTAAAGTGATAAAAAATCATCCTAGACTCACATTATTATATATGTAAACATTATTAAAGTAGTTTCATTTTTTAAAAAATGTTATTAAGTTTTTTCGATCCATTTGGTCTCTGTCTTATTCCCATCATTGTGCATTCATACCTCTAAATTTGTATGCTAAATTGCAATACACACACCTTTATTTATATGTATACGGGTATTGAAAATATTCTGGGAAAGGGCTGTAATTGATCCTCACTTATATAAAGGCACAGTAATCATTGACCTGAGTAGGCCCATTCCTAAAGAAAGTCAAGTATGAATTCTCCCTGAGTTTGAATACCGAGGCATAATGGAACCAGAAAGGAGGATGAGATGAGAATAAACTATCCCAAATTATATTTAGATTTAATGTGTAAATATAAAACTATCCCGTTGTATGCAGAGATGATCATGGGTTAAGTATTTCATCACATCCTTGCTAGAATCCTAACTCTGACCATAGTTAGATGCATTTCCCCCTTTTGCAAGAGCTACCAGTCTGTCACTATATATATATTGTAACCGTGAATTGCTTGAGATTACGCCGAAGAACGTTGCGGCGTCCAAAATTGTAAGCGTTTGATTGTGTGGTCCCAACTACGTAACGTAAGTGCACTAAGAATTGTAACCTTGATCACTGATCAACTCTCACTCAATTATTGTCAGCTATTAAAAGCTGTATCCAAAACATATCAGGCTATCTATTTTATGCACCTAAGACCACAATCAACATCTGGAGCAACTTACTATAGACCAAACTAATGATCTAACATAAACTTTTATATTTAATTTGATCGCAGCCAGGGTGTACCACGAAGAACTATCATAGTAGTATTATAAAACACATTAAACAAATTATAAGTGCAATGTTATTACTTTTAAACCCTAATTTGGGATTTTTATTGTATGAGACCCGATGGCCGACCATGTACAAGATGGCGTAATTTGTAGAACTACATGAAATTATGAAACTTTAAACCATCTATATGATTTTTAATGTAGATGCTAGTCCAGGTAAAGCTTTGCAATAAATAAACATAAATATTTGGGTTCTTTTATAGTTTATTATATCATTGAGACTCTTATTACTGACAAATGATAATTTAAAAACGTTAAGTAAATACATTCAATCATGTTATTATTTGGGAAATCTGTTTACAAGTTTAATAATTAATTTGTATTGTATCCTGAAATCAAATACGCAAAGCCAAAATGATGGAAAAGGTAAATGGGATTTTATTGTACCTCACACATCATAAACTACCAAAGACGAAAAGCATCCAAATGTTTTCTCAAAAAATATTTATAAACTCTTATATCATGTTGACGATAATATGTAATTCAAGGTATGCTCTTCAATGTATGCTCTTTAATGTATGCTCTATCCAAAATTTATGATTTCTGATTTTATGAATGACACATAGCAACGGCACAATAAGTTTAATTATAAATCAACTTTTATTTACAAATTTATGAAAATTAACAATTAATTCCAATATTATAATAAAAATAATAAATAAACAAATAAAATCAATAAATTATAAGTCCATTGACTTTCTTCAATAACTTCTCATAGGTACAGTTTTAAAATCTAGTCCTACCTTAGATCAATCTAATATAATAAATATTGATGAGATTATACGATATTCAGCATCAACTTATGAAATATTTAACATCATTTCCAGATCCATTAAATCCCTACCGTAAACTCATAATAATATAATAAATATTATATCTGTAGGATATTAGCTATAATGTAATCATTAAATAAAGTGAAAATGTAAACTTACATTCCGGTAAACAATAATCAACCAACAGTTAACCATTATTTAGTAACTTGAATAGAACGTCCTGCTACCATTTGATGATCTAACTTATAAATTATGTGTACAAATGAAGATGATTTAGCAGATTAACTAAAATACTTTGCCCAACTTATATCTGTGAAGTAAAACATATTCCCGTGGATGTATTCATCTACACGTAGGAATTAAATAATACTAAACATTTTGATGGATTTATACACCATCATAAAGTAATACGTATAATCACACAATTCCGCGGATTAACCACCAGCGCAGGAATGAGTGTAAAATACAAAATAGCAATTAAAATAATCTGCGGATTAACCACCAGCACAGATTAAAGCCCTTTAACATTCTTAAACAACATTACTATTTACTTCACATTAAAGTGCAAAATCATCCCCTCAGTTCTTCTGACTATTCAGAATACACTAATACTTTAGCAAATGTGGGTTCTTGCATAATAAAATGCTAAGCTAATCAGGACGACTAATGTACTACTTCTTTTGCTTAAACTAAAATGTGTAATATAATACAAGTAATATTAGTATAAGACTATAAATCTGGAAAGACCAACAAAATACCTCACAAAGATTGATACATTTCACGAATTCATTTAATACTTTTCAAGCTGTTTCTCAAGCGCTATTCTCTTAAATAAATATTGTATTCAACCCCTATTGATTTAAACTTAATAAAATATACTTAGGAACTTCATATGCAAGTTCCGATAACGATAAACGTAAAGTAATGCATTATGCATCTAACATAAAATTTAACAAGTGTGTGTGTGATATAAATTAAATGTAAAGCATTTTACAGTTCAATACATGAATTATAACAGGTGTGTGTCACAACTCGGATTGTATAACATTTTATAACTCCAAATGTGCTCCGTGGGATCCATGTACGATGTGTCGAACAATAAATCTATGAAACAATAATTATAACTATAATTCAATTCCATACATGCAATTTTATCCGTTGTATTGGTTATTATAATCACTATCAGATTAACAATTTTACGTGGCTCCTAAGACCTGGAACAACTTCACAATATGAAACGCAGAATTTAAATGAAAATGTTTTTCATTAAGTTATTAATCTCTACATTTCTCTATTAAAATGTTCCAATTTTATTACATCAATGCGAATTATTTATCCATCCACGTTTAAATATAGGAATATTAATTATAGCACTTAATTCAATCATTCTATTATGACGATAAAATTAGAAATAGCTTTGATTAATTATTTGAAGAGTATTTATTATCCAAATGTTAAACAAATTAATTAGCAAATATATTACTGGCTTTGTAGAATTAAATATCAATCAATACTATATTTTTATTAGAATTAGAAACGGAAATATTTAAAATATGTTGATAACTTTAACATTTTACTTTAACTTAAATTTCTTTTTCTTTAAAAAGCAAATTTTCATATTCATAACTTCTGTAATTAAAATACTTTTTAATGTTTCCAAATTGTAAAATAATAAACATTTTAAAACATACCAATTCTTGCAATTTTCTTTTAAACTGGAAAGCTCCGACATTTCAAAAATGTAATATTGGGAATTATTACTGGTGACTCGATTCACCTGGTCAGCCGACTTGAACAGACTTTTATTTTTAGCAAGGCATCTTCTAATTAAATACCACGATGTTATTTACGTTTATAGCAAACTTTGTGGTAGTCCGATTACTTTTTTTTTTTTACTTTAAAATAAGCTTGGCAAATTTACACTACTTGCCTTTACCATTTTTCTTTCATTCTCCCTCCAAAAGCAAACTATCAGACAATCGTCTCTTAAATTCGCGCTCTTTTCTTTTATTACATTGAGACGCCTACGCAATTACTGTATTTATTTTTAATACTTAATTTTAATTGAACAAATGGTTTTTTGTTAAATTGGATAAAATAATAATTTTAAGATCATTTTTAGACAAATAAAACAAAATATTGTTTTTAATAATATTTTACCAAATTTTAATGTGTTGTTAAATTTTTAAAAAGTTAAGCATTTTGATATGCGTTAGCATATGGAAAGAAGCAAATTTAAATTTATTAAAATAATATAAGAGAGTAGTCTGTTCAAAGTGCAAATCAAGCCAACCAAATCACCAAAAGAAGAAAGAGAAATTTTTATATTAGTTACATCAATAATAATTATATTTTATACTAAAATATATGGTTACAATATATATATATATATATATATATATATATGGAAAAATCAATAAATAAATCAGTAATACCAATAGACAATGATGGTGGTAAGAAATAAGGTGAATAGAAGTAATAATTAGACAAACAAATAATTAAGTAATAATGAGGCAGAATAAATATAGGACAATAGTAAAAAAAGGTCACAATGTAGAAAGGAAAGTGGGCATTTTAATTCAAAATAAGTATTAAAAAAGCAATAAATTTAAGTTTTTTGTTCTTGTAGACATTATATTTTTATATAATGATGATGATGATGATGATGATGAAACATTATTATGAGAGCCAAGGCAAAAATACAGGTTCAGGAAATTGAAACCAATACTTTATAAGTGAATTTCTGAACATAATCACGAGCATGTTAAAAGAAAATATAGAAAGAACATTTAAAGAATAAAGATCTTAAAACATAAAATAAAGAAATGAAAGGCCGATGAAAAACAAATTGAAGAACATGAAAGGTCAGATTAAAAAACAAAATGAAAATCTTGAAAAATAAAATATTATAAAATCCAAATAAGAGTCAATTTGGGAATCAGGCAAAAGACAATAAAAAGCAGATGGAAAAATTGAGTGAAGAAGATTACTTGATAGAGCTAGAAAGTAAGATTAGTGAAATAGATCTTGAACTCCAATTTCATAAAGATGAGCAGGATAAGAAAATTGAGCTGTTTTAGGGAACAGTAAAAGAAACAAAAATAGAGAATAGACAAGGATTGATACAAGCAAAAGAAGAAATTAATAGCCAAAAGATTGAAATAAAAAAGTGAAAGTCAAATTGAAGTACAGGAATATATAACAGAGAGACTAGTAAAAATAGAATTTGATATAAAAAGAGAAAGTTAAATGTGATGTAATTCTGCAATCATAAAAGGTAGAAATTAATTATAATTTGTATGAAATAAAATTAAAGATAAGTACTAGATTTTATTAGTCAGGATTGAGTATGGTAATTGATTATTCCTAAATTATATATATTTCAATGTAAATTAAATATATCAATAATATAACAAATGGCATTTTGTAACCAGTTAATTTATTAAAGTAGAATCAATGGTACTAATGCTTTTTTAAATGTTTAAATCCTAGGTGGGGAAGGGGATTCAGGTTGCTTGGAGATTCAGACATAAGTTTTATATTATTTATTAATATAAATTAAAATTTTAAAACATTTGTTTCTTTAATCATCTATGAAAATCTTTTAAAATATTAAATAATTTTAAATTTACTTTAAATTGTGTTCAAACTGAAAGCTACATACATATAAAAAGGTAATTATAATGTAATCGGGCTTGGCCACTCGATGGCATTGTTGGAAGTCAAAAACAATACAATACAATGTTCGGGGCCACGTTATATTTTAAAATCGAATCACTGTTTTTTTTTTTTTTTGGTTATTAATTTATTGATTGCTATAACTTTTTTTTCATGCCTTTTTATTAAAAAAGTTGTTTAATTTTAATTTTGTATTTAGTAAACGACAACCTTTTTTTTAATTTTTAAATCGCTGTTTTTGGACAAAGCTGCTATTCTACAATGTCTATTTAGCGATGTCTTTTGCTTAATTATTGGTAAATGACAACCTTTTTTTTTTATTTTTAAATCACTGTTTTTGGACAAAGCTGCTACTTTGTGATGTCTATTTAGTGATGTCTTTCACTTAATTATTGGTAAATGACAACTTTTTTTTAAATTTTTAAATCGCTGTTTTTGGATAAAGCTGCTACTCTGCAATGTCTATTTAGCAATGTCTTTCACTTAATTATTGCTTTCTACATAACAAAACAACTGTGTAGGGTTAGTTAGGGTTAGTTTAGAGTTAGTTAGGGTTAGTTTTAGGGTTAGTTTAGGGTTAGGTTTAGGGTTAGTTTTAGGGTTAGTGTTCTGTTGTTTGTAATGCTAAAATAAAAGATATCAAAATCATAACAGTAGTCGGACAAAAGAAAGAAACTCAAACTTTTTTAAACAACGACAAACACATATAAGTGTCTTATTTACTTATTAAACATGTTTATAATATGTGCTTTCTATGAAATTTACAAAAAATCATGTATATTTTTATTGAACAGCAGAAATACTCGGCTTCTGTTGTCAGCAACTGCAGAAAAAGTTGATTGCCATCCATTTTATCAACTATGTGGAATTTCATGTGAAAATGAGATTTCACATACGATATCAGCCGAATTCTTTTTTACCTACCTTCGGCAAGCTTTTACACTTTACACATTCTCTAAACAAGGTGTGGCCATTTAGAAAATTAGTATAAATTCATGTTTATTAAATAAATTATAAATACAAATATTGTGTAACGTATATTGTAAAAATTTGACTAATCCAACTAAACACACATATATATCAAACTGTAAACAAAAGATAAGTGTGTGGATTCGCAATATCTGTCACGAAGCAGAAATAGGCCATATTATTTCTGCATTACGCATCATAAATGGCCTTCTAATGGCTAAGACAAACATAGATGTTTTCTATAGCTGTAAGTCAAGCCTTGTAAACAGCATTTATTAGGTGTTTTGGCAAGCCGGAATGTCATCAAGTGGCCAAGTCCGATTACGTTATAAGTACCTATAAAAAAAATAAAACTAGCATTTTTATGTTAAAAAACTGCATTAACAATTTTCATGCTTTAATGCTAAGTATATATATATATATATATATATGTAATATGCCGGCCACAGTTACATTGGATGAGATTTCTACTTTAATTGAATTAGAGTTTTATTATACTTTTATTAAATTATACTTTAATTGAATTAGAGTTTTATTATACTTTTATTAAATTATTTCAAATAAAATTTATCCATGGTTCTTATTTTAATTCATATTATAAATTTTCATTTTTAAAGATAGAACACAAGTGTAATTCTTTTTTTTTTTTTTTTATGAATTCACAATTTTGTTTTAAATAAATTGCTTTGCTTCTTATATATTGTAACCAGTTGGCTACATAGTTGCACTAAAAAAATTATGTAGTTGGCAGCATGTTCTTACCTTTGAATATAAAAAATTAATTAATTAATTGGAAAAATACTATTTAATTTTTCTATACATATTTTAATGGATCTTTATTTAATTAAATATTTTAAGTTCCAATATGATAGTATGAGAATTGTCAAACATTAAATATATTTAATAGTTTTTTAAAAAAAAGAGAGAGAAAAGAATAAAATAAGATTTTAATAGTTTTGCAAATTTTATTTTTAATTAATCAGAGTTGTTTTTCTTTATCTCCCTTTAATGAAAAAGAAAATTCAAATCAGTGCAATTAACTGATTATCTTGTTGTTTTTTTGCAAAAAAGTTAAGTTTTTAATTATAAAGGAGTGTCAAGAATTTTATATTAATTTACGTTTTTGACTTTTCAATATTTATGATTACAGAGGAAATTATGAAATTTTATCTAATTAGTTGTCATGAAAATTATCATGTAAGAGACAGATTGTAATTGGCTTGTGGCAAGATTGTTTTAAAAAAAATATATATGTGGGAGTATGAATGTAATAATATCAATAAATTTATATTTAATTATACTTATAGTTACTTTAGTGAGTTAAGTAATATTATTTTTATAAAGCACAGATGGTATTGAAATTAAACTGAGAGAGTGCAAATTTCTCAAGTGCTTATGACTACCAACAGCCAATCAGATCGTAAGCACTGGGACAGAGAATTTAACAAGAAAAGAGTCATTCCCACTCTCTTCTTTACTTGTCTTTCTATATATTTAAGCCAGTCCAAAGTACTTATATCTGAAAGTGTGAATCTTAAATATCATCACACTTAATTTTAGATATAAGTACTTTGGACTGGCTTGGATATATAGAAAGACAAGTAAAGAAGAGAGTGGGAACCACTCTTTTCTTGTTAAATTCTCTGTCCCTGTGCTTAAGATCTGATTGGCTGTTGGTAGTCATAAGCGCTTGAGAAATTGCACTCAGTTTAATTTTAGTGAGTTAACTGGAATGATCTCTCAGAGGGATCTATCATGCTCATCATTCTGATATTAAATTTTATTGTTTTTTACTTGAGAATAAATAAACAACTCATATTTCTGATGGTTTAAAATCTGATTTTCTGTAGGGTTATGAATGGCTACCCAACTGAAAAATCATTGAAGATCATGGACTGGTGTCCATCACCTCAGGTATGACCTCCTAAGTTCTCAGTAACCAAACTATGGGCAATTGATGATCACATACGGGTGACCATCACTTTAGGTATCCCCCTTAATTCATGTAGTGTTACAAATGGCAACACAACCTTGAGCTCAATGATGATCAGATTCTGATGACCAATAACCACATAACCTGAATCTCAGAAATACACCTGTTAACACAATTCTGTGTTTTCATGCAGAATTAATTTAAACATATTGCTGTGAAATGTGACAAGAATATATAGAATGATTGTTATAATTCAATTACAAATTACAAAATAGAAACATTAATGTTTATTTAAAGAGTTCAAATTTAAAGTTGAACAGATGATCTAGGTATCATTTTGAAGATTGGATTCAGTTTTTAACTGTTGAAATTTGTTTAGATGTACTTTCAGTTTTGGTGGTGGATGAAGAGTTTTGTTATTAGCTCAAGGATGCAGTGTTTTTCATGCAACTTCATTCAGTGTTCTTGTTCAGGCACTGCTTCAACTCTCTAGTTTTATATTTTTTGATTGTTTATCATAGTCCAGTTAACATAGTCCTGCCATGATCCCTAGGCTCTAAACATCCAAGACATAGTTCTATATTTTCTAGCCCCTAATAATCAAATGTTGTGGTAGCTTATAGTATCTAAATTAAGATAGACCTATGTCATTGCATAGTATACTTATAGTCCAATGACTGGATTCTGTATCTATCCCAAAATTGCAAGTCACTATGCATTATTTTGCTGTCAGATTCTCACCATATCTCTAAGAAATATTTTGATAAATAGTTATTGACATGAACTTGTGTTTTTACATGCATATGTACTCATAACAAAAATACAATTGAAATGAAAATCAGTCACACACACATAAACAGGATTGGATATGAAGAATAAAAAGGGAGGTAAATTAATGAAATAATACCAGGTAATGAGATAATAAGATTTAAGAAAAGCATATTAGGGGTAATAATATTATAGTAATCATATTATATAAGGTGAAATGTGATTGCATGGAAGAGGGTGTGATGTCAAGCTTATGTTATGAAATATTTTTTAAAAGTTCAGATTTGTAGTTTCTGTGTAAAAATAATTTGAAACAGTTTTTTTTTTTAAGAATAAAAGTTGATAATAGAAACATCTATACTGATAAGAGAAAAAATGAAAAAGATGGAAGAACATAATCCAAAGGAAGATGATCAGAAACCAATGGAAGGAATTCAGAGAATAAGGAGGCTTTCATGTTATCCCAAATATTAGAAATATTTAAAAGATAGTAAAAAGAGAGACCAACAAAGAGAAGATGAGAATAAAAAAGAAGAGAATAAAAAGAGATACCAACAAAAAGAAAAGGATAATATAAAGACTCAACAAAGAGAAGTAAACAATAAAAAATACCAGGAAAATGCTGAAAGAAATGAAAGTAGATATGTTACAAAAAATTGATCAAAATAGTAAAAATATGGTTTATGAAATAGCAGACCAAATCAAATAAACAGAACAAAAAAGAAAAGGTTATGAAAATACAAGAGATAGAAGAGATAATAAATAATAAAATTATTCAAGTGCAGGAGGCAATATAATCTGTGAATAATGAAAGTCAATGAAGCTTAGAATTGGTACAAGAGTATAGGGACCTGGCTAATTAAATTAAATTCCTGCAGTTTAGAGATGACAATAGAAACAAAGAAAGAGTCAAAGGGTTGGAGGATAACCATAGAAAAGATGATCAAACTGAGAAAAAACAATCATATCTACATTAAAAAGAAGAAATTGAAAATACAAATATAGGGGGAAGTAAAGATAGATAGTCAATATAACAACAAATGTCTGGAATTGTAAACCAGTTCCTTAAAATAAGGACTTTTTAAGGAAATTCTGGTGAGGCACCCATTGAATTTGTCAACAATATGAAAAGATGTTTTAGCATTATGCCATGACTGAAGAGGCAAAGCTAGCAATAGCTTGTAGCTATCAAGCATGATGGGATTTGCTATTTACCCATCCTCATAATTTATCAAGTTCAGGCAAGCAATCATGAAGTGCTATTGGAGTGAGGATTATCAGAAAAAGGCTAAACATAATGTATCCCAAGATAAGTGCTCTTTTGGTGAGCCCTGCTCTCCATTTTTTAGAAAGCAGATAGTGAAATTGAGAGCACTCACTGCAGATCTCACAAAATGACAAATAATAATATTAAGATACATCTTTCCAAGCCATATTGAAAGTATGTTAATCCACACAGACAGATGTACAATTGAGAAGGTGACTAAATTGTTAAATGCATTTAACAACAGCAAATATGCATACACTGAAAAAGAAGCAGAATTTAAACCTCCAACTAAATCAACATACAGAGGAGAGAATAATCTACATAAATGCTATCCCATATGGAAAGTAGAAATTCAAGACACCACCATGGTATCAAGATAGAAGAAATGAGGTGCCACTTTGGAAGAGGAAGTGAAGATCAACTGGTAGTATCATTAGTTCTACCAGAACCCAGATAATTAGAAGATCCAAAAGTGGATCAAATTTTTGCCAAGACAATACTCATCAGGAATATGATTCAGCATCTCCTGATAGAACATGAATAATTAGACAAACCAGTCAATAAACTCACAATACAGAGAGTTACTACTGGAAACTGATCATGATCCTTAACATCCCAAAGCAGGGTGCAGTTATACTTTTGATCAAGGAATCAAGAAAAAGGCAAATGATGAAACTGAAACTGAGAAAAGAAGAAGATACTTTCAAGAAATTGTAAGTAAATATTAGAAAGTATTGAAACATTGCCTTCAGTTCTAATGGTGGATGGTGATATTCTTATAAATATAGAGATGCAGTGTGTTCATGTTGCTCCAATGTTTTTTTCTGCATTATACCTATCTAAGGTTTAAAATTTTCCAAATAAGCCTCTCAAAGAAGCTGGGCTTTTTATCAGTAGAATACTGAATTGTCTATCAGGCACAGAACAGTGTTATGGGTGTGGTGCTTATAGGACTCATTAGGTAAATATGCAAGATATTTCATGTAGCCGAACATTCCTTTGTCATTTTTTCCTCTAAATGAGCCCTAAGGGTAGTAAGCTATATTTGTGTTTAAACTGAGATAGCTTTGATAGTGTTCATGCTGCATTGCAAACTTGTGTTCTATGATGAGATTGTCTATTCATAATGGTGCAGGAAGCATTCATATCTATATTAGACCAATAGTCATCCCATCTACAAAAATAATAAATTTAATAAATGAGACTTTTATCAGTAACCAAATAGCCTAACATGGCTTAATTTAAATATTATATCACAGCTTGTAAGTCTGTATTAATGTTAAGGAACTGCAAAACATTACTAACAATAGAGCCAAGAAATGAGATAATTACCTTTGACCAAACAATCCAAGACTTAATAAATTGTATTCTAGTTTATAAGTCTGTAGAAATGTTAATGCATAACCAAGCATGACTATCATAAATTTTTTGTTGTAGTGAAATGAAATTGGCTGAATCAAACTAAAATATCAAGAAAGAGATTCAACCCAATTTCATTGCACATATAAGACCAGGGTAATGTAATCAGTTAGCTAGATAGCTACATTAAAAAAACAATTAGATAGTTGACAGCATGTCCCTCAGGTTTGATTACAAAAAAACTAATTAATTAATGGGGGAAATAATATTTAATTTTTCTATACATATTTTAATGGGTCTTTATTTAACTAAATATTTTAAGTTCCAATATGATAGTATAAAGTATTTTTTAAAAAAAGAAAAGAGAGAGAAGAACAAAAGGTTTTAATGCCTTTGTAAATTTTATTTTTAACTAATCAGAGTTATTTTTTATCTCTCTTTAATAAAATAGAAAAATCAAATCAGGGCAATTAACTGATTATCTTCTTTTTCTTTTTTTGTGTGCAAAAAAATTGGTTTTTAATTATAAAGGAATGTCATGAATTTTATAATATTAATTTAAGTTTTTGACTTATTTTCAATATCTATGATTAAGGAAGAAATTGTCTGAACAATTGTATTTATGAAATTTTATCTAATTGGTTTTCATGAAAATTATCATGTAAAAGACAGATTGTAATTGGCTTGTGGGCAAGATTGTTCTAGAAAAATACATGTGGGGGTGTGAATAAGTGATAATACCCTAATGTCTGGAGAAAGTATTCCTAACTTAGCTGTTGAAGCATAAGCAATAAAGTTTTAATTCAGCTGCTAAGGGAAAAAAAGCAGAAGTTTTTATTGAGCTGTGGCATAATACAGCAGGAATCTTTAACAAGTTATTGAATAAAATAACAGAATTTTTTTAATCAAGGTTTCTTTCTACTATGAGTTTAGCTTTAAAAATGGTTTATATAATGAAAATCAACTGCTATATTCAACTAAAAGCTAGACATCACTTTCCTTCATATAACCTATCTTCACTGAAATACAAAAGGAAAAAAGATACCCCTAAAATAGTCTGCAATCTAGCCTTTAACCAAGAACATGAATTTCTGTCTGAGTCAATCTTACCTTTAAAACCAAAAAAACCACAATGGGCAAAATTTTCTATTTTTTGTTTACCTGAAATTGCTTCAGATCAAGAAAAGAATACATTAACCATGCACATATCTAAGAAGCCTTTAAGGAGAAGCTCAATTGACTAGAAAACAGAAAATTGCAACTGTAAAGACTCCATAAACAATAAAGCTATGGTTAGAGTATTATTATTTTTTGGTATATTTCTAATAGAAAATTTGTTTTTGTTTCCTAAATATAATAAGTTTTTTTACATGTGCTTTTTTTAAACCCAGTAATTTCTCTTAGAAATGGCAAAATAACTTTTAAAAAACATATATATAATCTGCTGTAAACCTAAGTTGTTTTTCTCTCAGTGTGTCCTCTAGGTAGAAGCAAAGATTGTTATATTTGATTTTGAAAGTGTTTAACAAACTCTTAGCTATTTTTAAAGAAAGAACCTAACAAATTTAAAGTTAATTCATGAATAAAAATTAATTGATTGGTTAATATAATTTTTGTGAAAATGTATTTCTTTTGATGAAATGGGTGTTTGACATTTCATACTATCATGTCATTTTTTGTTTTTTTAATTGATAATTATATATTAAATATTTGTCTTAAAATATTTTTTTAGTCATTTTTTTTTATTCTATCCAATTCCTATTTCATGAATTGCAGTGTGTGTGACCTCATATCATGACAGTTTATATTCTAGGATTTTGTTTTTTATGATTTCAATAAAAGTAGTTACTATAAGTAGGAAAAACTTATGATTTGCTTAAAGTTATTTATAATAAACTAATTTATTTTCTTATTTTTCTCTTGCTCACAGTAATAAATTAGAGAGTTCTTGCTTTCTGTACTAGATTCATGCATAACAGCTATATAGAATAAAGAGAATAGTTAGTCTATAGGTATCCAGTGGATGATGATGATGATGATTATTATTATTATTATTATTATTATTATTATTATTATTATTATTATTATTATTATTATTATTATTATTATTATTATTATCCTGTATTGGTGCAAAGATTATATTCTTTAAAATCCATGCACTACATCTTATTTTGTCTAGTCTCTATTAGAAATAGGTTTATAGATGAACAGTACATTAATGATACTAAATGGTCAGAGAATTGACAATGATCAGCATGTTTTAATATCCCAGAATTATTCTTTCTGCCCTGAGCTTGCAAAGGCTATATAATTGACCTGGTCTACAGTTGATTCATTTTAGATCCAATCACAAGATTGACTGTTGACTTATTTTGATGGTTGATCAGTCATAATAATAAATGAATTATACTTATTTTATAAGGCTGGTAAATTTATATTTAATCTTACTTATAATTACTTTAGTGAATTAACTGGGCTGATCTCTCAGAGAGATCTTTCATGCTCAACCCTTAAGGATTAAATTTTATATTTTTACTTGAGGATAAACAAACAATTCCTCAGATTCCTGATGGTTTCAAAACCAATTTTTCATAGTGTTACAAATGGCCATCCAACTGAGCATCATTGATTATCATGTACTGGTAACCATCACCCCAGGTAAAACCCCCCCTTATTTCTCCCTAGTGTTATAAATAGTGAACCAGCTTTGGACCAATGGTGATCATGTACTGGTGGCTAACACCTGAAGGTATGACACTCTTATTTACCCATAGTATTACTATATATATATATATATATATATATATATATATATATATATATATATATATATATGAGACAGCTATGTATCTTATGGTGCTTAACAATATAATAGTATGTGTGCATAGTTAAAAGTTAAATAATTTTGAATTAAAAAAAATATTATAAATTAATCACCTAAAAAGGTGTAATTAATATTTTATTAATTCTGATTCTAAAATTAAAATAGGCATGCTTTTATTTTACAATAGATATAATGCTAATTATAAAATTCCATTATTTATTTTCAGTAAAGAAATTTTTTAATTAAAACTTGTATAACATATTGTAATCAAAATCCAACAATGCTATTTTTGAAAAGATTAAAGTGAATTGAAAAGAGTCATTAACTTTTTTTAATCAAGATAAAGAAAACTTATTTTTAATTAGTGAATTTTTCTGACATTGACTATAAAAAGATTGGAAAAAGTTTAGAGAGGAGTTTTTAAGAGTTTTACAGTTATATAGAGACTATGAAGATATAACTGAAGATAAGACAGTACAAGTCCAGCTGCTGCTATGAGTTCACAATGGTAGGGTTTGAATTCACATGGAAACAAGATAATGTTTTAAAGCAGTTCATAGCAGATATATTAAATGGCATACAGAATAAAGGGAGTTTACTATAGGCCAACAGTTACTGAATTATACCTTTCCCAAAGATGGCAATAACCCAGTCTATTGTTTAGAATGAACCAGCTTACCCAGAGAGTTTATTAACTTTCTGAAGAATTAGTTTATATGTTTACTGTTTTATCTATATGCAGAAATACTGCATCATATATATAAGGTATAGCTAGTTAGTAGTGTTATGTACATTGAAAACAATAGTATTTTAAATAATTCATTGAAAATGTCATTTAAAATCTATAATTTAAAAGTAAAACAAGTGAATAATATTTTGTTGAATTAAAAGACTAAAATCAAAGGATTGATTTATAGACAATTTTGAAAAAAAAAACCTCCAAAACCCTTTCAAGCTTAGGGGGGGAAGACTTGCTGGAGAATTTTTAAAAATATTTACAATTAATCATGAGTGACCTGTTAAAAAGAAAATGAAAAAAAATATGAAGGACTGTCAAAGAAGTAATGTTGTTGTTTTTTTTTTTTTTAAAAAAAAAAGAAAACTTTTTTTATCATTAGAAATAATGAATTAATAGCTATAATTCATATCATTTATTTTTTTGTATATTCATGTGCATTTATGTATTACTAAAAATGAATTGATTTTTTTATAAGTCTATAACAATTTGAGAATGATAATTTTTAAATTATTATATAGCACATCTGAGTGCTTAAATATGTATGCATTTTATGTTTTTTTGACATTGAATTAATTGTGTATTGAGAAAATATAATATGGTTTATTAGGTTTTTTTAAATAAATGCTAGAGTGTGACCAAGATAAATGTTTCCATCTATTGTTTAGAAAATGAACGTTGCCTTCACTATAGATTTCTGATATTCTATTGGTTTATTTAAACATTGGTTGCACTATATGCAACTCAACTTATTAGATTTTTATATGATTTTTTCTTATTATACTTTGATATTATACAACATTGACTATTAAATGGACATAATGGCAAAAGAATAATTTTGAAATTTCAAATGAATAATAATAACAATGCAATTACTTTGATACAAAAAAAATATGAGCATTAGTATTAATAATGATTTGTGTTATCATTTTAGAAATGTTCTTTAAAAATGAGTATCTTATTCAGCTATCAATATTGTATAGTCTAGTGAATCACAACTCTGTAATGTTCCACTTACAGCATCTTATGTAATAAATTTCTCATAAGTCTATTAATTATCAGAATCAATTACTGTTTATTTTATAAACTACACATTATTTTATATAAACTCTAAATACAATGGTTTTTATTTTCACAATTATAGTTTCTTCAAAACTTATACAGATGGTAATCTTATTTAACTGAAGAGAATGCCCTTCTCACAGTTAAGCTTCCAATCAACTCATATCATTAACTTATCAACCAATTTTTCACCAATATTATTCCCCTAAAATATCTTTATTCCTAAATTTTACTTTAAATATTCATTATTAACTGCATTAAATCTTTTCCACTAACCCAAATTATGAGCATCATTTCAGATTCCTGAAACCATGTTCAAAAAGACTACTAGTTATACATATATGCATTTGATCAAGCAGTAAATCAATGCATGAATGTTGCCATGCTAAACTAACACAATAATCAACATATTTTTATCAAAATTAATTATTATTTAGCAAAAATAATAATATTCAAACAACAATACTTATTTATAATAATTCTTGACTGAAAGTATAATTAAATAATTGCTTGTAGTATTGCGCCATTTAGAATTTTTTAATTATCTATTTATTTTAATTAAATACACACATAATATGTTTATCATTGGCTTACATTTCTATTTTAATTAGATTATAACTTTATCATAGTTATTGTAGAGTAGTAATTAATTTATTAAGCACACAGAAATCATATGTAAATACTTTAAACAGGCTTTAACCTGTGTTCAATGCGCTATAAAATTTATAATGATCAAGCATATTTTGCCGATAGAGGGACCGTCCATTTAACACAGCTTAAAGTCTGTTTAAAGCATTTACATAGCTAGTGTTGTAAATTATTTAAATGAAATATATTTTCTTTCTTATTTTTATTCCTAATATATAATTTTCTTATCCTGAATTAGATCATAAGCATAAACTTTCCTTTTATGATTTTACACTTTTACTTTAAACAAAATGTTTTAGTTTTAAAAGAATTTTATTTAAACAAAATGTTTTACTTCTTTTCTTTGACACATTTTAACAGATTAGACATGCAAGTTTAAATTGGGAATTTTAATTTAAATTCTCCTAATTTAATATGTTGAATTTTTATTTACATTTAATTATTATTGTACTTATTTTTTTTATTTCATCTACTGCCCAAAAAATATTTTTACAATCTAAAACATCAACTTATTAATATCAAAAAAGAGTGGACTATTTATCTAATTAATTGTCATCTTATTTTTTTTAAAAAAAAAAAAGATTCTGAACTTACACATTCTTTATGAAGGTCTGGAATAAATGAACAATGGTTCCTGTGATGTGCACATTTTCAGCAATTCAATAATATTCTATTGAATTTTAATTTAATTTCTCTACAACCTTAAATTTATTTTATATAATATGGATTATTTTAATCATGTAGCAAATAATTTGTAAATAGTACTTAAAACTTATTTGTTTTTGCATGATTATATTGATTTGAAGCTTTATATTGTAATATGTTCACAGAAATACTTTCGAAATCCCAATGATGATTTTTATTCGCAATTTTCTAATTAATTCAGCTCATATTTTTATGGTTTTCATTAGGTTCAATTTCATATCAGGGGAATTTCCAGTCATTATCATGAATCCTCCAAATAGTGATGACCAGCAAAACAAAAAAGTCAAATGTGGAACTTTACTAATAAATCTTCTTCTTATTGGCAGTTTTGATCAAATTATAATTTACTTACTTATCTTTTCATTTATATTATTCTCATTTTCTTTAATTTAATCTTTCCCTTTTTTATATTGACATACAAAAAAATGTTACCATTTGATTGTAAATTCACATAGATATCATACATGTGTTTAAAAAAATGACTTTTTATCTCATCAGAATTAATATTTATTATTGTTTATTATTTTTTATTTCATGAATTTAAAAATTTTAATATATATATATATAATAAACAAGATTTTTTGGAGGAAAATAAATATGGATTTTTTTTGCAATAAATTAGCAGATATTTAACTAAGCTCTATAAAAGAAGGTTGTTAACCTATACGACCTGCTTACTTTATCATATTTAGAAATAATTTATAGTTTCTGAATAATTTTAAAGTAACTATATTTTCTGATAATATCCAATTCTCTAATTGAAATATTAACGATAAAGTTGAATAGACTAATAATGTTATGTTTATTTGTTTTTATATATGTATTTCTTTTAGTTAACAATATAATTTTATTTGACTATACATATATATATATCGGTGTGTGTGTGCGTACAAACTATATGTCTAAATCTACAGCTCACAGATTAGCCTTCTTTAAACTTGTAGCTAAGCAACTGAGCATGGCACAATATGTATATTGTGATGGAAATGTATTCATTAAAATTTAAAATAATGACGAATTCTCACTGGTAATGTGATTGCCTGCAATACTATTTTATTGCCAAATTATCCAATCTGTTTTTTTGGTAGAAAATTTAACACTCAAGTATTCGTTTGGTTATTGTAGGTTAATATATTTGTGTATTTTATGTCCAGTATATGCTTAAATAAAATACTTTTTTAAAAAAAAAAAAAAATGCTATTAAATAAATAGTTACACAAAATATTTACATTTTGTTACATAGCAAGCTTTTGGGCATCTCTCCACATCTTGTGAAAGGATACTGAGGGGCAAATCACCAGGTTACCAACTTGCAATTAGTGTTCCTGTAATTTTTTTTTACTTTGCTCTCAGTTAAAAATATTCAGATATTCATTTACTAAACTGAGCTAACATAGTTAAAAAAAATTTAGTTCTAGTTAAACTTGAATCCCATTCTGGTCTTGAGAGGTAATGGACCTATAAACATTATATTATGATGCTTTTCATTTTTAAGTTTGACTTACCATAAATAAATTAAAAAATTAAAGTGAGTATCCCATCTTCAGCAATGGTGAATATTGCATCGTATTATAATCAATTATATATATAAGATCAACGCAGATGACCTAAGATCTTTCTTTACCTTTCAATTAAAAATAACTAAGTAATATGGGATCAGTTATGTGTTACCAAGCCAATACAAAATTAAAATGTTTTAAACCTGCTTGGAAAGTCACATTTGCCTATAAAACATCTCCAAGTTCCATCTGTATTTAAACCCTAGTTATGAATACAACAGGCGAGTGCACTTAACCTTTATACTTGAAATCTTTAATCTAAAATATCTGGAGAATACGCGCATGATACCTGCTGCTTAATGGCTTTATCATTTTTATTAAACTCTTTTCATGTGTGTGAGTGCATGATATAACTGTATAACGTATATATTACGCTATATATGTATATCATTAATGCAGCATTTGATTTATTCTTTATCAATTATAATTTATATTAATTTCAATTAATTTTAAATAATCTGCTGTCATCTTTTAAAAAAATAACTCACAGCTAATCCTCCAATTTAGTTTTCAAATTAATGGCAAATTTATTAAATTCTTATTCGACTGTATTTCTAAACGTCTTCTTGCGGTTACTGATAAATGGAGATAAAGAGTTGAAGCTGGTATTTCTAGAGAGAGAGTTAAAGATGAGTTAACGCTAAGCTCGTTTAGCTGTCGCAGATCCTTTCCCATCCTGTGTGGGAATCATCGTAGGATTGATCAATGGTCTAAAACAAACATTCGAAGCAGCTTAATTATACGTAAGCATTTTATCTGTTTAATCTATTTCGCCTTTTATCCCATACAAAAGCTTAGAACAAGTAAGATGTTGATCGGTATATTTTAAGTAAAGTCTTTTCTTTTTATTTTAATAACAGTTTGTTTTGTAATATTAAGTTTGGATAATCTTTACTAAATTCATAATCAAACAAATTTAAGCATTGATATGTAAAGTAAGACACGCGTAATGCGTGCGGTCTTACACACGTAAACAAAGAATTACTCTTTCAGAAAGGCGCTAGGGCAAGACCAATTAGACGTTAATTTTATTGACCGGGTGTGAAACATATTTGATACTGTCGTTACATTAGTCATTTTTTATTTTTTAGAAAAAAAAAAAAACGAAATGAAATTAATAATTGGGTTTAAACGCACGAATTTCACACCCAAAACTTTTTGATGCTTTTTAAACGTACCGGAACCGCCTTATATAAAAAGTTTTTTTTTTTTTAAATTTAAATGTTATGTTCATAAAATTTATATAAATAATATTTTAATATTATGTATTTTAAATGTAAATCTTACAAAATAGGAATTGCAATGCGTTTGAATTAGTGCCATTATCACAAAGGCTGTGTTTTTTTTAACTTAAAAAAATCTATAATGACATTTGGTTTGACGTTAATGAATAAAACGAACAGTAAATCAGAAGTCAAATATGTTTATTCTTTATGTACGTGTGCCAGCAGTAGATGGATCTAAGGTCAGAAATATGAAATTTATGTTACTTAAATCAATGATTTATTACTCTAAAGTTTATAAGAAGTTCGAGTACTGAAAATGACGAAACAAAGCCACAACCCACGGATCTTGAATTCCAGAATCCGCTACTTCGTCACCGCACTGAGACACCAATGCTAAAACTTGTGTGATAGAAAGAAATCGACTACTATATTAATTCTAAAAATCAAAGAAATATTTATCAAATAAATTTATCTTCATTACAAATTCCTACTAAGTAAAGATTTTTCCAGCCAATAAAAAGAATATTTAAAACAGAGTTGTAAATTATTATTTTAAAAGAAGTTGTATTTTATATTTATAATAAATTTACAATATGTTTTCTACAAATATATTGAAATTTTGCTTACTTTCTTTGGTTTGCCATTTTCAGGCAGGTGAACATATTTGTTAAGAAAAGACATTAAACAGATTAACATTTGCATTTATATTTTAAAAAGTGTTTGTTTGGTTGTTTGTTTGTTTTTTATTTCCAAACTACTAAAATATTATTGATAAATTGACTTTTCAATAAATAATACTAATTGAATAGTTTATTGCTTAGAAGTTCATAAAAATTGTGAGCATTAGAAGTGAAAGATTGGAGTTGCAATTCATGGATTTTACCATTCTGCCCTTGCACTAAACTCTAAAGACATTGTTTTGTGATATGCAGAGAATAAAATATATCTAAATAGGCTATTAAAGTCATACATCTTATTGACAGTACTCATCAAATGTAGGGAAAAAACATCCATCAAACTAGTTCATAGTCAATTGATTAGAGTTTATATTTTATTTTCATTATTTCATCTTTTAGTAAAGAATATGCCAAGAACCAATCAATAACCAAATGACTAGATGAGTTAGACAGAGCTTAACTACTTCAATCATCAAATTCTAAAATTAATTGGCAATTACTAGCAGTCTAAAAGAAATTTAAGTTTCAAATGGATTCAAATAGTAGATCATGGACATATATAAAAGGAATAGATTAACCTTTATGCTATTACCTTTTTTCTGTAATAAAAAATATCTAATATATTATATACAAGGTCTGTGATGTTTTTAGGGAGCATATTTTTAAGAGCAGGTGAATAAATATAAAATGTTAATTATCTTTATTACCTTCATTTATCATCACTTGGGCTAAGAATATATGGCATTGGCTTCCATTGTTACCTAATTTACTTCTTGATTTTATTGATTTATCTATAATTAAAAGAAGACTGTGACAGTGCCTTGAAAAGCAAAAGTAGTTATGCTATCACCATGTAAAAATAATTAGAAGCTGATTATCCGAGGTGATGGAGTGGGGCTACAAATTGCACATCTGGAAAAAAAAATCCTAAGCAGATTTTATTTAGCAACAAGCACCATTGATAATAACTTTCTTGTGAATAATTGATTTTGTAAACCAAAAGAAGTAAAAGGACAGTTAATTGAATGTTTGCTAAAGCCCATTCACACCTATAAATTTTAGTTTCTAAATATTAAATCTAATTTATTAAGTAACCATTATCAAGAACTTTTACATTGTTGATTTATTTTATGGCTGAATATATATTTGGATCCTAAATTTTTGTTTGCATAATGTTCATATGTTAACATTTGGGTGAAGGCTTGTGATTATAGCATTTTGCTTGTAGTTATATGTTAATGTATTTCCATCATCTTGTTAACTGTTAAATGTTTTTAGAAAAATTGAAACTTTTTTTCTTTTTCAAGTACAATTAACTGTTAGCAATAACACAGATTAGTATAAAACACAATATTTCAAGTGATTGTTTTCTCTGTCTTTTTTAATGTTGCTAACTTGACCAAGTAAAGATTCAACTGGTGTACTTTAAATTCAGTGATGCTTTAAGCAATTAGGCTGTTCTTCCAAAGGCAAAAGTTAATAGAAATGTAATATAGTTATCTATGAGAATCCTTCTGATTTCTTTGTCTTTTTTCCTTACAAGGGCACAATTAATGAGTAATTTCCAAACATTATTGATTATCATCTTAGATTTACTTAATGAGATTATTTCTTATGGACAAATGAACAGCATATTTTTTTTTCTTTTCAATGTTCTTGTGTTTTCCTATTCAAACTTATGATTATTAATATAGGTATAAGAAAAAGATAAGATATATTAAATCATCAGACCATGCATCTAACCAATAAACATAAATTTAAATGATAAAATAAATATTGGGCAGAGATGAAAAGGTTTTTTTTTTTTAAAAAAAAAAAGGAATTTTAAAGAAGTCATGGTAAATAACTAATGTTTAGAAACTAATTTTTAACCTTTGTTATTAAAAGAAGAAAAAAGAAACCAAGAGGACTTCATAGAAAAAATTTGTACTGCCATTTCTGTTAGCAGAATAGCCTACTTGGGTAGAGCACCATCTTAAATTCAATTTTTATGAATCTATTTAAAGATCACAGGTTCAGGTTCAATTCTTATACTAGACTTTTTGTTAGTTATATCGCAATATGAAAAGAAAAGAGGGGGAAAATATTACTCAAAACATTGTAATATATAGCGTATGTGAGCACAGACTTTCACATGATCCACCATGCTCCACCCTATCTCATAACACAGATACACTTGAACACACATATGTTGAAAAGATAAATAATCACCAATATATGTATTTCATGCTAAACCAGCAATCATCAGTTGGTCCAGATTATCATCTCCACACATATATGCTATAAGTGCTCAGATATATATTAAGATAGCCAATCCTCATACTCTAATGGACAGGCTTCAATCTATTCCATACTCCAACTTGAAAATCTGATGATGGAATGCTCAAACGCCACCCTGAGGCCAAGATATTTGTCACACCCATGTTGACCTAAGATCAATCTGACCCCTCATGTACAGGACATAATCCATTTAATACATATACAAGGGATGGGCAAACATCTCTACTATATAATAATTGATACACACTGGCTTATTATATACCTGTGTCTATATATGTAATATATAGGGTATATGAGCACAGACTTTCACATGACCCACCACTCTCCACACTATCTCATAACACTGATACACTTGAACACACATATGTTGAAAAGATAAATAATCACCAATATACGTGGAAAGTGAAAAGTTTGAATTTATACTTTTATGAATGTACAAGTGTATGTTTGTGTACTCCCTATGTTTAAGTTCATACCATGTAGGTATAAGGTCTTGAATTTAAAAATAAAAAAACTTTCCTTTTGTTTTCTCTCTTGAGGAAAAAAAATCATTCTGTAATATTACTACTCTTAAATCATCAATTGAATGATCTGGCAAATTAAAGTGCTTTGATACCAGTCTGTCTTCATTCTTATCAAAATTTCAAATCTATGGTTAATTATTCTAACATGTAGACTGTTTGCTGATTTATCTACATAATGGTTCAAATATCTATTATACTCTCTTAAATATATTAAATTTACAATTGACATAGTTAAGAATATACCATTAAAAATTATTACAAGTGCTTTGAATCATTTTTGTCACAATAATATGTTGGTATGCAAGACATCTTTTAACTCTACATGAAAATAATCTTTTTCTGATACAGAATTGCTAATCAAATTCGTTTTAACAAGTACATCTTTAAGTGATCCATGTCTTTAATATACAATCTTAATTAGATTGGAAAAGATAGAATTTTAATAATCTGTAGAACTTAATATGTTGAAATGTTTTTCCAATATATAGTTAATATTAGGTAAGTCACTATTAAAAGTAAAATTGAACATCTAACTATTTGTTACTCCTCTTAGATAAAAGAGGTTCCTTTCTTCCAATATATTGAAAAATACTTATTTTTCTTCATTATAATCTATGTCCAGTAAAGAACTTATTTTTTCTTTTTGGAAGATTATAACTAGAACACAATTATTATTAGCTGAATAAATTGTGGATGTTGCACATGTGAAATTTAGTATTGATAGCATATATAAATGAAGCTATTTTTAAATACAATGAATTTTTCTGTTTAAATATAGTTTTCACGACAAACAAATACAATGAAAGTAAAGTCTTTTTTTTCTGTTGATTTATTGTTTCTGATACAAGACTTTTTTGATGCTAATGCCAAATTATACTGATTTTGGTTACCATAGCAAAGAAATTCAACAATAGCATCAAAAAAGACTTGTCTCAGAAACAGCAAATCAACAAGCATAGGAATATCACCGGAATTCTTCAAAAAAAGACAAGAAAATGACTTGACTTTCATTGTATTTGTTTGTTGTGGAAACTACACTTGAACTGATAAATTTAATAGATTTAAAAGTTGCTTGATTGATATATGCTGTCAATACTGAATTTTGCACACAACATGTTCAGTTGATTACAACAATTGTGTTCTAGTTATAATCTTCCAAAGGGGAAAACGTTTTATTTATTGAGTGCAGTCTTTATATATACTAATTCTATTATTCTCACAGATAAATGGTAAATTTATAGTATTATTTCTGAGAGCTTCCATATAATAAAAACAATAACTAAACAGCTGATATCTCAGTACAATAACAAGTACTTTCCTCAGAGCTTTTTTTTTCTCAAATCATAAGCATGAGTATGATGAGATTTAAAATCGTTATTTTTTTCCTTTGTTATTTCCTCTTCATAATCAAATACTATTGGTTGAGAAGTTCTAAAAAATATTTTATCCTCCAATAGATTTTTTCAAATATTGTTAATTTTCTTCAATTCACACTTCTCATTTATACTCTTGCACTTTTTAAAAACCCCTAGAAGTCTCTAATCATATTGTTCAATTTTTGCCAGAATTCATGTTTTATTAAAATTGATATATATATATATGATCAATAGATGGTGTTTTATCAAAACCACTGAACAAGTGTATATTTGTTTACATAAATGTCAAATGACTCAGAATTCACTATCTCTTTCGTTTGCTCCACCTTCAGATCAGCTGATTTCAAGCTAATTTGTTATCATCAGTGAAGGATAGGGCTAGAAGGATAGCCCTATTCTTCACTGATGATAGCAAATTAGCTTGAAATCAGCTGATCTGAAGGTGGAGCAAACGAAAGAGATAGTGAATTCTGACTCTTTTGACGTTTATGTAAATAAATATACACTTGTTTGGTGTTTTTGGTAAAATGCCATCTATTCATCATAAATACAAGTGATAGCAAATTACGTGATTATAACTTGTTTTTGTGTTTCATATATATATATCACTATGCTGGTCTTTTGTTCTTATTAACCTATGTCATTGGATGTATGATCTGGAAAAATAGTTAATAATCAATGTGATTCATCATGACATTGATATAAAGAATAAAACACTGAATATATTTATCTAATAACTGAGTGATGGTAGGATGTCTGATGTATAAATTTAGAATATATTAGAACTTTAAATATAATGAATTGTAGATAAACTGCATAAATGAGATATTTATCTTTTGATTTTATTATTGTAGATATATAATGCAAAAGCAAGCTCAAACTCACTTGAGAAAGCTCGTGTTTGTATATATTCTTTTTTCATTTTTTTTTCATTTTTATTTGATTATTATCTTACTACTTGTCTATTAATAAGTTTGTTTCTGTTACAAAATATATTATAGAAGTCTAAGAATATTTTATATATTGACCAAGATATTGAAAAAAAAATCATAAAAATGTATATTTCTGATGATCATCATTCAAAAAATAAAGACAATTCTGTTTTAACCTTGAATATGTTTCAATATGGAACTCAGAATTATCACTTGGGCCTTGGAACATAATATAACAGGAATAGCTATCATACTATATTTTAAAATATGGGGAGGAGGGACAGTAGTTGAATTTGCAAATATTGTGTGGCAAATATAACCTGTCTTTTTTGCTAATCTAAAAAAAAAATTTTTTTTAACTTTCACAGTTATATATCTTTTTTATTTATCTATAGACATTTGTTACTTACGGACTCTATTTACATGATTTGTCTCAAACAGGCATGATAATTATTTAACATTAATCTAGATATCAGCCATCATTACTGTTATGATTTATCTTGAATCCTAAGCAAATATTAGCAAGGCTTTGCATAATTTTTTTTTATAACATAAACCAGCACTGCCTAGATATATTACAATTCTAGTTTGAAATTAATCTTCATAAAAACAAAATGCTTTATTTTTCTGGTAAATATAATTTAAAACAACCACCCACACACATACATATATATATTATAATGGGATGGGATGTCAAGTGGTGAAGGTGAAGTGCTGGGAAAGTTTTGGTGAACCTGGGATGAATCTGGGTTGATGGCAAATCATCATCAATCCCAGTTCAAAAAAATAAATATTTCAAATTAAATATTAAAGTAATAAAGTAAGAGATATTAAATTAACATTTATTATCACAAAATATATAAAAAAATTATGTATTAAAGAGAATGTGAGATCATGAGATCTCTGGGAGAGATCAGCACAGTTAACTCCTTAGAGCAACTAAAAGTATAATTAACCCTACATCAAACAGCATTATCAATAAGTAAGTACTAGTAATACTCAAAAGAAACAATTCACCATCATGAATGATCAATCAAAATATATCTATACAATAAATCAACAGTCAATCTGGTGACTGGAAATGCAATGGGTCTACTGTAAACTAGAACAACTATTTATCTTTTGCCAGCTTGGGCGATTATTTTAACATTAATTTGAATACACCAACTAAGTGCTCATCCATCAGTATACATAATAATCACAATAATAATTTTGGGATATTAAAACATGCTGATCATCATCAATGCTCTGGCCACTTTGTAGCATTAATGTACTGACCAACTATAAACTTAATTTCTAAAAGACTAAACTAAATAAAATATAGGGCAGAGACTTTGAAGAATATAATCCTCATTTCAAAACCAGGACAATGTTATACTGGAATGCCCCTGTACTAAATATACATCCCATTTTATATATCAGACAGTCATTTTCAAATCTAACTTTGAGAACATAAGCTCTAAAACTGTTACTGTGTGTAATCAAAAGATGATGCAATACATATTCTAAAAATATTTGGAATCAAGTTCACTGGAATAATTTTTATAATGAAATACAAGTTTATTATTAATAATAAAAAAATTGAAATTAAGGTCTCTAGAATAAGGCTATATACATATAAATTAAGCCTTCTGACTTTGAGTAATATACAATTAAAAAAACTAATCACATTGTGATTTACATGATTAATATACAAAATTCGAGTTACTATTATGATTTACATATATGTTCCATTAGGTTTACTTAAAACTCATTCAGCACACAGAAATGTGGTTAATATAAAATCAACATATTTGAATTGATATTTAATAATAAAAAATGATTAAAATTTACATATAAGTGTTTGTTTGATATGCCTTGGTCTTTGCATATAGATGTGCAGTACAATTGATAACTATATTTCAATTGTCATATAAAATACAATAAATAATTAAAATTTACCTATATGTGTTGATTAATATAAAAATAAATATCAATTTATTACACTATGATTTTCAGGTATGTTCCAATATATAACACCTATATATATCCACACACAAGCATGTGGCAGAATACTTTTTAAAAAGTAAGTATTTGAATTGTCATAAAATAAAAATTCATGATTAAATAACATATTTAACATGCATGTGTGTGTATATTGAATTGCAGAAACACTCTGATGTCTGTTCATTTTTGTCAAAATAAAATTATTAATTTTACAATATGTAATTAATTATTGATTTAACATATATGTTATGTACATAGGAATGTATATGCACATTGACATTTATATTACATATTTGAATTTATCACAATAATATTATATTTTTCATATTTAATTCAATATTGAGAGCATATAGATTAAATTTTACATATGTGTTCTATTTGACACTCATTAATATATATGCACACATACATGTGATGTAATAATGTGTGAACATCTTTGACTTGTTACAAAATAAACATTTTTTTTTCATTTTCACTTTTAAATGATATCAAATACCTCAATTTAGATTCACTTAAACATACATTTATCATCTGCAAATTCACACATACACATGTGTATGAATAAAATATAAATGATATGTATTAAAATTATTAGTCTCTCTTTTTGTAGTGAATCAAAGTATTTTCTTTTTCCTTTTTTTTTATTGAAAGTACATAAATTTGACTATTTTAATAATAAAAACTTTCCTTTCAAAGAATAAAATCAATCTTGGCAGGTTATTCTAAAAGATTTGATTTTTCAATTTCTACTTTTTTTAAAAAACATCAATTAATTAATTCTTTACTCTTAGATTTTTAATCCAAAGTTATTACTTACTTTATTATTATTTTTTTTTTTTTAAATATAGATTTTAAATGATTTAAAATTATTCTCTCTATATATGTATTACTACCACAGGTTGTTTTTAACTAATCATAGCATCCCTAAATTAAATACATAAATTTTAAAATGTTTTTAAATGAATTATTTAAAAAAATTTGTATATACATTTATCAATGCTTCTCTGCATATAGACTTAGTAGCATATGTATAACTACTTTTTCATCAGATGGTGGAATTCCCTTGATGAGTTGGTCAATCTGGGATAAACATAGTTCAAGTAAATAGGTCTGCAGTGATTTCTCATCTGTCCAGGATTTGATGGGCTTCATGCCAACAAGCTGTTTTCCAGAAAACATTTGTAGCTATGAATTTTAACACTGGAAGATGACCCATTTCCCCTCAAGTGACTTTGAACTCCACCATTGGGAATTAGAGCAGCTTCATTGATCTTCTTTAGATATTCATTGGTGCTCTGTATAGTTCTCCAACAATAATTCTGCTAACCAAGTAATCTGGCCAGCTATAATTACTGCCAACTACAGCAAACTATTAGCCAACTAAAACTAAAACCAAAACTGTTCTAATTTTTTTTATCACAGTGGAAGTTACTAAACACATTAATCTTTTCAGATCTTTGCCTTTTAATTGAAAGCCACTTTTGGAAGCTACTTTGAAATTTTACCAAATGTGTGGTCTACATGTTTTTACTTAGATTGAGAATTGTATACAAGCATTAATTAAAAGATTTCAAAAATAGATAATAGGAGAATTTTTGAAATTATCAGTTTAACACATTTGATTTTAAATTCAAAATCAGAATTCAATATTAATATTTAGTTTAGATCTTTTTAAGTATTTATTTCATAATGAAATTTTACTTTACATTCAGAATAATTTAACCTGTTACTTATTTGTTATTATTCCAGAAAATGTAAAAAACAGCTAAAACTTTTGACAGTGTTTATTTCAACTTTATATATATATATATATATATATATATATATATATATATATTTGTGCACACACACTATATTATTGTATGTCATATAACATAACTGTTATAATATATATATTTAAATACATCTATAATATTTATATTGTACGTTAGATGTAATTAGAGGGGAATTAAATCCAGACTTTCAAGCTCCTTTCAGTCCCCCATTCTATCTTATATAACTTATATACATGACCACATACATGTATAAAAGATAATTAATCTCAAAAAGACATATTTTGTGCTGAATTAGCACTCATTAGTTGGTTCTGACCATCTCCCACACATATATAATCATTGCTTGGTTTATATTAAGATAACAAATCTTCAATCCTCCCCACCCTCCAACTCTCAAGCTATTCATATCATTAAAAATCAGATGATGACATGTTCAAAGCTCTTGTTTGCCAAATTTTTTTGTGTCATATCTATGTTGACCGAAAGTCAGTCTGCATCCCTCATGTATAGAACCTTAACCCCTGTTAAATACACAGAAGAGGAATGAGCAAAATACAGGCTAAACATGTAATATTTAAATACAGGTATAATATTTATACTTTAAGCTACATGTAATTATAAGATGGAGTGGATGACTGAAGGGAGCTTGAAAGTCTAGGTTCAAATCCCCTCTAATTACATCTAGCTTAAAATATAAATTATTATCATGTATTTAAATATTACATATTTAGCCTGTATTTTGCCCATACCTTCTCTGTATATTTAAATGGGCTTAAAGTCCTATATATAAGGCATCAGTCAACAAGGATATGGCACACAGAAAAAATTGAAAAACAAGGGCTTTAAACATGCCATCATCATATTTTCAATAATATGGATAGCTGAGAGTTGGAGGGTGGAGAGGATTGAAGCATGTTCATTAAACTTTGAAGATTTGCTATTTTAATATAAACTAGGCATTGAATATATATATGTGTTTGGGAGATGCTGACTGGATCTATTGATGAGTGCCAGTTCAACATAAAACACATATATTGGAGATCATTTATCTGATTCACATGTATGTGATAAATGTCTATTAGTTGCATAAAATGGAGTGTATGACTGAAGGAAGCTTGAAAGTCTGGGTTCCAATCCCTCTCATTACATCTAGCTTAAAGTATAAATAGTATACATGTTTAAATATTGCATGTATAGCCTGTATTCTGCCTATCTTCTGTGTACTAAATGGGCTTATCGTCCTACATATGAGGGGTCACATTGACTTTCGGTCACCATGGGTATGACACAACAAAATTTGGCAAACAAGGGCTTTGAATATGCCATCATCAGATTTTCAGTGATATGTATAGCTTGAAAATTGGAAGGTGGAGAAGACTGAAGCCTGTTTTTTAATGTTTGAAGATTTTCTATCTTAATATAAACTGAGCACTGATTATATATATATATACATGTGTGTGGGGGGATGATGATCCAAACTAACTGATAAGTGCTGGTTCAGCACAAAATACATATATTGGAGATCATTTATCTTTTTCACATGTATGTGGAAGATGGGGTAGATGACTAAAAAAAGCTTGAAAGTCTGGGTTCAAATCCCCTCTACTATATATAAGAATGATTGATCATGCTCATGTAACAACAAACGACCTTTTTTTTTTCTAAAAGCATTTGTTGACAAATGAGCATGATCATTCTTACTGCTAAAAGTTGTATTCTTTCATTTAATTTATATATATATATAATTCCATTAACATGAATATGAATATATATATCTTTCATTTAATTTATATATATATATAATTCCATTAACATGAATATGAATTACAGAAAAACTTAAAGAGAGTTGCTTTTTTGCCTATCTTAGCAGAATTTACATTAATAATGAGAGAGTAAAAGATTTATTGGAAAATCCAAAAAAGCCATAAGTAATTAGAGATTTTTGGATTAACTGGTATTATATATATAATTGTATTGATCCTGAGTTTTGAATAAAGAGTTCATCAAAGTTAAACATAAATTATAATTATCCTATAAATATAAAAAGTTAATGCTTAATAATAAAAATACTTTCAAGATTTCACATTTAAATCCAAATAACAGAGATGAAACAATATAGGAGGAAAAATTTCATTTAATCATAAATTATACTAGTGTTCAGATGTAGCTATATTCATAAAAATATATCATACACTATGGTCACCCTTTCTAGACCACTAACTGAAAAAAAATTAAATACTCTATGAATTAAGAATTTATATTAGGTTTAAAGCCAGAGCATCATCTATACTGAAAAATCCATAGGAAGATATTCTACATGACCAGCATTATTAAACTATACTACAACTAATTTAGTAGAACATGATCTCTTATCTCACAAGCTATTACACAATTTAATTTATTATTTAAATGGTAAGAATTTATGGGAAGGGAGACAGGAGACTATATTAATAAATAACAAAAATATTTATTATATAATAACATTTATTGATTAAATTACCCAACGTTATTTCAATAAACTTAATATTATATATTAAGGCATATATAAAATATTAAGACACTATTACATTAGATTATAAAATATAAATAAATAATAAATACATAAATATGACCATTTTTCAGGTTATCACACTTAAAACAAAACTTATCAAAGTATTTTGATAACAATGTAAATTTCATTTCTGTAATACTTTATTATATTCTAATGTTTAAGTTTTAAATAATTACTGTGGTAAGAAATAATTTTAATTTTACTTGTTTAGACAGGATAATTGATTATTTTAAAAATTGAATATTAATTGATTAAATTTTTGATTAGCAATCTTCTTTAATTTCAGTAGAACATGGATTCAAACTAATAAAGGAAAGGGAGTATAGATTTAAATATCAATAACCAGTGTTTTAAAGTGGTCACTTGACTACTGGTATAAATAAGTGAAATTGACACTTCTCTCCACTTCTCACTCTAAAAAAACACCTCATTCTTAACATCATTTTTTTTTGGTATTTTTACTTTCAGTTTTAATTTTTAAAAAAACTATTTAAAATTTTATTTTTTTAGTATGTTAGGGCAAATTATCTAGGCACATCTGAATTTAAACTTCAAGGACAAGAATCTTCATGGCAACCTGCTTTGTTCGAAAAATTAGTTAATAATTATTTTAAAAATTTAAAGTTGGAATATTTAAACTTCACACATTTGAAAGATTTGAAGGACATTATTGTTGCCACTATGACAATGTATAGACTATCATTAATTTCAATGTCTACTTCATATTTAAGTTTGCAGTAAAATATTTGAAACTCTTAGCAGCAATAACAAGAATGTGATTAAAATTGTTAAATAACTATCATAGTTTTTTTAAAATACTCATTTCTTAACAAATATTACTGGAAATTAATTTACTTCATGTAAAGAACTTTGAATTCCATATCCTAAAGACTTATTTTGTTATATTATCAATTGCATATTAAATTATCATGTTTTTAAAGAAAAAAATATATCTGACTTCCTTAATAATGTATTCTTAAATAGACAATTATTTGTTATTTTGATGAAACATTATTTGCTCTATAACAGCATAAAGAAATTTCATTTATTATGATTATTTCCACTCCAGAGGAAAGAAGGTATTTTATTTGATCCAGGTAAGAAAAAGCATTTTCATATTTTTAAAATGTTTAAAAAATGTTTTCAAATATTTTTAAAAAGTACTTACTTTATAAATGCAAATATAAATATTCATAGAAGTGATATTATGTTTTAAAATGAATTTCAATAAACTTCATCTGCTATATTTTTAATTTTATAAAAACCTGTGAACTTATTTTCTCTATCCCTTGGTATTGTTATGGAAACCACCACTGTCATTTAAAGAGCAACATTTTAAATGTATTTCTCCTGCTAAATACTCTGATAATCTTAAAATGTGATATTTAAAAAACGTATTTCTACTGCTGAATACTACTTTCAACATTAATGAATAAAATGTTTTGAAGTATTAAAATTGAAATACCTAAATTAAATATGAAGACATTTTATTGCAATTTAATAAATATTTGTTGTTTAATCCATATAAACCTGGTCGATGCATGTCCATACCTATAATTTACTAAAAAGACTGTTACTGTTACTGTCTAATAGTTAATGGTAGAAGAACAGAAGAAACAGAAGGACTTTGTCTTTATTTCATTTTATTTTAAATGGTAACCATTCATATTTTATTTGTGTATAATTTTGCTTGCAAAGTTATTGTTTTAAATGCATATTATTTTATGTAGTTTTTATATACTATTTTAGTAATAATAGTTTGATCAAAGTTTTAAGAATATCAGTGTATGATATTTGCATATTTTAAATAGTATGTATTTCTTTTTCTATATGTATTTATAAGAGATATATTATTCTGCTGATGCAGTATAAGCAGATGTATTTTCTAGTATTTATTTTATTGCTTATTTATTGCTAAGTCTTAATGAAGCTATATTTAGCCTTAATTATTACTTATCATCTTTCACATCTGTTAGTTATAGTATTTCGCTTAGAGAATTCAGTTTTAGTCACTTTCTCTTTATTTAGAAATGCTTATTTTTGCCAGTATCATTAGAGATTGTAGTGTGTCTTTTTTATAAATGGTGCTCACTTATTTCAAAAGTCATTTCAATATTAGTCTCTCTCTCTTATACATTTTATCCCATTAGCATAAATATTTTGGAGATCGTAGCTCAGGATCTCTCTATTTTAAGGCAACCCTATTTAGTATTGTTGTCCCTGGTGTACATTCTTATTATTCCTTGACTAGTGACAAAGATCTAAAACATTTTTCTTATTGGCCTAAAAAGTATATACCCTTATATTGAGTTATGCCATCATACATTTACTTTGCATTTTCTTAATAATCTAGTTTGCATGTGTAATATTTTATCATGACTTTCTCTGGCAACTATAGTGTTTTATCAAGGTATTGACTAACACCACTCTTACCACTTTTAGCATTCTTTGTTTATTGTTTATATGTAGGTCCTTTGTTTAAGCTTTGTGAGTTAGGACATAAATATGATAATTAACTTCAAACTTTTAAATTGTATTTTAGGCATAAATACATGATATACATCTCTCTTATCATTCCTTTGTTGTTGGATTGGTAAGCTTCTATTTTAAATAATGTTAAATATTCATAAAAGGGCCACTATTCATGAAAAGAATATTATCATTGTGTGAATGATTTAATATGTGAGAACTTATTAGAATCTAAATTAACAGAATGTTTTTTTTGACTTCGAGATTTTGCTTAACCAAATTTAATATTTTTTCATAATACCAGTTGTAACTTAACTGTATGATATAATTTTAAAAAGGAACATGGTATTTATAGAAGCCCATGATTTTGTGGACATAAAAGATATATTTATGACTTATTATTATTTGTATTTGTATCCTGTAAAATAAATATTTGTTTTTTTATTAAGAAATTTCTTATAATCATTTATCTACATCATCAATTTATTAATCAGAAATCTAAACCACTAAACATCACATGATGACCATTTTTTATGCTTGCTCATAACTATTATTAAAACAGACAAAACTCTTCATACAGTAGTTCCTCTCAGTGCAAACCAGAGTAATCAATGGATGCCAGAAGGCTTGTGCATAAAATCCCTATCTAATGCCTACTCATCCAATATCCCCAGACTAGTTTCTGGCTTGTGGCCTTCATCAGTGAGGAGCTTTGGATCTGAGAGCACTGCATCTAGATCTTAGGATCTAATGCAACCCTCTAGCAACCACCTTTTATCTCTACTTAACTACTAAACTATGAGAATGAAATTGAAAACACAAAAAATATTTTCAATCTAAGCTCAATAGCTTATATAGTCATATGGGTCTGAACTCAGTTCAGCACCCATACATTTTGGTGTCTTTGGCTCTTTTACAACCATAGCCACCACTATCCTATTAGGCAGGATTGGTGTTAAACCATTAAGCATCACATGATCACACTTCCTATACTAGCACATTGATTGTTGATAAACAGAGCAAAACTCTCCATGCACAAGCCATCTGGCATCCATTGATTACTCTGGATTACACTGAGTGGTACTGTATGGAGACTTTTGCCTGTTTTAAGTAGAAATCTAAACAATTATAAGAGTATCATAAATTATTTTAAGTGTTTTGGTCATGAGAGTACATGATCATTGAAACTGATGAGGCTCTTTATAGAATCACATTTAAGTATAAGAATTATTACACCCAAGAAAGGTGTATTTTGTTTTAAAAAATTTATAAGTGAATATTATTATTTGAAATCACTTCACCAATTTAGTTTACTTATGAGAAGATCATTGTGCTTATTTATTCTAAAACTGTTTTCAGAAAAATGAAAGACTATATTTATTATTCCATGATAAATTTAAGTTAAGAAATGACTTAACTCATATCTGGATAATACTTAAGAAGATTTATTCTATGGTATTTAGAATTTCTATAAAATCCCTTACCCATTTTTGATATCTGAATGTCATTCTAGATTATCTTATTCCAAATTAAGTGATCATGATTTTTTTTATTTAAAATTAATAATTGTTATTCTTGAAACTGTGATAAGACATTAGCTTAAAGATAAGTGTATCTCTTATTTGATTTACTAGGATTTTATTCTATGTAGAATAGATCTGAAGAGTCAAAGAGAATTTATTTGCTGATTAAAATGATCATATTTCCTGGGATACCCTAATTTATTGTAAAAATCATATTACTTCAAAATATTTTGCTGATGAAGAAATTATTTTTAAATGATGAATCTTTTGTAGCATAGATTTAAGATAACACTTTCAAATTTTATAAAATTAAGTATATTTTATTTGATCATAGCAATGAGATACTTATGAGATATGTAAGAGATGGATAAGAAATATGGTAATGGTAGTAAATGTTGTAAGAGAAAGATTTTAAATGCAACCTCAGTGGCATATGCTCACAAGACCAAGAGCAAGTTGAGATTTCTCCTCCTCTTAGGTTATTAATAATAATGCTTAATTAACCCATTTACTCAAGTGAAGGACCCACATCTGAAAAATTTAGATATTAAATTTGCATTTTAACCTTCTATTGAGAAATTTTACTACCATTTTTTTCTAATATTTTAATTTTAAAAAAAATCAAAAGACATCAGGATAATTGAATAAGCAGGAATTTCAAAGTATCTGAAACTATACATTGATGCCTAGTATTTGTAGGTTAGGTGAGCTTAAACTTTGCGAGATTACTTAGAGAAAATATTATAATGGTCTAAAAACTTGATCTTTTGAAAAATTTATGATTATTTTTGTATTGTAATTGTGTAATAATTATTAGAAATCAAAATATATATTATTACATATTTATTTTTTACAAAAAATGTTTTATTTTTAATATAAAAGAATATATTCTTCTGTATAATATCACCATAGATTACAATCACGGGAAATACAACTGTTTAGAAATGATATCACTCAGATACAAGTCTCCTCACTGATGAAAGCCACAAGTTAAAAACTAGTCTGGGATATTGGATGAGTAGGCACTAGATAGGTATTTTATGCACAAACCTTCTTGCATCCATTGATTACATTGGCTTGCACTGGTGGTGCTATTGTATGCAGAGTTTATCCTCTGTGTAAACAGCTTGTATAAGCATAAGAAATGATGATCATGTAATGTTTAATGGTTTAAAATTAGAAACATTGACAATACTTCACTCGAAACAAACTATTAAAGCAAATATAATTACTGATAAAAACAAACATGTGGGAAAAGAAGGTCATCATCTGCTGAGCTATGACTACTCAAGATTATGATGGAATTGGCCTAAAACTTCACATCTGTACCAAAAAACATCAAGCCAATTTGTAATGAATGGATCATATAACTCTCCATTTCAAAATACAAATTCTAAGGCTATCAAAGATATCCTTCCTGGAAGATGTTCTGGAACACTTGTGAGCTATTATCTACACATAAATGAACCACCATGGATTACTGGAACAAAGTATTAGGACATTTCACTATATGATAAACTTTAACTCAGACTTTCACATGACCTCAACTCTCTATGCCATCTCATATTGCTGACCCAACTGATCACACATATGTTGAAAAGATAAATAATCACCAATATATGTATTTCGTGCTAAACCAGAAATTATCAGTTGGTCCAGATTACTATCTCCACACATATATAAATCAATACTCAGCTTTATATTAAGATATACAATCTTTATATTTTAATGGACAGGCTTCAAACTACTCCAACCCACAACTCTTCAGCCATCCATTTCATTGAAAATCTGATGATGGAATGTTCAAAGCCCACATTAGTGCCAAGGTTGTCATTCTACCCATGTTGACATTAGTCATTCTGACCCCTCATGTACTGGAGAATAATCCATTTACATATATATGTGAGGGATGGGCAGACCTTTAATGCACTATGTTTCAATATGTAATTTAATACAATGTAAAGGCTTACACACAACTGCACATTTATAATGTAATATATAAGGGATTCGAACTCAGACTTTCATAGGACCTCAACTCTCCATGCCATCTCATATTATTCTCTAGTATATGAGGGGTAAGAATGACTAATGTTAACATGAGTATGATGACAACCTTGGCACTAATATGAACTTTGAACATTCCATCATCAGATTTTCAATAAAATGGATAGCTGAAGAGTTGTGGATTGGAATAGTTTGAAGCCTGTCCATTAAAGTATGAAAATTAGCTATCTTAATATAAAGCTGAGCACTGATGGTATATATATGTGGAGATAGTAATCTGGACCAACTGATGATTGCTGATTTAGCATAAACTACATATATTGATGATTATTTATCTTTTTAACATGTGTGTGATCAGGTGGGTCAGCAATATGAGATGGCATAGAGGAGATCATGTGAAAATCTGAGTTCAAATCCTATATATTATATTATATATGTGCAGGTGTGTGTAAGTATTAAATTACATATTGAAACATAGTATGTTAAAGGTCTTCATATCCCTCACATATGTATGTAAATGGATTATTCTCCAGTGCATGAGGGGTTAGAATGACTAATGTCAACATGGGTAGGATGACAAACTTGGCACTAATGTGAACTTTGAATGTTCCATCATCAGATTTTCAATGAAATGGATAGCTGAAGAGTTGTGGGTTGGAATATTTTGAAGCCTGTCCATTAAAGTATGAAGATTGGCTATCTTAATATAAAGCTGAGCACTGATTGTATATGTGTATGGAGATAGTAATCTGGACCAACTGATGATTGCTGGTTTAGCATAAAATACATATATTGGTGATTATTTATCTTTTCAACATGTGTGTGTCAACAATATGAGATGGCATGGAGAGTTGAGGTCGTGTCTGAGTTCGATTCCCTTATATATTTTATTATATATGTGCAGCTGTGTGTAAGCCTGTACTGTGTATTACATATTAGATATTATAATTTTGTTTGCTTTACTTTAGTATAGGGGCAAAACGATTTAATGTTAATGTTGGCAAGTAATAAAAAGAAGAAATATTTTCACTTGAAGAAATATTTTCACTTGTAATGTAAACTAGTAAAATAAAATCTATAATGTATGCCGTAATAACCCGATCATCATCAAAGGGGAAAGGTAAGACATTTTCTAATACGTACATAATCTAAACCTTTATATATTCACAACACATACACTATCTTTATTTGTTTATTTCAATGGTTGTGTTAAATGTTTTTTTTTAGTATACGTCTTGTTAATTATCTATGTCTTTCTTGTTTATAGCACGTACATAATCTAAACCTTTATATATTCGCAACACATACATTATCTTTATTTGTTTATTTCAATGGTTGTGTTAAATGTTTTTTTTAGTATACATCTTGTTAATTACCTATGTTTTTCTTGTTTATAGCAAGAACGTTGCCCATAACAGAAAGATCCTAAACCATCGTGATGACAAATAGCGATATAAAATATTAATTCAACCAAAATAAATATATTGAGATATTAAAGTAATCATTTCAGAAAGTAAAGATAATTATGACAATCTTATATATATATATATATATATTGTGCCCTTTTCTATAGGCCAGTAATAGTTCATAACAGTCAATTACTAAAAAATTTTAAATTTAGAATACGTTCTTTTAATATGGTAATTGTATTAAGTCAAGTATATCTTTAAAGTACAATTTGAAGCTAAAGAGAATACATAGTATATAAAATCATTTAAAAATAGTTATATAAAGCTTTAAATATTGTTTCATATGGTTGTAAAAGCTGGCCATATTAAATAACACAGCTATAAATAATTAAAAGTATATTTAATAAGTTCGATTTTAATAGTTTAAAACTGATAATTGAATAAATGCTATATTTAAATTTGTAATCATATTTAAATAGTCAAAATTAATATAGTATGTTTTTAAAATAAACTTTATGATGGTGAGAATTGTATTTAATTCTATTTTCTAAATTATTCTTCCAAATTTTATAATTATATTATATAATATAATAAGTGTATCAATTTTATTAGTCTAGGCAGAGAAATAGATTGAAAATCGTCTGTCAAAGTTATTGATCATGTGACTTGTATATTACATACGTTCACACACACGCTTGTTTGAATTAATAATAAAGTTTAAAATATTTTAAAAGTTATATTATAGACTTGGATAGAATTATTGCCTATCATAAAAGTAAATAGGATTAAACATTAAGTTAACTATCGTATGTAATGTTTTAAATAATGTAATAAAGACGAATACATTCATAATATAAATATTAAATGTTTTATTTAAATAAAAATAGATAAATTGAATATTAAGAAATGGAATAAGTTATTAAATGTTATTTTAAAAGTCATTTTAAAAGATTAAAATAATTTAAATAAAGTTATAATTGAATTAAAAGTGGTATTTTAAATAATATTTTAAGTTCATTACGTCACGATTTCTAATTTTGAAATTTAATTCTACTATAAACTAAAAATATGTAAATTTGTTCTCAAGCTAAAGTAAGAATTAACCAATAGGAATAGGTATTCTTACAGATTATAAATATCATCATAACTAAGTTATCAGGGGAGATTAATAATGTATTGAAACCGGAGAAAGGTAAATTATAACTATCAAAAAGATAGTATTTTTAAATTTTTTATTTTAGTCAATTTTTTTTTTAGTACTTTCTTATCGTTTTATTTGCAAAAAACTAATTGATAATTTTTAAAAGTATTTTTGCAAAAGAGAGTGTTAAAATATAATAATTTAGAAACTTCATGGAAATGATTTTCTAATTTTTAAAGTACTTACCAGTAGTATTTTATCTGAAGTTTAACCTAGACTACGCAATAAAAATGAATATACTGTGGAATAAAATGGATAGAAATTGTAATACTGTAAAATACAGCTTTATTACTATTTCACCAGAGAACTGTTTTGGTACATAAAAAAACCACAGCTCGGACATTATACGGAGTCTAAAAAATGTATTGAAACATATTATTTATAAGTTTATCCAAGATTTATTTTTTAAATAGTAATAAGACAATTATATTTCATGAATTATTTTATATAATATGATATTCAAAGGAGTAAAATGTTATATCCTTTCTAAAGGTAACATTTTAAAAAATATTTTCAAGAATTTAAGAAAGAACCCAGGAGAATATGTTACAGAAGTGTTTTTGATATTAAAATATCCGGTCTTAGAATTATTTAAAATGTATTTAGAAAAGATTTGTTTAAAAGTACTTGAAGTTTTTTTATTTTTAAAAGAGATTTATAAAAAATACCAAATGAAAGTTTAAAGTATCAAGAAGGAGACATATATAAAAAAGTGAACACATAGTTAAATAAAAGATGGATCCATGGAAATACAAATAGTACTTAAAAGTTTATCAAATATTTTTAAAGTTAAATTAGATGGATTGATGCATCGGATATGCAGAGAATATTGGTAGAGAAGATTAAGAAGCTTCACGGGATTCATTAATATTATGATTTAATAATTATCGTCCTAAATACTAAAACCAAGGATTATTTTCTATAAATTTTATTAAATGGATTAATAATTATTTTATTTTAAACTTTAACGCACTTGGAGGAGAACATTTTTAAAAACTCTAGAGAAAATAATAAACATTTTGGACTTATCAGGAAGTATCGTCAAGAAAATATGTAATTATAGTTTTGATTCCTTTTATTTTGTTAACCTAGTTTAAATCTAAATTTTTATATAAGATTAGGAAAAACATAAAAACATTAATTTATTAATATTAAAATTTTATAATATAACCATCTAATAATTTAGCTAAAAATATTTTAATATAAAGTGTATGGGTGTGAATTTTTTTTTATATCTGCAATGCTCAAGTGGATAAAGGAAGCCTGCTGAACACGATGACTAGATAAAGGTTAATGGTAATAATAATAACTATTGATAATTTATAATGTATATTTTTTTGTTTTCTTTAGATCATCCATAAATTGGAAGAATGAAGTGTAAAAGTTTTTTACTTATATGTACCGCATTTCATACAACATTTTAAAAAACATTATGAGATAGGATTGATTTGAAAATATGCATACGACAATTTTTTTTTTATTAGTGATATAATCCAACATAATAAATAATTATGTGATTCTTTTAGAACTTTCATGTTATTGGATATTCAAATATTGTCTAAATAGATTGTATATGATTAGACATATATAATAATGAAGTAAGCAGACTTTTCTTATGGAATCGTAAGATTGTTTAACTATTAATGAATTTTATTTATTGTTTTTGTAAATGCAGATAGTTATTTATCGATGTAAGATGTGGAAAATCTTGAGAAATAATGTTGAGATAGTGGCTTGGAAGTACTTAGTGAACAGGAAACCAAGATGATGTTTTAAGAAATAGGATGTTATAAGAAATGGAAATAATATTTAGCCTTTATGTGAATATCAGCATAGTTAACAAAGCCCTATGACTGATACACATTTTATTTGGACAGTGTTTATATTTCTTTAAATATTTGATGTTCTAATAAAGCTGAAGAAATAGCTTTAACATCGTCCCTGTACTAGAGGATATTAGGCAGGTAAATGTCATACCTCTTCGCACTGTGCCATGATTTTGAGATATGTTAAGAGTAATACTCTAGCTTTCTTCCTTAATCCTATGCATCTGTTTTCGCTATCTTTATTTCATGTAACTGCATCGTTCAGTAAGATATGTTTAAGAGAAATGATAAATAATTTAGAACTTAGGTTATGCTATTGTTTTGTATAAGATTGGTTTATTTGCTTAGAAGGAATAGGATGTTATAACTTAAAATTGAAGATCCAAAGTATCCTAAGGAAAGAAAAGAATCATAAAATATATTTTGAATTTTATTTCGGAAATGAAATATAAACTTTTTTAAAATAAAGTATCTAAACAAAGATATTTTCTTTAAAGTGATAATAATTTTAAATGCTTTAGTATTTTTTTTTTTTAAGAGAAAAATAAGTATTGCATATTTTTAAAATACAATAGTACAAAGTAAATTATGTAAACAATATGCATAGTATATTTTTTTGTTTATTGATTAACAGAAATATATTGATGATTACACTTATATCATACTAAAGTAAGGCTTAAAGAAGAATATATTATGATTAGTAAACATTGCGTGATAAATACTAAAATCTAGTACTGAATTTTTAGATAATATTTTGTATAACATCTTTGACTTTGCAAGATGAAATTTTTTACTCATTATAAAATTTTGTTTTCTATAGAATGTTTTCTAAATATGAATTTTTTAAAATAAGATAGTTTAATAATATTAAGGATAAAATGCTGTTGCTAATAAAGTAGATAAATATATTTGTAATAAGTTAACCATAATGAGAAACCAAATAGTAACATTTTTTTTAAAATTTTGTCCTAAATCTAAATAAAGATATAATTGAAATATAAATTATTTTTTTAGAACCCAGTAGATCAAACTGTAAAGTAAAAAAGTTAAGGATATCCACTGTAAATAGTGTAAATAAATTGTTTATTTATTTGTTGTTAGTAATAAACTTTAATAAATTTTGTTATTTAAAAAATTTTGTGTCCGAGTTATTTATTTCTCCACATCGCTGCATGAAATCATGATATATGCATAATAATTGAAACAAATATATAATTTTGCACAAAAGATAAATAGAGAATTATTTTAAGAATTTTAAATATTTTATTGGTATTCATTATAATTAAATAATCATAATCTTACATTATTTTATTGGTCATAAATCAGTTATCACAATATTATATTAAATTATATGCTATCAGTTGCCACACATATTTTGTTTGTCAGATTATTAAAATGCTACCACGTATTTATTATATCATTACATGAAGATATAAGATCATATTATATTATTTCATTATTTTATTATGGTAATAAAATTATAGTAAAAAGAAAAGATATACAGAATTAGTTAAACAATGAAGAATATTATTACTGTTATTTATTATTATTAGTTTAAGTGTAGTAGATTATGACATAAAATCCCTTCTCATATTTTACTACCGTATTTTTATTAACTTAGAATAAACTTTATGAACCTGAGATTATTTTATTTGAGCTAGATTATTATAAATAGAAGATTAAGATTTAATTATTAGTTTAATCTTAGTGAGTAGAAGTTATTAAAGTCGTAAGAATACTAGGAGTTTGTTATTTGAAATAGTAATAAAGGGGGGATAGTGTTCTTATGCCATTGAGGTAGTATCCTGTGGGATATTGGCTCAATGTAATCTATCTTGTCACCTGTATTTTCACTTCAAGTCTCATGAAAATATTAAATATTTATTTAATTTATTTTTATAAACTGAACCTTATTCGTATTTTAAATTTGAGCTAGTGAAACATTTTAATTTTAATGCTGAATATTTTATTTATTAATTATTAACGGAGCTAGAACCCATTTTATTTCATATCACATATTATCTGGAAGTGAAGATGCACGAGATTACAGGTTAGAATATATATATATATGTGTGTGTGTGTGTGTTACTCAGGCCGTTGAGTGGCTATTCTTTGTGGGATCAAGGTTCGGGATAATGTTAGAAACGAATTATAAATAACGAATAACCGCCAAATGTTTTACAATTCTGTTTTAAACTTTTCTTTGTTTAAATACCAATCACTGTAAATATAGTTATTAAAATTATTCAAATGTTAATGTATGATTCTTTTTTTGTTTTTTATAATCAAATTTTGATTAGTCATAACCATCCATATATTTACTATCTTTTTTTTTTATTTACACACAATATCATATCCACTCCCATTAGTAAACATGCATACATTTTTACACCTACTTATATTCAAGTGATACAGATATAACCTGAATTAGATGATCACACAGAATCTTCATGGGTTCGAAATTTGGAACAATGGAAGAGAGGTGCGATGTGGATGAGGTAAATTAGGTAAAGAATTAATTTTTAATTAGTTCTTAATCTCTCCTCTCTTAATAACGAATTTAATGTGTGCGGGGCATGCATAAATATAAGTGACAAAGATACACACTTTTTTTTATGAACCCAACAACCTATATGCATACCGAGAAAGGTCCGTCCATTACAATATATATATATTAAAATATTAATTTTGATGCCTGTATTCCTTTGAAATATATATAAAATTCAACTTGATACATATTAAATACAGTAATATTCATATAATTAAACTTATTCTATTATATTACTTTCGACTATATTTCTTTTAGTTTTTGTCAACTATATAACGACATTATTTTATAACTCCCATAATTCTATTCAGTTTTCCCAATAAATGAAAAATAAGAAGCTATATTAATATTGACAAATCGTCAAGTATTAATGAACCGGAAATCATTATGTGAGTTGTAAAATAATGTTCGTTTTGATTATTCAATGTTATATAGTTGACCTAGACTAAAAGGAATATAGTTGAAAGCACTTCTAACAATAATTTGAATTCTATGAATATTATTGTATTTAATATATATCAAGATGAATTTTACATATATACACACAGATTAAACAAGGTGTTATATATAAGAGTTATTTATATGATATTTAATGATTAATGAATGTTTGGATGGTTTTATATATAATATAACTAATTATGTAATTAATATATTACAGAGTGGTTTTAAGTACCCTCTATTAGCTTATCATTTAATTAAAATATAAGATGTTTATATAATATCCAAATTATGAACTGTGAATTATGACAAGGCTCAGTTTGAAATCTGGGAAATGATTAAATTACAGATTCTAGATGTTATAGTTGTCTGCTTACCCTAAATAAGTTAGCATCAATTAATATTGCTGTCTTGCCTCTATAAATAAAGGAATAAATGTTGGTAAAAGTGAATTTGATGAATCCATCCCACTTGATTGCTACAATATATATATATATATTATTTAATATTTTCATGGTTATATGATGTAAATAAAATAGTTTTTGGTTAAACCGTGTGTTGGTTTTAAGTAATTCCCAATGTTAATCTTGACTATGGTAGATGCTATTTTGTATAGAAACGTTGAAAATTAATGAAAACTAATGGACAGTTTAACGCAAAAACTATTTATATATATATGAAGAGAAAAATTTCTTAATCTCCAAGAACCAATAATTTGCAAATATCCAAATTTATAGAACCAACTGTTATCTTCGGTTCAGTAAAATCCCATATAACTCTTCCCTGTCTTTTTTTGAATGACAGTTTTAATGGACTATAGATGTTTTATCTGTAATCTTTTAGGACTGAGTTTATATATATTAGATAGAAGTAAAACTTCCATTCCAACACACATTTTTTGAAATATAAAAATAAGAGCATCTGAAAAAGATAAATGACAAGATACCTTTTATGCTTAACTAGAACTTTTTAGTTGGCCCAGTTTACAATCATTTGAACATGTTTCCATTATTTATTTATTATTTATCAATGCCAAATTATTACAGTTTGTTTTACAAATTCAAATTTTCTGCTTTCACAATTTTGATACCAATTAATTCAAATAAATACATTAATGATTATTAATAATAATTTATTATCCCAGATATAAACTTAAATCTCAGTTATTGATTGATATGTCTCGATTTTAATTAAATATATGTATTTACCAGATATGTGGTCTTATTGATTGATATGTCTCGATTTTAATTAAATATATGTATTTACCAGATACGTGGTCTTTACTGAATTCCTATACATTTTTATTGCTATATATTTTATAAATTATTTACCATCTGGATTGAAAATATAAAAAACGGTTTTGCTGGAAATATCAATATCAGAGTAGAATTTAGAAAAAGGGGAAATGCATGAAGGATATTCCTTGTAGATAATTATGAAATAAACAGTAAAGTTTTAATCTCTTGAATTTTTTTTCTTCTGTAAAACAAATTTGTTTCTTAATCATAAGTTATGAGTCCCCAGCACCACCCCAATGATTCAAAAACAATGAGCAGGAAAGTCACTGAAAAAATTATAGGTTCAAAAAATTCACAGAATGTTATTTATCTTTTCCTGCAAATGTTATCCACTAAAAATTTGTTGCTTCATCAAATTCCTGATGTAGAATATATAAGAATGGTATTGATAGCATTAATAAAAATAAATCAAGTAAAAAAAAACAGAGCTGGGTACCAATCTATCCTAGAGAATATAATCAGTTTGGTCTTGCACCACATTTACAAAGATATCGTAAGTGTAGTTGCATTAACTGAATAATATCCCGTCCATATGACCATACGATATTCAAAAGCCAGAAGTGATAAAGCCAAACTATAATCCACTGAACTTTAGTTTTCAAATCACAATCTACTAATTCACTAGATTCAATCTTCGAGTTTGGGCTTCGTAAATATTATTTCCTTAATGGTTTGCCCATATCCAATAGCCATTCAGTAATAATCAGAAAATGGGTATCTAGTCAATTGAATGTTTGATGCTCTGATCATAAAAACAAAAAAATGTGATTGTAATACTAAGTGGCTTTCGTCACTGATAGAAACGGATATTATACTTCTATAGATATGACTATATGATATTAACCAGTTTTAATTTATATAGTTATTGAAATAAATATTGTTGGAATATATATACACACGCGCGCACGATATTTTCCCCCTCTTCAAAGCTGACCTTCATATTTTGTTGGATAATTATTATTAACATAATTTTCCAATAACAATTAGTTTATTTTTTATAATTTAACTTTAAAGCAGTTTTAACATACCAATCAAATTGAAAATCTACGTATAATAAATTAATAAATGACTAAAACTAACACGGAAGAAATTAATAAGCAATTTTTTTTATTTAAAAAAAACGTTAAAAAGTTACGATTAGTATATTTAACGTAAAATCGATGCATTATGCGCCAATAAATATCCTCCAAATAAATAATTGTACTGAAAATACGTGCAAATTTAACAGGACAATCACAAGTGAGAACAGGAAAAAGGATTTACAGACCTGGTAAGTCAATAATTAACCAAGAAATTTATTACATATCTGTTTATTAATAAGGCTTCTCATTTTCCATTTCACATGGCTATCGGCTATTTGTCTCTATTACATTCTCTAATTTCACTTATAACAAATTATAGATTTTTCACACTTAAAAGATTTTAATATGAGTTATAGATGAGTTTTGCTTTATAAACTTGACTTTTTTTTTTCTAAATTTATTAAGTTGTTAAGAAATAGTTAATGGTTTGATTAATTTAGTATAATATTTTCTTTTCAAGGTTATTAAATATTAGTTGGACTTAGATTTAAATTCAACAGAAAATATAATACTATATATGTGCCGAATATTAATACAAATACATTATGGAATAGTTTATTGCTTCAGAGTTCATAAAAAGTTCGAGCATCGGAGGTGACAGAACTGAGCCGTGATTGGTGAATTTTGAGCTCCAGAGTCTGCCACTCTCCCACTGCATCAAATCTTCAAATACCATTTAATTAATACAGAAGATGAATTCTATTTCAGCCTATCTCAAGCGCAATGTGTTACGGTTTCAGCCGACAGTTATTTTTTTTACGTTGTATATTTTTATAATCGTAGCATTAGCAATAGCAGTTGTATTTATATGAATTTACAAAAAAAAATTTCACATGTATTTATGGATATTTATTATATGTATTCTCGATCTAAAAGGAGATTGTGAAAACTAAAAACATTGATCATCGTCGATGTATTGGTTGCTATCAAATCTAACTTCAGAATTATGGTATTCATGGGCAATTTAACTATGTGGTGGTTTTGTATTTAAAATTCATTTAACTGCAGAAATATGAACACGTAAATAATTTATTTGTATTTGATTTATCGCTCATAATAACTACAAATATTGTGATTTTTTTTTATATAGAGAGAACATCTAAAGGGGAAAAAATCGAATGGCTCATAAGAAGTTCTAGTACCGTGGATTTTGAGTGTCTGTCACTCTACTACTGACCTAAGCCTCTGGAAATAGCTATATTAACGTAACTGCAGTCTAAATTAAATTTAAAACATAAATAATTAAAAATAATTTCTTCTTAGATTTTTTTTGAATGTAAGATCTGCAATCACTTTCCAAAAATCTAATTTATAAAGTAGCGACATAATGTGAAATAAAATTCAAAAATATTAATCATAATTATTTGTTTACTAGAGAACTTATGTGACATTTGATTATCAGAAATGATTGATTTGAGAATTAACCAGAAGATCTTTAGCTTTTAACTTCTATCACTACACTAGCTCAAGATAAGCAGTATTTTAGATTATTTTTATTTTGAAAAGAACTTTTTTCACTATACTTTGCTATCATTAATGTTAAATGAATCCTAAAGATTGTGGTGAACGCATTTCTCAATATCCAGTTGAAAGTGTTAAATGTTTTTAGAAAAATTCAAATTTTATACTTTTCTATATACATTCAACTGTTAGTAATAACAGGTTTTGAGTAGTATTTTTCTCTTCTTCAGATTTTGCAGCAGTGAAAATTAGCACAGGGAATTGAACTAGTGATCTTAAGATATATGAATACTAAATTTAAGATATTACTCTTACTAACCAACTCACTAGCATAAGTATATAAACATGTTAACTGGTCACTTTCAATGACTAAGACGGGCATCATCTTTAAAACCATTACCTTTATTTTTCACATCTTAAGATGTAATAACTATTTTATTTTACCTAGGTGCTGTGAAACTTTTCTATATAATAATTTCTGTAGGCTTTCTATATCATAATTTCTGCAGACTAAACTCTTTCAAAGTTTTGTTACTCCATAATCATAGCTCTTTATATTATTAACGTCATTATATGCAAATATATGCAAAACTATCTCCTATATTATCCATTTTCTATGAGTGATTTATAGTAGGTTGAATGTGATTTTCAATTTTATCATCATGTTTTAGCAATCTAATATTGTTTAGGTTCTCAATTAGAAATTGCAAAAGAAAGTAGATAGGAAAAAGAGGATTCTGAAGATGGATTTCAATAGAATTTATTTTTATATACATATTTAAAACCTCTATCATTATATGTTTTTGAAATGTATAAATAAAGATATCTGAAAAAAGTAAACGATTTCCAAGTTATATTTTATGTTGTCCAAATACTCTTCAATTGACCTAAGTCAAAATGTCTTACATATGTCTTCATTATTTGTTCAGAATTTATCAATACCAAACTATTATATTCTGATTTACAAGTAGCCCACTTTCTACACACTCAACTTTAGCACCAAGCATTTTAGGTAAATACATTAGTGATTATAATCATTTATTATATAGTAGAGATTATCCTAATGCAGATATAAACTTTAAGCCTCAATTAAAGATAATATATGTTTTAATTAAATATATACAATAATTTAATTTCGTATCTCTTTATACTTAAAACTTCTACTCCAACATCTATTCTTTAAATATATAAATAAAAATATCTAAATTAAAAAAATGATTCCCAGAATACATTTTAAATTAAACTAATACCCTTTAATTGATTCATGTCATATTTGACATTTACAACTCAAATTGTAATATTTCTTTTTATTATTATTTTAGATAAGTCTTTAGGATCTTTACCCCATAGCAATTTTAATTCCTAGATCTCACTTTCATAAGTTCAAAAGTTTTGTGTTTTTCAATCATATTTATCTACACATTTTTAGAATTTATCTAAATATTTTTTTTATTTTTACTGATAAAAAATGCTGATAATTATAATAATTTCAATTATAACAGATTTCTTATATACTTTGATTCAATTGTCAATGATAAAAAAAATGTTTTGATAGGTTCAAATGCGTTAATGAAAAATAAAAGTTGTATTTGCTGTAAGAATATATAATAAGCAGCAAAGAATATAAGTAACTTTCTTACACTAGTACAAGAATAATGGTTCTATCTATTAAACGATGCTCTAAAATAGCTGTCTTTAAAATATTAAATCTAATACTCATTTTGAATTTTATTAGATGGTAATAAATTATATCAAGTCTTATAACACAAAAAAATAACTTCTTCAAATATAACAATGTGAAGGAAATGCTGAAGTTAAATAACTTGTAGTTGATTAGCATTGTGGGTATAATGTATTTTTTAATATTAGTTCTGTAAAAATAAATATTTTCTAATTACTGAGTATGTGTTGTTCCAAATGAGGTAAGACTTTTGGAATTAGAGAAAGTGTTAGAAAATATTGGTTAGCATGTGGTATGTGTGCTGATATCTGGGATAAAGTAGAGCAGAAATAAAGCTAAAAAATGGACATGTGTTATAAAAAATTGAGTATTGTTAAAAATGGAATTGATTATTTGTGAACAATGTATTGTATTTCTAGTATTTTAATTAATTTAATAGTTAAAATCTCAGATAAATTTTTATAAATTGTGTGTGATCAATACTCATAGATATTCCAAGCAGAAATAAGTTGATTTTCTGATAAAATTAAAAAGAATTAACTTGTAATGGTAATTCTCATTTTAAAGTGTTAATGGGCAATTGCAATACAAAAGTTAGAGTTCTTTTATCATGAATCATAAGTAGATATAATAGGACTATGAAAAAATGAGATACATTAATTAAATTTTTAGAAAGTAACAATTTATTTTTTCTTTTTAACAAAAAAAAAACAATCAGTGATGTTTAGAATTGAATTTCTTATTTGAGTTTATTAACAAGAATGTTGTTCAAAATATAGCACTCTTGAACAATTTTAATAGTGACACAACAATAACATCTATAATAAGCTTCAGTAATTAATATTCATTGCATATTAGACATTTCATTTTCCATTCCCAGACCAGTTTCTGTATTTTGCCTTTATCAATAAGTTTTGATATACAAAGCTGTAAGTAGTGCAATGACAAATTTATGAACAGTTTTTAAATCCATTTTATAATTGAAGCAAAAATTCTGAAATTCAAAACAGTTTAAGATTTTGAATCCAGTCCAACTTGCTTGGCAATTATATGAATATGACTCTAGTTCAGTAACTATATATTTCAGTACTCTCTGCTCTTTATTAACACAAAATTGTTTTTTTTAGAAATGTTAAAAATAACAAATCATTTTTTAGCTTATTATAGATGACTCTAGATTAGGCTAAACTTATGTCCTGATTTTTCAGGATTTGTCCCTGCTTTTTTAAAGTCCACCAGTATATTTTCAGGATTATAGTATATCCCAAAGTATTAAACCATCAAACATCATATGAAGAGTTTTGCCTCCATGATATCCCGATGTATTCATAATTTTTAGATAATTCATAATAATATTGATTTTTCTTAAAAGTTCATGAGAAACTATATTTTTTGTCACTCCTTGCCTATTTGTGTTTCCACAATAGTATATCCAAATCTCATGTGAATTTGGTCTGAAAAATCAATAATCAGATCCAAACATGTTTGACTGCCACTATTTATGAGTATGTATAGTGTTATATGTGTGCAAAGCATGACTGTGCAGTTGTGCTACATTTCATAGATTCACTGCACATTAGCAATCATTGATCTATACTATATATTATTAGATAGCATGTAGAGTAGGTAAACTAGTCAAAAAAAAAAAGCTTTAATTAACACTATTTAAAAATGTATTTAAAATTAATATTATGGATCTAAAGTATTGACAATATATCAGAAAGAAAATGTACTTTCAATGACAAATATTCAGAAGAATGAAGTTTTATATCTATAAAGAAATAATGCAATAAAAATAAAATAAAATATAAACTATTTTAATGTTTGTCTGAATAAAAATAAGATAATTTTGCGATGGCATTAAATAAAAGTTAATTTTAAAATGTGTATTTTTTTTTAGTTATTATGTCCTGCTCTGGCCCTCCTACACTAGAGTAGAGAACTGCTCTTGTTTTATGTTTATTATGTAAATAAAGAAATTAAATGATTTTTTGTGAACTTTAATCATGATAGAAATCATTGAATTGTAAGTTTAAATAATGCTACATATAGATTTGAATATCTTGTCAATAATTCAGTAACATGTTAAATTTCAATTGGTTCAGTGATTTGAGTTTTGGAAGTGGCAAGGCAAATTGTTGGTTGAAAAGATTTTAATCATTTTTTTTAAAAAAAATACATCACATTAAAATTATGATGATTTAATTTCCAAAATGAAACAAGCTAAATTAAATAATAAAATTAATAATTAATAATATTTATATGTAAATAAAATTGTTTATATTTTTGAATCATTTCATCATTAGAAATACTTTCTGAGTGTAAATATTTTTTTTATTTAAATACAAAAGAAATACTTCTTTACTTAAACTTATTTTTGACAATTACCCAAGCTTCAAATTTCTAGGCATGAGTTTAGAATATACTACATATTGTAAATGAAAATAAAATCTCTAATGATAAATCAGAATAATAAAACCTATAAACAATTCTAATGCATCTTCCTTGTTTTATCAAACTAGTAATTTCTTGTTGGATGAGCCAAATGTAAAGGAAACTATCCTAATTATTTTGTATTATTTGCTTCTGTAATGGGCTGTGACACTCTGCAATTAAATATCTGTTATTAGGATGTGATAACAGTTTGTTGATATGAGTCCATAATTTTTTATTAGTTATTTCACTACAAATCCGTCCATTGAAAATGTAAATAGTTCCCATTATGATTAGTAATTGCAAAAATCAACGTTTTATTGCTGACATAATTTAGGAATGATTCTCATAGTTGTGGAGGGATTGTAGAATTAAAAGCATTTTCAAATTGTTCAATTCTATTTGATCTAGTGACTGTAGATTTACACACTCTTCTGTGACCTTTCTTTGTGTTATATCCTCTGCTTCTTCTTCCCTCATGTTAAGGATATTTGTTTCATTTAATGTTTTGCTGATTAGTGCTGTGTTGTTTTCATTTTTACTCTTTTGTAATGCCATTAAATTCATCAATAGCAAAGTAATAGTCACTGTAGATATGAATAGACTGGTCATATTAGCAGGGCACATTCATAACTGCTATTTGAACTTTACACAAATGGATTTACAAAAACTAATGAAACCTTATGCCCACTTCAATCCTGATGATGCACTGCATGGAGTCTGTTCCACTCATCATTTTATTTAGAAGCATTCCCCTCAGTGCTTCTTCTGCAAACTCTGCACACACCTAATCAAAGATTGCCCATCAAAATATTATCTACTATGCAATGTAAAGAAAACCAAACTACACAATTTCAAGGCAATGAAGACCCCAGTCAAGAAATCAAATAATGAGTCCATTGAGCAAAGCAACAACAACAATCAAATAACAGAGTGATAATACCACTACTAGTATTATCAGATACTTCTTTGGATAGAGCTTTGGAGCCTAATTATCAGGTCTCAGAGACTACATGCTCAGACTCTGAGTCTGATACAATAGTAAATGAAACCCTGATCACACAAAACACAACCAAGAGAAAAGCAAAAAGAGCAGATAGAAGCAACAGAGACTCTACAAATAATAATGCAAATTATAGGGAGTATACTTCATCTAAGAGCTCATCTGATAGTGAAATCTCAACAAATATAATCAAAAGGAAAAATACTTAAAATTAACTTAAAAGAAGAAGAGATAAAAATAAATCAAATATCTCAAGCTGGGGGGGGGGGAGCAAAACACAGAAAATATTTCAATGCAAATAAATGCTATAGATAGTGAACAACTATTAAATTTTAAGGCTTCACAGAATTCAAAACAATTAAGATACCACTTATAATCAAACAAATGACCAAAAGTGGATTATATAAATCCACAATCACCTAGATTATTTCAAGAGCACAATTACAAATCAGTCTCAGGAATGGTAAATAAAGAAAAACCCCATTTAATAGAACTTAAATAGGAGGGATAAATATAAGGAATCTGAACTCAAATAATAGAGTTCAGGCAATTACATTCTAGATTAGAAAATATAAGCCATACTTAATTTTTATGTCAGAAACAAAATTATATACTAACTCAAACCCCAAAATCATCAGACAATTTCAAAAAATAGGCATGTTCTATCACTTCACATCAGTCCATATGCTGGAGTAGCTGTTTTTATCCCTATATCATCACCAATCAAATCACACAAAATTCACATTTGAATGAATATCTATTCATCACAATATGTTTCAACAGAATAAAAATTAATATTGCTTTTCCATACCTCAAAAGAGAGAGCACTCACATCAGATAATACTTCAATCTAACATAGCATTCAATGCTAATCTTTACCTTACAGTGCTTTTTGGAGACTTTAACACCTCATATGAGGAATTCAACAGGAAATATATACATTTATTTAATACCAGATTTATGTGTGGCCAAGGTTACTTTCCAACTAATGCCTGCTCATTTTACACTGAGAAATTTGCCAAACTGATAAATATTCTCTATTATTCCCCAGAACTCCACTTTATAATCAACCCAACACTACAGCCAATACCATTCTCTGACCTTCTTGCACTGATAGTGGAGTCCATTACAACTGCCATACCCACACAAACAAAAGTTCACTTGAGATCAACAACAAGAATTTTATTAAAAGCTGCAGCTCTGGAGGCTATAATTTCAGAGGCTTATATTTACTTTCAGAAATGTAACATATGATCACTCAACCTGTTTGAAGCTTGGTTTTCATTTATTAACATGCTCACTTCAATAATTACTGCATATGCCCAAAAAACAATGGGTTGTTGGCTCTCCTGCAAAGAATGAAACCATCAGTGACACTATAAAGAAGATGCCAGCAAATCCAGCAGCAATAAACACCATATCAGAAATAAAAATACAATTTGCAAAAAGTCATCAAATCATCTCTGAATACCTAGCACTCAAGAAATAAAAAGTTCACCCGAATAAACCCCACAACTCTCTAAGGGGTACATTAGATGGGTTCTAGGATATCAGAAAAAACAACATACCTTCCACAATCATAATTGGAGAGAATACTTACACAGGTTATGAAACGATCAACCAAATAAGGAGCTTTTACAAAGACAAAACTTTTCAAAAATACACAACCATTTGAACCAACCTACCCTGATGTTACTACCAGCATAAATTATGGTATAGTAGCATCAGATATTAAAAGTAAACTGGCAACAATGCCAGAGTGAACACACCCAGGTCTCCATGCAATACCAAAGTTTATATTAGCACACTTGGAAGCTTTCAGCATTCCCATAATGCTGAACCTAATAGACCTACTTTCCACAAGACAACTAAATGTTGAAGGTATATACCTTATAGGACTGGTTCTCTTCATTAAAAAGCCCACCTTACTTTTACTGCTAGAGAATTTAAGGCCAATCTCTATAGCTCCACTGATGATAAAGTTTATAGAGCCAATAATAAAAGATAAAATTCAGGACAATGCCCTACAGTGCATATCAAATATCAATTCTCCAGGAAGGTAGCATCAACATCAGAAGCATTGATTCTTTTTAACATGATAGTTGATTACACAAGAATACAGAGGAAATTCAAACCAGTCATTATTCAACTTGACATCAACAGTACATTTGATTCAGTGAGGATATCTCTTGCATCTCCTGAAAGAATTTGAAATTTCCTCTGGCATAATTACCATAATATCTAATCTTTTTAATAACAGGGAGATATAAATTTTGCTCAATGGAAAGATCTCTCACCCCTTCAAACTTTCCAATCAATTTCTTAAGGCTCACCCCTTGGTGTGCTTTTATTTGCTATATACATAAATCCATTTCTAAAGTTAATAACTCAGAACCTACCAGGACTATACATTCCAGCCATTGGTAAAACTATTACTCACATCACCTACATGGATGACTGGCTGTGTTACTTCCTTCACCAAAGTTCATTCCTAAACTGGTAAAAATTTATGGATCAATTCTTCCTAGAATCAGGACTCTCATTCAACCTTAACAAATCTTCATCTTGGAGGTTATCCTTAAGAAAAGGCATAACCTGACAGTTTGCAGCACAACTGTAAAAATTCCTGGGTCTTTCTATACATCTCTCATCAGCTTCCAGGAGAAAAATGGTCCAAGAATCAATGCTTGAAGCGGTCAATAAAATCACCAAATCTCTATCTAAAATATATGCATCACTATATGCCAAGACATCATTAATGAATATGTTGATCTTTTCCAGGATAGCCTATTTCCAAGAGTTTATCAAATTCATCAACAGATTTATAAACAAAATAAACTCATTATGCACACATCTTCTTTGGAAAGGTAAAACGGTGTCCATCAGCATCAGAAAAATTCAAATGCATAGAAAGTGGAATGGTACATCACTACACTAAGACCAATCAAAGTGAATTCAACACACATTTAACCTACTAAGTAAATTAAGCAACTTTTTCTCTCAAATTACCTCCCCAAATATAATTATTCCCACAGACACATCACCTATTGATAAGAGCTGGATAACTAACATTCGAAATGAAATGAGCAAAAATCCCACTGCCTCCCTTACAACAAAATACAAAGAAGATCTTATATTGGGATATGTTCCAGCTCTTGAACAAAATTCCAAAATCAGAAACTACAGTACTTAACACCACAAATTTTGGGATTATAAAAAGGTTCAAATGATGGCACCTAGAACCTAAGTTCTTTGACTTTTTAGTCAAGATCAATATGAAGGCTGTTCTGACCAACAATTTTTTGATGGCTTGCATGAGCTTCAAGAATGTAAATCCCATCTGCCTTCTGTGTAAAAAAGATAGGAGATTATAGTGCACCTTTTTGAGCAATGCCAAATGTTACATGATTGCAGAACCACTATACATTTAATCTACTATGTTATACAACCTCTGATAAGCTTACTCAATCATGCAGTTACAGGTGGTAAAATTGAAATAATGAGAAGTGTCACTTTCTTATGGGTTGTATCTGGCTTACTAGATGTGAAACAATATTCAATGTGATAAATATCCCACTGTCCCAGATCTTTCTTAAGAAACTAATCAAAATAAGAGATAGGAACTATTGCATAGTACCACAAATAATATACAGTACAACTTGGGATCTGATCAGCATGAATGCATGAACTCTAAATGAATAAGAAGTTAAAAACAAGTACAACCACATTCCTGACTGGATACAAATGGATAATCAAGGTCATCATCAGATACTATAAAACTTTTGGGTCACAAGTCCACAAAAGTACACAAGGAAATGACTGATAAGATAGAGTGCATAAACTGCTAATGTAATGGTTGCAATAAAATTAGAAACATAGATTAACAGTTTAAATAAATGTTGATAAAAAAAACTATCCAAATTATGAATAAAATGTATAAATGATGGTATAAAAATAATATACTGTTCATTATGCTAGACAACTAATATCATAAATGGACTTGACTACCATTAACTATCCTCAGATTAGGTAACTTAAAATGTACTGAAAATATTATAATTTAGCAGTGCTAGTTGGCCTGCAAATTAAATGCATTATATATTTAAGCAACTGTCTATGGTAAATAGTCTTAGGAACCAAATGGTTTTATAATATTTTATACCTATATTCACAATGGATTCATAAATGTATAGAGAGCATCAATGAATCCATATGCATGCTCTTGACTGGCAAAAAAATAAAATTTATTAACTGTGAAATATCACCTGGAATATACTTTAGAAGATGATAAAATATTTATATAATGGTTAATGCAGCAGTAAATTAAAACACCTATTGTAAATAACTACAATATAAATTTATTAGAATAAACATTAATTTGTGTGTGGTGGTTAGAATAAATAATAATTTATAACTGCAATTAACATCCTATAAAGTGCATTTATAATTCATTTATAGCTCACCCTCACTATAGTATAATTAAATGTAACATTACAAAAAAAAATCAAGTCAGATGTCACATGACTTAATTTAATAAGCTTGTGTTTACAAATGTTATATATAGAAGTTGCAAAACAAATTCTTAACAAGCTTTGTAGAATATCCCCAATCTCAGACCACATTCTGCTACTGACATCCTCAGTGAGGTGCTAGGATATTCAATCATTAGATTAAAATACCAGGACAAGCCCAGCCCTTTATTTAAGGTATAATTATTAAGTAGAAACTCTGAAATTTTCAGACATCCATATGTCTTTCAATCCAGCTATCTAAGTTAAACAGCGGGTCTCAAGTTCAGATACACCATATACTAATAGCTTTAGCAATATAAAATTTCCAAATCCATAATAGCAAAAAATAAAATTTTTATTACCAAGTCAGATGTCACATGACTTAATTTAATAAGCTTGTGTTTACAAATGTTATATATAGAGCTCATAAAACAAACTCTTAACAAGCTTTGTAGAATACCCCGAACCTCAGACTTATTTCTGCTACTGGAATCTTCAGTGAGGTGCTAGGATATTCAATCATTAGATTAAAATATCAGGATAAGCCCTTTATTGAATATATAACTATTAAGTAGAAACTCTGAAACATCCATATGTCTTCCAATCCATCTATCTAACTTAAATAGCCATATGGGATTGATATTTTAATCTAATGTTTAAATATCCTAGCACCTTACTAAGGATGCCAGTAACAGAAACTGGTCTGAGGTTGGGGATATTCTACAAAGCTTGTTAAGAGTTTGTTTTGTGAGCTCTATATATAACATTTGTAAACACAAGCTTATTAAATTAAGTCTTGTGACATCTGACTTAATTTTTTGTAATTTTATTTTTTGCTATTATGGCTTTGGCAATTTTATACCTCTAAAGCTATTAATATATGGTGTATCTGAACTTAGTTCAGTCCCATATGGCTATTTAACTTAGATAGCTGGATTGGAAGACATATGGATGTCTAAAAATTTCAGAGTATCTACTTAATAATTATACATTAATTGGTAAGATGTATTTTTCCTGAACTGTAACATATTTTTTTAATAAACTTGTACTTCATTTTGGTGAATTTAATAATCTGAAAAATATTCTATAGGCTTTCTTGAATGAGCAGCATGCTTTGTATTCAAATGTCTTTCTAATTTTGCAGGCTGCATACTTTCAGCCATTAAAGTTTTATTGCATAATAAGCATAAATGTAGTTATTCATTATAATTACCAACACAAATTGTAAATCCATATCATAAATATCATTCATTGTACATTCTCTTTTTCTTGTGAGGTATCGATGTTAGGCTCATTTCTTTATTTTTACTGCTTTCTACATACTTCCTGTAACCATTTATCCATATTTAGGAATAATATTCATCTACACATTTTATAAAAAAAATTATAAATGATAAATGAGTTCTTTATAATATTTTCATAAACTATGCATTTAGAACCACCTTTTAAATGTTAATTTCGATCAGCAAATTTAATGAATATTGCTCGATATACATAAAGTGAAATGTGGAGAAATAATTTACTGACTTATTTCATGATATATAAGATAAATATATATATATATATTAACCTAGTTGGTGAAGCCTCATTCACAAAAATCTCTAGGCATTAGATAAAAACACAAAGTGTATCTTTCAACAAACAGACAAATCATACAAATTCAAATAAGCTAAATTCGATATACAGATGCCACCCTACTTACAAATGAGTTAAATTCCAAAATAGGCTATCGGGTGTGTTACCAAACTGGCACTGTTGTGTGTGAACTATTAGGAGTATCTAAATGCAGCTGTTGGCACCTAAAGGGAGCATATGTCTAAATAGAATATTAAATTTAAAAATTGACAAACTGATTTGTAATTTATACAAATTAGAAAGATGTGATAACTATAGAGGTATTATAATTTGATATGTGACCTGTTAAAATCTTGTATTAAGAAAACAAATTAACATGTATTAATATTTGCATTTATTTAATATAAGAAATATTTTTTATTGAAATATATATGTATTTATTTTAATATTTGCGACTATTTTAAAATCAAGTACCTTAGATAATTATGATTGCAAAATGGATTTGTATTTACAAATTGATGATTTAATAACAAACAAACCAATTATTGTTTGATTTTCATCTTTAGTTGGATTTTTAATAATCTTTTCCAGATTCTTAGGCCTATTTTAAATAGAAAAAAAAGATTGTAGCTGTATATTTGTGTTGGTGAGTTGTCCAGGACTTGCAAGGAGAAATTTTATTAGGATTAGTGTCTAATACAAATTTATTTTTTTCAAATGTTTATAGCAATGTTTCAGAACATATACATGTGTAACTTCGGAAATTCATAGCTTTTGGCTTCTGTATTAATTTTTGTTTCCATTTTATTGTCCATCATTTGGTTCATCACTCACATAATTTATTTCTTTTTTTTTTTCATATGTCATGGCATCGGCTGGGACGCGAACCCACAACCGTCTGCAGCCAACTACTTGCTTGCAAGGCGGCTGTGATGACCTCTTGGTTAACAACTTCCATAATTTATTTCTTATAGTAAATAAACACAAATATTAATTCAAAAAAATGGCAACTTTTATTTTGTTTTCCAAATACTAGTTTTTAACAGATATAAGTGTCTGTACATATATTTCTTATAGTTATCACACTTTTCTAAATGTTGTTTGTATAAATTACAAGTTGTCAATTTTTGAATTTGAAAATTCCATTTTTAGAGAGATGCATGTGCTTTCTTAGATGCTGAAAACTGCATTTAGATACTTCTGGAGCTATTGGTATGTAAACTTTGAAGGCACTGCTCCACGGAGTTACCACAAGACAGGAGAAGGTGTGCAACTCAAAATTTGGACTTGCTAAAGTATTACAAAAAATAATTTTGATTTGACAGCAGTCTATTTGTATGCTCCGAATATTTGTAAGTAGGGTGGTGTCTGTTCAGTGGGACTATGTAGTTGAACAATTTGTTCAAAGCATATGTTTAATAATTTTTGACTTACATAAATATGAATTTTTATTCATAGTAGGGAAATTTATAAAAAAAAATTTAGAAGGGGCAATTTCCCAAATTTTTCCATGACCCCTGGGGGATCAGAACCCCCACTTTAAAAAATGCTCTAACACATTTCTGAATAATAAAAATATCAATTTCTGCCTTTTTAAATAGTTTTGTCTTTTTGGCTTTACATTTACACATATTTTACTATTTAATATTCACTTCCTGTAATAATATAATGAGTTGATTACAGTTTTGAAATACATATGTTTAGTTAGTCAAAATATCTAACTTTGCTGTGTTTTTATTTAGATATGGATTTTTTCAAAAGAAATTCATAATATATATATATATTGCTTCCACGTATCTATGCCTTCTTTCATTTATGCCTTCATAATTATCCACATCATTTGAATTTTTTAATACTTTCTAATTCTATCATTAAAATGTCTCATGATAATTTTAAGTTATTATTTAGTCTGATTAAAAATAAGCATTTTGTGCATCTAAATAATAATTTTTCACTTCTTCATCAAATTTGTAGGAGTATAAACCTGACATATTAGCATATTTTCTACCATCTTATTATTTATAATAAATCTTATAATTTCCTTGAAAATCACAAGTATTAAAAACATAAGAGGTTCACATTTCAAATAAATTGTTTTTTCTCCTTTTCTTCTTTAATGTTAAACAGTTCTTTCAATTTATACAATTGTTTTTCTTGATTCATTGTATACATATGTATTATGTTCTGCATTTATTGTCTACATTCTTTGGTCACAAATTGTTATTTTTTATGAATCTATTATTTTTGTTCTTTTTCTTTTTCATCATTGTTAATAAGTTATGAATCCAGCAGAATATTTCAAAAACAATTGAAGTGTAAAATTTATCCAAAATAAATATATGTCAATTTACTTTTTAATACAAAATTAAACTGAAGAAATTACTTTTTATAAAAAAATTAATGGGTACTGTTCTATTAATGTGTTGAAACTGCTTGAGGATGTTGATCCCATCCAAATGCATATAAATATGCCATTTAGTGGGCCACAGTCAAACCAAATAGCCACAACTTTTTTTCTGTTGTAACTAATGGCTTGCTTTGTCTTGCACAGTTTGTGTGAGTGCACCCAATACTATTTTTTAGCAATGTTAACACTTCGCTATCATACCATTTCAAGGAAGGTGGATTTAAAGTTTGCAGAACTATTGCAATCTGCATTCAAAAGTAATTATAATACAGCTTACTTAATGTAGTATTAAAAAGTAATAATTATAAGCCCATTACCCCACTTCTGAAACCAACATGTAAGGTGTAAATAATTAGAAAAAGTTAGGGGAAACCACAATTTCACTGTTCTCCCAAAAAAAGTCATAGTTCGTGAGAACGCCTACAAGAATAAAATTTTTAACTGTAAAATTTCTCAGAGTTATATCCAGAGAAACAAAGAAATTGTAAAAAGAATACATTTCTTAATTGTAAAAAAAAAAGAAACCAATCGAGTTGAAAAATTATTAATTGTTATTAATAGGTGTGCCATTAATGTTATCCACCATGCCTTAGTCACATATTCTTTCAAAGATAGCTATTGGAATAAATAAAGATTAATTTTCCTTTTCAAAAATGACCAAAAAAGAAAAGTCAAATTAATAAGTTTTAATTCTTGTGAATGTGAATTTGTAGGCACTTGTTAAAGGTTTAAATCAATCAATGAATTACGTTAACCTATATTATAAAATGTCTGAGTGTAAAAAATTTCTCATAGTTATATTCAGAGACAAAAAGAAATTGTAAAAAGAATTACAGTAATTTATTATGGAAAATAAATGAATTATGTTAACTTGTACAATTATTCTTATTATTATTATTTCACAAATAAGGTGTTGGGCACCATAACGTAATGTTATGTAATCACTATACTTACTATTAACACTCATTTTTAAACATGTAATTACAATGATATTAAAATTATGTGATATACATTTTGAAAATTTTAAGTGTCAATGTTTTGAATTTTAAAATCTAAGTTGTATTAATAGATAAGCAAAATTTTAAGCACACATTATTTCAATGATTGTCTGAAATTATAGCACCAGGTGGCACCCAAACATAGTAATAAACAAATTGGGGCAACTTAGAATCAGAGATAAGAAGTTTGAATCACCAGATATTTTTGCTACCACATGGGCACACCTGAAACCAAGATCCAGCTTGTAGAAGGTTACAATCAACCAGGAACACAAAACCTACTCAGAAATATACTGACAAGTATAAATTTCTTTTCAAGAAATGTGCTTTTTGAATAAGTTAAAATTAGTATTGTATAATGCATATTAAAGATTTTTTACAATGTGAAGATCCACAACAATATAATCAATATGTCATTATCATATATCAAACCTGTAACTTTTCTGTTTTTTTCTCACACTGTCCTACACATATAAAATTTGATTCAAATATATTATAGTTTTTGAATAAAACCTTTGGAATTAAATTATTTATTAATAATTTTTAATAAACTTCTATTCTATGGTTTTTATATATCTACCATTTATTTTTTTTTAAAAAAAGTACTTGGATTCTTTGTATTGATATAATTTAGGATTAATGCACATCAATGGATATTGTTAAACACTAATAATTATTTTAAATTTCATTATTCATTTATGTAATGTTAACCTGCATTTTATATTATAATTTATGTATTATTGTCATTCAAAATTTTTTACATTAAAAAAAAGTGGTATCAGAAAGAACATTTGCAGAAAAAGATGTCTAATGCATTTCTTGAAGAACATTCTTAAAAAATGTATATCATTACTTCTCACTTTTATAAATAGTAATAAGGAACATTTTATTATACAGGATTTCATTCAAACAAAAGATCTAAAAATATACAAGGTAAGCTACAACAAATGTTCCACTAATACACAAATGCCATATCATACAGTTCTTATAATGAAATCAAGAATCTACATTAAATACAGATACTATTTTGAATGTAGAGAAATGCTATTGGGTGAAGTACTCATGGGTATATATATAAAATTTTTGAAGGTTTCCAGCATTTATTACAGTATCAGACATTATTTTTATGTTTTATAGTGTATAAATATCTATTATTTGAACTTAAGCTGTGAAATAGAGTAAGAAAGCTAATCAACATAGTTATTAAGAAAAAATATTTATTCCTTGTGTGTTTAAAATTTTTGATTGTGGAAAATTCATTTATACTTTTCACTCATGAAAGATTATTTTTGTATTTCAAATTTTGCATGTACAATGTATAAAGATTTACATTTTCGTTTTGTATGTTGGATGTTAACCTGCTTTATTCTATAGACTTGGAATTGATGATCTTTAAATATATGTGCTTCATTGTTTGCTAGAACAAAGGTAAGCTATAATGTGCAAGGTTCTAGAACTGATAATGTTTATTCTAGCATAACTACTGTAATAAATTAAACCAAAAAGAATTTTAATAAATATAAATTATTACATGATCCTATGGGATGCTTGTCTAAATGTAAACTTATTTATATTAGTCCGTCGTCCCCGTCCCCCCCAGATATAAGCAAAATATTTTTATAATAAAAAATTAATATATTCTTTCTCTTACATATAAGCTCTCATTATATGAAGATTGGTTATAGTGATCATCATCATTTTATACATTCTATTTTGGTGAACAAGTATCTATTTGTTAAATGGATCTTTGGTGTAATTTTCAGTATATAAATTTTAAAATATATAAATATAAATTTTAAATATAATTTTAAAAAAAAAACATTTTTTTAAACAAATAATCTAAAAAATTAAATGTCTATTTACAAGTGTAGTCAGAAATGTTTTATTTTAATAGAATATTGTTTAAACAAAAGATTAGCTCAAAGGGATAATGTTAAAACAAAATTTATTCAAGTTTGTCATTTAATTTTTATGAATACCTCCATATTTATAATTATGTATATGCCATTAGTTTCATGATATAAAGTGATGTGATTCACTGTGACTTCTCCTTATATAAAGTCAGGATTCTCTGAGTCACTATGCCCAGAGAAACGTGTTCCTTCCCTTTCCATCCCCCCCCCTAACTTTTTCCATAATCTGCTCCATCCCATTTCCACAACATAATTCATGTCAACTCTATGACCTTCATATCTAAATCCTCCTTATCTTTTCCCAAACCCAGCATAAAACTAATAACCCACTTTCTGTATAATCACTTTGTTCATATTTATTTTTCCATAACTTCATTATTTGTACACTTTCTGCTTTCAAGCATTTACATTGAATTAACAGATGCTTAATATTTTCTATGCTTTTCTTACACAACATGCAGACTACATCACCCATATTTTTCCATTTATGTGTATATCCCATTATTGCTAAAGAGCCTTAAACAATAACCTACTTTCCTTGCTATTATCATAAATTAACTCGCACCCAATGTTACATTTACTTCTATATATATTTAAATCTTTTTATTCTCCATACTAGTTCTCCATCTCTCCAACTCCCTATTCTTTATTAATGCATCTATCTTTTATCCTATTCCTTACCACTATAAGATTCAACAATCCTCATAACATAATCATTCCACCTTTTGTACAAGTATCCTGATATAAATTCTTTATCCAAATCTTCTGCATACCGCATTACCTTTCTCACCCATCTTGTTGCCTGCCCTTTACTCATAACCCAATTAAATACTATTTTGGCTATTCTTTTATTATACATAAACTGCAATCTATTGAACATTTTCATTTTGCTTTTTGCAACTCTCATATAAAAACTTTACCATGCCATTTCTCCTTGAATTACTTCCTTTGCTGTCCACACATCTGCATCTAATGCATGTCTTCCTGCTTCTCATTGTACTTTTTCTCAATAATATAATACTCCTTTACTAACACATAACACATCGTTGCCATATGTTAACCCTGCTACTACAACTCCCTTCCATACAATTCTAGCTACATCATATTTATTATATGAAAACATTGTTAATTTCTTTATCAATCCCTTTCTTTTCTTTGCTAAAATAAAAACAACCTTTAGTGCCACCTACAACATATAAAGAATTTCAGTTACATAATATCAGATGATAAAAGAATGAATGGAAAAAAATCATCTAATTCAACTGTTATTTTAATTTTAATGTATTAAATTACAACAATTATTTACATTTTAATCAAATTCATTATTTGGTTTGGTATGCAGCAGGGTGCCATATTCTGGAATTCAAGATCCATAAATCCCAGGAACTCTGTTACCTTCAGTACTCTAATTTCTAATGACTGCTCAAACAATGAAGTTATGATCATTTTTTAGCATTATTATTTTAGTGAATATGGATTAAATTTAAGATATGTTAACTTTAGTCAAATCATAACAAGCTTATATTGCTTAGGATAAGCCTATCATTAGTGAATTCTATTTGAAAGCCTGATTTTTGCTTAATTCTCTACATAACTTTATATGATAAGATTTTTTTGATAAGAGATATAATTTATTAAATTTAAGATTTTGGGAAGTCGCTTTTTTGAATGTTGAATATTGTCATTATTCTATATATAATATTAGACAGAACACTGCTATTATGAATCAATAACTTCAAAAATTTTTACTATTTGAACATTTTAAAGTCAGACATGATAGAATGGCAAAAGTGTACATAAAGACTATAATTTATTAAATGGTTAAACCATTAAAAGATACAGACAGAGTGGCTTTATCCATATCTCATGTTTATACTTGAAATAGATGTTGATAATCATTTGTATTCAACTTATAAAGACAAATGGTTTGTAATTCTGTACAAAAAATTTATCTTCAAATGTCAATAGAAAACTATGATGATGAAATGCTAATCATTTTTACATCATCCATCACAATGAAGTACAAAAACTAGAGTTTTTGTAGGCACTCTTTTATGAAAGTGTTAAAAAGTCAAGTCAAATCATATAAATATTTACTATACATTATGATTCTTGGTGTTCAAAATATAAAGCAAAAAGTTTGCTAAATATTTATTCTCAAAACAAATGTCAATATAAAAGATATACTGAAATATATAATACTTGTACATCTACCATCAAGATGTAATAAACATATATAATGATTATAATTTATATAGAAAAAGTCTTTTATGAGGAAGTTTAATTGTTAAAAAACCAAATCAGTTAATCCATTATTGATTCCCAATTATATATGAAATCTATAACAAGCAACTTTGAAATAATGGTAAACCATATAATGTTTGACCACTTATATAACAAAATATATCACCAAAGATGACAATTTGTGAAACAGCATACAAAAAGACTGCAAGTTTCACTATTCTATTATCTGCCACATATGCAAAGCAAATTTTCTTCGTAATCAAGTAAATCCAGATAATAATTTTAATTTTTATTTTTATTTTTCCCTTAAACAATCTTTTTAAGTATGATTTGATAATAAATTACACTTAGGAAATTAAAGTGTTAAAATTACATTTAAATTATATTAACAAATTGATACTATTTGAGATATAGCAAAAAATATTTTATTATATATATATACACACACACAATCTGATGTTTTGATTATCCTACAATTCTCTTCAAAGCTATAATATAATGATAAATAAAATAAATATATAATAAATAAATGCAATCAATAAAATTTAAAAAAATAAAAATAAACAACACAAAATATAATAAAATAACACGTAAATAATTGGGTTAAAATAGAATTAAATAAATAAAACAAAATAATCCTGATAATATAAAATAAAATATACAACATAAAATTGAAATATAAAATAAATATAGATTATATATGTGTATTCCTTTCTCTTTATATATACTCACAAATGATCATTAATTTAAATATATTATCTATTTTATTATTATTGTTTTAATATTCCCAACTATTATCATTCCTTATAATATTAATAAGCCAATAAGCTAATACACATGCGCTTTGCAGATGTCACTATATAAATGAATACTCCCACTTTTTCAAACACAAGATAAAGTCTTTAAGAAAATATAGAATGAATCCATCTATATTTTTCGACCCAACCGTACATGTATGGGCAAATCTGAAGTGTTTGAAAAAGTGGAAGCATTCATTTATATAGTGACATCTGCAAAGCGCATGTGTATTAGTTTATTGGCTTATTAATATTATAGATTATAAAAACATCGCGCTATATAAAAAAATAAATGTCATTATCATTCCTTATAAGATTCTTAAACGCAGGTTGACTTTGTGTTTGGTTGAAAAGGTAAGCAATTAATATAAACTAATTAATAGCACTGAGCCTAGCTTTCAGCAAAACACTTCCAGAATCATAGTGTTGAATAAAATTAAGTAGTACAGGTAAGCTTACATAATATGTGAATGATCAAATATGCAAAATAAAGCAATCAAATATGCCATTTTCCAGACAATGGAACACACATAACCTTTTTATTGATAGAATGTGGGTCCTTTGCAATTGTCTAAGCCTCTTTATACTTTATTTTCCTATCATCTCTTTCTGAGCAAACCATTCTAACATTGGAAGGAGAAAGTGTATGAGTGCTTTCATGATCAAGAAAGATAGATCTTGATATGCATGTTGAGAAATTGCAGTGGATCCACATTTCATCAATAAAAAGGATTTGTGTGTTCCATTGTCTGGAAAATAAAATATCTAAATGGATTATTGCATATTGGGCCTCATTTACATAGTATATACACATATCTGTACTGCATAATTTTATTCAGCATTATGATTCTGCAGTTTATATTATTAATTAATTATCTTTTCAACCAAATTCAAAGTTAATGAGTGTTTAACAATTAATAATTTGTCGAAAAGATATAATAAGTTGAGATTTATTGCTTACAAATTAAATCAATATAAAAGTATAATATTATTATCTCCAAATTAATAAAATAGTTATGATTTTATTTTTGTATAATTTTTTGTTCAACAATGATCCATTCACTAAAAACATATTCTTTTTAATTTTAAATGATATATAATATCTGCTATTTCCATATTCAATCTTCTGTTATTCTATAGTTATAAATCATAAGGATTATAAATTTTTAAACCTACCTTCTACTATTTCAGTTTCTTGAAAATTTCCAAAAAAAGTACATTTTTTAAAAAAATCTTATATTCTAGCTTCCTCTATTATATATTATTTAAACTAAATATATTTATAATCTGCAACTCTTTTCTTTTTATTTATATGTTTATATATGTATACTTTAAATATTAATCCATATCATTTATAGCCTTTTTATTACTATTGATCTTTTATTATTATAATAAATTGCTAAATTATTATATAATTGTTCCTTATTTATCATATGTCTTATTATACTATTTTATGTCACAATATTATGCTAAATTTTTTAGATGTCATCTATAAATATATTCATATTTACATTTATACCATAAAAAATTCTACAATCCAATATATACATATATTTTATTCTTATTATTTATATAAGCATTTTATGTTTATATATTTCCCTTTATATGTCATCCTAATCCCAAAATCTTTATTCAATTTTGGTTTTATCCTTTTTATTAATATTGCTGCCTTTATTTTTCTTTCTTTAGTATTGTCTTACATAACATTACTTTTATTGAATCGCCTTTAAATTTGTGTCCTCAGCTAAAGTGAGGTCCATTTTTCTTGATTGACTGTTAGACATCTGAGTTTCTATGAGATCTTAATATTGTTTGTGTGATAGTTGAAAAGAGATATTCACTTTCAACAGATCTACATAATATTTTATGTTATACATTTTAATATTATACATGTAAATCATATATTATCTACAATCATCCATCTATGATTGAATCATACAGATGAACCTGATAACATATTTAATCCAAAAACATGTGAAAATCATTATTTTAACATATATGTATATCAGGCTCTACATATTTTAAATTGAAACTAATACATGCAACACAAGCCAACAATTCTATTTGTTTTTAACATAATCTAATTAGTTAGAAAAATATTTTAAATTCACTGTCCATGAATTCAAAGACCACCAGTTTAATTCCAATGCTAACTGTTATAGGTCTCCAGCATTACTTAAAGAAGAGAGAAACTGTGTGTTATTGATAAAAGTTGAATGAATTCTCAAAATAAAATTAATGTTGGAATCTTTCTAAAAACGTTTAATAATTCAATTAGGTGATAGAAATAGTCCAACATAAACTACAAATATAGATGGATAAACAATTTGAAATGATGTAAGTTCCAATAATATTGCCAAAAATATTATTTGAATGAAGGCTATGAATATGAGGCATGGATCCTCGAAAACGTTAAGCCGATAAACTTTAATACTAATTAATATCTTCTCTAATTAACAATTATATATTTTACATATAGTGAGAAGTAAAGCTATATTTATACTATATTTAAAAAATCAGCCAAGAATTCTGTAGAATAAAATATCATTCATCAACTTTTTATTACAGCACTCAATGAATATTTCCAGCACTATGATTTGAGTTTACATTACCTCAATTTATTTGCATATATTTGTTGATGGTGGTGTTTATTAAATTATGTGTATATGCCAATTTCTGTTTAAAGACAAATTGGCTTAGCTAGGCAAAAGAATACTATGACCATATTCATATTTGCTCATCATCATCAGTGATAGTCTATCATCACTTGCATTCTTCTTGAGTTTAGCATCTTATTTATGGAGCTACAAATTATAGTGGCTCTCACATCATCAAAAGATATCATGCTTCATGTTTGCATTACCAATTATTTACACTTGTGAAACCATATTTGGATTTCATTTATATAAAGTTGTGATAATCACTTATTTTTAAGTCTGTAAATTATTTAGGTTTGCTAACAAATCATTATATCTACTCAATAGGACAGTTAGCATTTTTATAAATTGGATCTTTTATTTATTATTTAAGTATTGATTTATTTTTAAAATATATGGATATTGCATTGATTATACTATTATATTTATAAAATTTGTTGAATTTGTTGCATATTATTTAGATTACTTAAGTGAATTTAGAATTCTCTATCTTCTCATAATTAATTAATACAACACACTTTAAGTATATGATATTCAATATTGCATATACACATTATAACATTTCTGGTATAAAAGTTGCAGCAAACCATTTATTTGTAAATGTACAGATTTTTACAGTTACTGGTGATTTGTATTAGTAATCAAATAGAACTATACTTTAGGGGAAGTTTATATTTTTATAAATAGAATTGCTTGCTTGTGCTTCACATATTGGTTTAAGTCTAAAATATGTAGGATCTGTGTTATATACATATATGATATATTATCCAGGTTTATCTGTATGACTCAGCTAAACATTGATATATTAGTACAATAAATCATACCTTGTTGAACCCAGTTAATATATCATTTATATACATAATATTAAAATGTATGGTATAAAATATGTAGATCTGTTGAAGGTGAAGATTTCTTCAATTGTTACATAAGCAATACTAAGATATCACAGGAGTTCAGAGTCCAATTGTCAATCAAGAAAAATGGGCTTACATTAGCTGAGGACATCAAGAACATATATGGGAAATTTTTATAGATAACAGATAATTGTTTACAATTATCTGGCATCTATAGCTTAAAATGATTCTGACCTACACCCAAAATGCTCAAAAAATATACAAGCCTACATCATCTTCCTGTAGTATCATGCAACTGATCAAAAATTATTCCATCAAAGCACTTACTGGAATCAAACAAAACATCTCTACAAATAAAAAAAATGTATATCCAACATTTCCATGTAATCACAAATGCACCCACACAATGCAAACTCCTCAGAGCTTTCCTAAATTGTAAGAATACATTCCCTTCCCAAATTTCTTATTAATAACCCTTTTCCATCTACAAAAGTACTGGTTGAGGGTTTCCAAATAATAATTTCTTCTCCAATAATCCTTCCAAAATTGCAGTGACCCCATTTAATTTACACCTTATATTCATGTTATGCATATTTTTAAAAACATCCACAGCCTCTCCCAATCTCCAATCATACTGACCAATCATCTTCAGAAAAATCACATTCTATTAAAAGTGGTAACTTGTTTTGTTAATTTAATGTGTGCAAATTGCAAAAATGTACTCTCGCTTTCTTATGCTAGCATGATTGGTCTATCCACTTTTATATATTCAGTAAACCAATCACATTACTAATGTTAGAAAAAAAGAAAGACATCTCCCTACAAATAAGAAAAAATCCAGTTCATTAGTATCAATTTACACATCATATTAACAAATTGAAATTATACTCTTTAAAAATAGCATTTTTCTGACCCACCATTAAATTAAAAATTGAATTACTTTTATCACGGTATATATCCTAGCATTGTATAGGGAGTTAGATGGAATTTTAATATTTTATATATAAAAAAATGGAAATATCATAACTTCTTCAATATAATTTTACAAATAAAGAGTTATAAACAATAATTAGAAGATTTTTGTGGGAAATTTTTCATTAAATTATCTATATTTATATTAAAATTATTCATATTTACATCTTAAAGTCTATGAAAATCTTTTAATTATTATCATAGAAGAGCAAATTTGACAAAAATAAAAGTAAAGCACTTGGCAAGTTTATCATTCTAATGTTTATATATATATAAGCAAATACAAGTCATATTCCTTATGTGATTTCACAATAGTGCATTAGACCTTTTTGTGATGGTAATTGAAATCGTATTAAGAACTATTTTTGTATATATATGTGTATTAATTATATACACGTTTATATAAAATACAAGAACCTCAATGTGCAGAGATATATAATAAAACACACATAAGTATATTTAATTAAAACACACATACACGTAAATATATAGATAAAACTCTGTATTCATAATTTGAACCCAGATAATCAGCATACCCATCCAACATAAATCAATAAATTGATATCTAGCTCTTCTTAGCTAGAAGATAAATCAAAGATTAAAAATCCTCAAACCTTCACAACTCTGCAATTGGAAAGTTTCTTTTTTATTATTTTTTTATAAGTAGTTCTTGAAAATATCCTTGTTCTACAATGGGTTGTTTATTAAAAAGTCTAATTCACCATTACATATAAAATGTACTACTTCATTAAGGTGATTATAAAAAATATTATCAAATAAAGTTTGAAAATATATAAGCAGAAGTAAAAATAAAATGATATCCAATAATAAATTTGATAGTCATGTTTTATGACTCCAAAGAGTCTCTTGGTAAATATTGTTTGCTCAAGAAATAAATACTTGATAGTTTACCATTGCTTCCCATCATCCCATAGCAGAAATTACTATGGCATCATGTTTAAAATTCATTATAAACCCATAATCCGATCATTTAAAATGCATTAATAATTATGAAAAAAGATTAGAGGGCGAAAACGTTAATGAAAGAAAGAGCACAAGGCTGGAGAAAGAAAAATAGCTTATAAGGCACCATCTTATCAAAAAAAAACTATTTAGTTGAGACTAGAGTGTGCATATATATATAACTGGGATAAAGGAAAAATTCAAAGACAAAAAATATTCAGTAACGCGTTTTTCAATTGAGTTAAATTGAGGAACTGTAGAAAAGCTATTTCACGTTTAAAATCTGCAATAATGGGGTTCTGTAGAAAAAAGATACTGTGTAAATAACCGTTTTAAAAAATGCGAATACAGTAAATATAAAAAGACGTGCGGTCACAGCTTTTTTTAAAAAATACATTTTAATCTCCAAAACTAAAAGGCCAGCAGGTTAATAGAACTATTTTTTGTAATAATAATCGTATCTTTGTTCAGCTGTCTGTTTAATTTTTTAAATTACATTGTGGCGGCTTAGAATATCGGCGTAAAGAATTCTAAGATGAATATAATTTGAACACTAATAAAAAAGAGAGAGAGAGAGAGAGAGAAGGAGAGAGAGTTGTATTTAAATAGATTTTTTTTTTTTAACAAAAAACTGACCATAACCTGCATTGAAAATTAATGCACGCAAAGATATTATTTATTTTGTGCCAGAACATTAGTGAGAGAAAATGGACGCGTATCCATTTTTTTAAAAAAAAAAATTAGTGTGTGTGTTTATCTATATATCTGCGAGTACGTGTATGTTTTTCTATGTATATATTTGCAAACGTAAGTATTCAAACACATCTACATATAATCACATGTGTTAATTAGACTACTTATATCTTCAGAGGCAGATAGAAGTAATATGTAACAAGCATTAAAGGCAATATTAATACCGAAATAATGAGAGAAAACATTGACAATTCTAAATATAATCTAAATGCATTTTCAATGCTGGGCACTCTTGTCAAAAACAAATTATATTCTGTTAAAAAAATATTCAAAATGAAAAACGAAATTGTGTACTTAATTCCTAATTTCCATTTCATACTTTATTGTCGTTACAGTTGTTATTATTACATGATTATTTATATAATAAATGAATATAGATGAGTTGCTCATCAACACACATCAACCCATGTGGTAAGTTTATTGGCTTTTTATTTCTAATATCAAAAAACACCATAGACTTTCTTCTCAATTGCTTGTTAGTTCTCAACTGAAATATTGGTTGCTTTTTGAAAATCAGGGTGAATCTGTGCGAATGATTTTTTTTTTTCGTAGAGATATTTATAGTCATAAAAGCAAAACTAAATTATAGACCTTATTCCCAGAAGGCTGTAAAATCTCCGGCCAAAGCAACAATTGGCAATCTTAGCGAAAAGTGCAATCAACAGATTGCAGACCAAAGCTGTCATTTGACGATGATATTTTATTTAAGTAAGTACTTAACAACCGCAGATCACTTTCAAATAAAGGAAAATTACATGCAGAAAAAAACAACTAAATAATATTAAATTAGTGGACTTTGTGAAGTTAGATCCTCATACAGATGTTGTAAATTAATGATCAGAAAATATAACCCATGGGTTTTTTTTAATTTTTCCATATGATCTTTATACAGTGTGAATACATGGGTTGATTATTATTATCCTAATCATGAATTAAGAAGTTCTGGATGTCTATATTAAACAAAATAGTTAATAACTTTTTTTTGCCATTACATAAATGTCTGGGGTGGCCTGAACACATAATGGACTTTAATCTTCATGGTTAAGAATGATTTCCAATATGCCCAAATTAAAATCGAGATTCAACTAGCATTTACTCAAAAACTAATTAGTTTAATAATTTAAATATAAAAATAAGAGTACATAAAGAATAGAATAGAAAATATAATTAGTTTATACATTAGAATGAGATAATAGAACAAGAATACTCAGGAAATAAGTAAGCAGGCAAAAAAATGAAAAAGAATTCATATGGGAAATTAATAGTTAAAATTAAGAATTGATACTTAGTAAATCTGGTAGAAAGAAAAGGTCTTAGAATTATCAATATTGCTTTATTTAATGAAATAAAATAGTTTCCAATAATGAGGGAAAATGGCATGACCATGATGATATGAATAATAAAAAAAATCAGCAAGCAATGGGAAAAATATTAAGAAAAAATCAAGAGTAACAACTTGATAATCAATATGATGAATGATTTGCTACAAACATGCATAAGAAAAAAGAAATGAACAAAAAATGTAAATGATAGCTAGAAGAATATAAAAGATCCAAGGAAGAAAAAAAGAAATTATAAAGCTTAGAAATAGTAAAAAAATCAAGATGAAAGGAAAGAAAGAATATTAAAATACTGGAAAATGAGAAGAAAAAATAGGTGAACAATTTGGGGGAAAGCATGGGAAAAGTTTTTAAAATAAGTAAATAAAGTATTGAATACAAAATATATTGATAGCCTACATGTTTCTAAATCTAATGTAAACACCATAGAAGAATTTGGAACTGATGTGAAAACAGACAATGTTAAGGTTAATGGAAATGCTATAAAAAATATACTGCTAATATGAATAGTGTGGAAGGTTCTAAAAATAATCAAAATATCAGCAAAGAGAAATTATTTAACCAAATTGTTAGAAGAATCTAAGGAGATTACTAGTGATATAATACTTCCCATAAAATAACCTACTATGGAAAAACCAAAAATAATGGAGAACTTGGTTACAAAATTTATAAATAGTGAAACCCATGAAAATAATAGTATATCTAATCAGACAGAAAGTAATGAAGCAAAGTAAACAGAAGACATTTACACATGGCAATTATCTATGAAGAAGTGTTAGAAAAAATAATCAATGTAATAGCTGAAGCAAGAATAATTGTTCAAGAAATAAAGATTAAAATTCATATTGCCAACCAGCAACTGGAGAATGACAGAATGGATTATCACATTAAAAAAGAATCTCTTCTTTAAATATTATCACATCTTAAAAATGGAATACCATAACATGAAAAAAAAAAGATTTGGGAATGAATCCAGGAATCTGAAAAAATAGAAGGTGATGTTTCAAATTTCAATCACAGGAATTTGAGAAAAGGAGTCGGATAGAAAGATATCAACGTAATAATTGGAAGAAGGATGTTAGAACTAAGAGACATTGAATTTGCAATCAGCATTTTACTGTTGATTTCATTTATACTGATAAAATTAGGATCAAATTAAAATTAGAGCTTCTTTAGTGCTTAAAATAAAGTCTGTAAGTAAAGATCTGTATTTATTTGATGTTGTTTTTTGAAAATGGACTGAGAGAATGGACAATGACCAAATTTGCATTTTTATGAAAATAAATATGATGAAATGATTTTAAACAAAACCTGAAATCTTATTATACTCTATCCATATCAGTGAGAAAAAAGTGATATAAAAAAAAACTATGACAGGAAACATTCTAAATATAAAAACTTAAGAAGATTGCTGGTGTAAAAATATATATTTTTTATTTTAATATAAAACTATCCTCAAATAAAGTGGAAAGAAAAATAAAAGATAATAGTTGTAGTAAGGTGAAAAATAAACATGTTATGTTAATGTGCATTTTATAGATATATGTCTTATCAGATTGTTTTGCTTTGGTGTATGCTTGTTCATATATTCACGTTTATACTTAAGTGAATGGCTCACTCTTCTTTATATATGAAGTCAGTAGAGATTTCCTCAGCATATCTTGGTACTAGTTGAGGGATTCATGGTATTATTCAACTTTCTTACTTTTGATGCACCAATGTAATAAGACTATGGTATACAGCTTTAATTCACTCAATATGTTTCTGGATTTCTACATAAATTGTGTGTTTAATTAAACATGACAAGACAATATCATGATACATGGTATGCTGCTTTTGGACAACATATGGTGGCATGATTATACTATAGTTAAATATTTCTTCTTGATTTTTAAGCAGTGAATAGAAAAGAAAATTGCAAAACAAATTAAACGGATCACTTACTAATTCCTCATTATTAATCAGAAAAGAATGTTTTTGTAAAGGATAGTACTTGTTCTGACAAAGACTACAGGACCAAACATAGTAACAATGAATGCTATGTTGTTGTTTTTTATATTAAATATTCAAAGCAAGAATTGTCCAATCATTTATTGCTTAGAAAAAATAGATAAAACTGAAAAATAGATTCTAAGTCTGAAAAAAAAATCAGAAGAGTGTAATGAATATTTCTAATAAGAAAGGGAACTGCAGATAGACATTTCATTGTCTCATTTTTTTCAAAGAAGGTGTTGTGATAATATGAACTCATCTAATGTTGGACTCATTCAAAATCACAGAAACCTCAGTCGAATTTAAAGTAATTAAAAACTTTATACAAAACAGCTAAAAAATAACTAAATGTAATTATTGAGAATCCAAAATCAAATAAAATTTACCCTATTTATGATGATTACAATAGGACTATATAATTAGTAACTACTGGGTTAAATATATTGAATTTTAAGCGTATCTAAATTATAAATTTTCAGTCTGTTGTCAATGCAAGTTCTATAAGTAAAATATGGAATCCTTTTTTAATAGATTGAAATTTTTATATTCCTAGAAGTTTAAATCCCATTAAAAGCATGCTAATAGTCATTTTCAAAACTTTTAAACCCCCACTGTTCTCAAATATTATTTAGATATTAAATGTGATTTTGCCCAAAATTGCATGGTTTTATAAAAGTAACCACAATATAACAGTCGGAGCTTATTTAAACCATGAACTTTCAATTGGTTGTTGTCATGTGATTACATTTATAAAACTAATTAGTTTGTGAAAAATCAGAGTAATATTTAATAGTTACTACTATTGTATTTAAGTATATTGGTTTACTTTAAATTTTTTAATATGAGAATGTGTTATATTTGAAAATTTTATACCTTTGTATAGACTAGAGAAAGTTAAATCCAAATTTAAGAAAATGAAATGTAAAAATATGAAATTTAAAAACTTAGAGGTTCAATGCAATTGTAATATCTGCTTTTTTTTCTTGCTTACATACATTGTAGATTACATATGTAGTTCATGTTTTGTTGATAAACTTTGTTAAGAATAGATGCAGGAAAATTATTATTCAACACTGCTGTATTACTATAAAAATTAAAGAACAGAAGATGGCAAAAAGCTATCCACATTTCCAGGCTGCATGTGCATCGATTTATTTTCACTGAAGACTGCTCTAGCAGCATGCAGAACTAAACAGCAACTGAAGTGTGTGGCTAGCCTTCGATTCCAGTCTTCAATAACATTTTATGTTCTCCATCTGGAACTTATGTCCACCTCGTGATCTGTGAACTACCGATAATCTCTCCTTTTGTCTTCATTGCAAACTGGTAAATCAATAAAAAGCCAAAACCATCAATGGAAAAAAAAGGCCAACCAGTTGGTAATCAGCAAATAGAAAACAAACAAAGTGTGATGTGCTATCTAAAATCCTAGGTAAATATAATTTTTATTCTCCCATTCTAAAGATTTGCACATATATGTGAGTAAAAGAACTTTAATGAATTCTAATAGTAACAGCCAATGTAGTCTTAATATTGCATTCTTATACTCATATTATATTATGTTATACATAAATGTGTGTATATGTCAGTTTTTTATTACATCATGTTATAATTATGTGTGTGTGTAAAATAAAATATGTGTTTGCTTAATTATTGTCCGATCGATTCTCTCTCTTATAACGGTGTCACTATTAGGTTATGTTATAATTAACTATACGTGTTGAGAAGTGTTCACAGATTATCCCTTGCAATTGACAAAAGAAGCTAGCTTGGGATATATCAAGCACTGGATTGTGTACCTGTAGTCCAGACATGCTGATTATATAACCTGTGGTTAGCTGGCACCTGTGGTTAACCCTCAAAGCAAATAAAGTGTTCAGATGGCAGGGATTTGAATCTAGCAGTTGAGAAGTGCTATAGACTGGAAATGTGATTGTAAGTTGTACTTTGTATAGTCTCAGTCTGGTTATAGGTACCATGGATGTTTCATCCCTCTGTGGTATTATACTTCTGCTGCAGTAGGAAATACAGTCTGAGTTAAAATTGAGATCTAAAGAAAGTGATCAGAGCAATTTTCTCTGATCCAGTTCAAATATACATAGGAAATTAAGACATGTCTTCATTCATTCCTGGATTTTTATGCACTTTCATACTCTTAGAGAATGTATGAAATTGTCTAAATGTAATCATAAGAAAGTACAAAGCTGGAGTTAAAGAAGAGACATGGCTATAATTATGACCAATTATTGTATTTTGGCAATAACTATCCATGTAAAAAGTTATATAAGTAAAAGTACTTTTCAGTACTAATTTTATTGTAATCACAATGCAAAACTTCTTTATATAAATGAGATATTTATTTTATATAGCGCAATGTTTATGAATTGTAATAAACTAAAGATCAGCATTTCAAGATAATGTACATGTGCTTTATGAATCTTAATAATAATACTTTCATTTCCAATACAAGATAAAGTCTTTGAGAAAGAATAGAATGAATCCATCTATTCTTTTAACCCAAATGCTTAAGTATGGGCAAATCTTAAGCACTTAAGTGTTTGGGTTGAAAGAATAGGTGGATTCATTCTATTCTTTGGCAAAGACTTTATCTTGTCTTGGAAATGAAAGTATTCATTTATTATTAAGATTCATAAAGTGCATGTACATTAGTTTGAAATGCTGATCTTTCGTTTAAAACTTCTTTATGAAAATGATGTTCAATAATGTTTTCAGTGCACACAAATGAACTATCCTGCTTTCAAAATATAAATTCTCAATAGTGATATAATGCCAGACCTAAATTGATGATGATGTAAAAGTCAGACTTTTTGCCTGTCATAATGTTCTCTTAAAAAGTTTATGTATGTTGCTCAAAGTGTCCATGATTTGCTGAAATAAAGCACCGTACAAAGCAATTCAATGACATAAAGTTTGATTATTTTTCCCAATTGCGACTGATAAAGCAACTAAAAAATGGCATAAATAAACATTAAAAGACTATTGTTTTTCTGAAATTTTGTGATGATGGTATTTTAGCTATATTTATATATTAAATTTTTCTAAAGCTATTCAATACTTGTATTAGATGATAGAAATAGTCATTTACGTAAATACAATTAAACGACTAGTATGCCAAAAACAGCTCTATAGTTTTAGAGAGATACAAAGAAATTTAAGTTTTCTAATTATTAAGGTCACAGTGTTTTGATATACATAAATGTGATTATTCTTCGACTTAATGTTTTTTTCTTTTATAATATTTGTAAATAATGAAAAACACTTTTTTTATTATGCACTTCATATAATGCAACACTTATTTTTCACATTTGTAAATATTTGCAAATATTTATTTAATTCGTTTCATTCTTATATATTGATTTTCTTTATTGAAACTTGTATTCATTTATTTTTGTTTTTCATTGTGATTCAAAGGCTGTATGTAATAATAGTAAAATGTACACCCAAACACACACATATATGTGTGTGCGTGTATAAAGAATTAGATATGTCTGCAAAATATGAGTTGTTTTTTTTTTTAAAGTTAAGATTTATATTATATCTATGTATACCTATAAGCATGAATAATTTCTTTATTAAATAAACCATTTTAATAATTGTTTATCTTATTTATTATGCATATAACTCTAATTTAAATCTTCTCTTCCTAGCAAACTTAAATGATCTTGAGTATGCTCATACAATAGCTTAGAATATGTCAGAATGTTACAACATGAGGATATTAATACATTATTGGTAGTTTTCCATAATGGAAATGGTATTTCAAGAACCTATGTAGTATATTCTAAATATAAATGAAGTTACTAGGATTCTCTTATAGATAGTTGTGAATTGATTATCAACAGATATAATGTTTTTTTCTTTTATAATTCTTTCATGTGATATTTACAAAATAGAATATATGATTTGATCATCACCATCATCCTTTAATTATAAATTGAGAACAGAATTTAGAATATCTTTATTACATAAAACATTTTATAATTTCATAAATAAAAATAATCGACCATATGAGGCAATTACATAGAAAATATATATCACACATCCATATGTTAACATATTTTTTTCTACATTTTTTGAAATGATATGAAAATGATAAAATATACATTTTTTTTCTCTTTCATAAGTCCTTACTATTCATCAGACAACTGTTCAGTTATTTGAGTCTCTAATCTTCTAGATTGAGTTTTTGAATTTTATACTCAAAATAGCTATTAGTTTAAATAATTGTAATATTGCCATTCTATCTCTCTTCTTTATATAGAGTGATACTAACAATGATCTCTCTTCATTCTTTAGCATTATATCTTCTAGTAGTACTGAAGTAATCAAATGATTTATCGCTGTGTAAGCATGAATAGATAATCAAGTTATAGTACCATTCAACTCACTAAGCTTGCTTTTTTTACCATCAGTCTTTGACATTGAAAAATACTTGATTTAGAACATATCTATCATAATATAGATTGCACTAAAGTAGAATAATGTAGAGTAGATTACTGCTATTAAGTGATTAAATGTAATCCAGTAAAATCAGTGATGCAGCTTTGGAATGTATCTTCTTGTTGTGCATTATTATATTGACAGAGAATTTCTTGGGGAAAAAATGTTTTTACTCACTTTGGTCACTTCTGAAGCTACCTATCTTTCTTCAAATTATTCACTTCTTTTAAATTTTTTTCCAGTAAAATGTTATTTACTAAGATGATGATGGGATCTCATTAATCTTTTCTATTAATTTTTATGATAGTTCTTGCCATTCCTGAATTTGTGTTTATCATTATAATTTTCTGTATCTTTATATTGATCTTTCAGCAACTTTAGAATATTCTTTTTAATCTTCCCTTTCAGTTTCATTATTCTTGTTTCAAATGTTTCTCACCCTTATATTTTTCTGTATTAATTTAAATACTTCATGAGAAAATTTCATATACAGTTCTCTAATTCTACAACCCGTTGTAAGTCTGAGTAATCATTAGATGCAAATAAGCTGGTTTGGTGTTCAAAACATTAAAATGTTTGTGAATTTTAAGATGGTAATTTGAAAATACAAAAAACAAGCTTCTGATAGATTATGGATTAAAAATGCATTAGATTCAAAAAGTCCATATGCATTTGATTTAGAACTCCTCACTGGCAAAGACCATAAGTCAATAACCAGTCTGGGAATATAGATAAGATAGCACTAGATAAGAATTTAATAAGCACAATCATTTAGCAGAATTGGAGCAGTATATATGGAATTTGCTTTTGAAAATCTTGTGTAAGCTAAGTGATATGATGTTTATCTTAAAATTTGTGCATGTAATATAGATTATTGATAATATCTGTAATGTAATTTTAAATTACATGACTCATGCAAGGTAAGGACTGGTTTCTATCCACTTGTAACACCTTGTGGAGGGATATAATATCATAAACATATGACCAAAGATATATGAAAAATATCTAGGATCCCTAAGATATATATTTAATACTAAATCAGCATTTATCAGTTGACCCAGACAACAATCTCTTACACATATCTTTATCATTGTTCAGTATATATATATATATATATATATATATATATATATATATATATATATATATATATATATATATATATATATATATATATATATATATATTCAAATTATTACAGTTTGATTGATGCATGAAAATAGTGTAGTTAAAATTACATTACAGAAGTAATTGTTAAGTCATTGATTGTTCTTTTGGATGAATATTTTCTGTAAGATCTAGTCTCTTATTTTTTTCTTTCTGTGATACTCTAACATTAGCATTTTTTAAAACTTTATTGTGATCAACCACTTTTGAATCTAGGTTTCATTTTGTCCATATTTCTCAATAGTCTTACATTTCCTTCTCTAATATTCTGGTTACATTTCTCTATTTAAAAAAAAATAGGATAATTTAATTTCTCAATCTTCAAAAATAATAGTTTTTTGATCTGAATCTATACACTGATATTGGCCATTTTTTTTATTCCTCAGTAGCAATACAATTAAATAAATAAATGGTTTGTTGCAAGTATGTTGTATAACTTTCGAGCAGATTTGTAGTTCTCAAAACTATAACTCTATCACTCCATTAAACCATGCAAGTTCATACAAAAAGTCAAATGTAATTACTTTCTATATATATATCTAAAAAATAATTAATAGCTTAGAAAGCTATAAATTTTTTGACTGACAGTAGAAATGCAGATTATGAATAAATATATAATACAGCAAAGAATTCTAAATAAAAAATCTTTAATCTTTAGATTTGTATGAAATGACTTTTGAGTCAGAGGGGTTTAATATTCTCTGAAATTATCTATTTATATATAAATCATCAACCAAAGATATAAAAAAGTTGTTAACTAAAAGAAGTCTCTTTCAGATCTCAAAGAAACAAGCAGGTCATTTCCTAATGCCCTTATATTTTTGTCATTGCAATTATTATCTATATGATTATTCATATGGTAAACAAACTTGGATGAGCTGTTCATTAATATGCATCTATCAACATAATGAGTTTATTGCCTTTTTATCCCTGAGTTTAAAACCAAGAAACACAATAACTTTTCTTTTTAGCTACCTGGCAGATATTAATTGAAATGTCAGTTGACTTTTCTTTAAGAAATGATGAATATGTCTATGAATAATTTTTATTTAGAGATTTATAATCAAAAAATCTGAGTTATATCCATCATTCTCAGGACCTTCTGATGTCCTTATTCAAGGCAATAGTTGGCAACTGAAGGCAGAGAGGCTTGTAAGTTTCCTTATTGTTGATACAGTCCATTTCTGCAAATAATGCTAGCTTTAGGAAATATTGCAGGAGTTATCAGATGTAAATAAGAAAATAAGAGTAAAGACAAATGTAAAAAAGATTAAAATAATGTTCAATAGATTTTACAGAAGAGTGTTGATTGATAATAAGAATTAAAAGTAGTTAACAACTATAAACATCTAAATCAGATTATGTTGAAATTCATCATAAAATTAAACTAAGTTGAAGAGTTTTTGATAGAAATAATATTAAAATGAAATTTACCTATGTGTTTGAAAAGGAAGTAACAAAAAGGGATCAAATGTGAAATATGATGGTGATTCAACAAACAACTATTACTGTCATCAGTGAAAGAATTAAGAATCTGAAATGAAGCTGGATTGAATATACTATTAGAAGCAATAATAACAGATAAACAGTAGAAGTAAGTGGATCATAAGATATTGTAAAAGATCTATAAAAAAAAAAACCAGATATGAGATACATGGATAAAATAGAAAGTTTGCTAGTAGATTATGAATCAGAGAAATTGGATTAAACTAAAAGAGGAATCAATACAGTTTAAAAAATACCATGATTTATAAAATTACAATAGAATTCAGAAAACTGAGTTAAATGAGTTAGTGGCTAAGCATTTGTAGAGACATTGGCTTATATTCTAACTGAGATAATGAAGATTCACTTTACTGATTTCACTGAAATTAAATATTATTTTATGTTAGCTTGCAATGAAGTTTAGATGAATTTTAATATTTGAAATTACTGCCAGTGAATTTTAATAAACTTAATAGGACAAGCTCTTTTATTTTATTCTTCTTATACTAAATAATTTTATATAGTTAAAAAAAATAGTATAGTTCACTACAATTATTTACATGCAAAAACATAATAATTGAAAGAAAAGTATGTCATATTACAATAATCCATAGCTTTTCATATTATCTTTATGAAAATTTTTATAAAATTTTAAATAAAATAGAAATGTAAATAGTACAAATGGTGCCAAACTCAAGCCAGAATTTAATATCTTTACACAACTATGAAAGACTAAAATCATTTTTAAGGAAGCAGAACACATGGAACTGTGAACAGTAATTGGTAGAAGCATATTCATAAGAATAAAGCATGGATGAAACACTTATGTTAAGAATAGAGAAGAATTTATCACTGGGACTCGGTAGGAGGATAATTAAAAAGTGCATATTGCTTTGACTTAAAAATGAAACAAATAGATGCTTCAAAGGCAATGCAAATTCTCTACTGGAGAAGTTTGAAGTATTATATGTTAGCCATCAACAGCCCAAAGTAAAATACAAGAAAGAACAAGATATTGCAAAAATATGTGATAGTATCATAAAAGTGAAGAATTTTAAATGAAAAAGGATCAGTTATGTAGTAAGAAGTCTTCATGGGTCAAAAATTTGAGGATTTGAAGGTGATGATAATAACAATAAAAACTGAATGGCTTTAATAATTGAGAGTTTATAAGTTCAAGTGCAGGAGTTGGATATTATCCATAGACCTTAAGCTTTAGAGGCAATCACTCTAGTGCTACACCAAACTATTCAGGGCATTTTGACAAATGAAAAGCTACTTTAGAAAAATACTCTTTTATAATTTTGAAAAAATTTTTTTCAATATTGTAATCGTTGAAAATGAGCCTTTGAGAGAATGTTAGGTAGACACTGGTAACAGTTCAGTCACGTAAATAGGTGGAACGCGTTCATTTTATAAAATTATTTTTAGGTCCAATCTAATTTTTAAAAAATCATATTAAGCCTTGAATGGTTAAGTACAGCGATTCTGGAGCTCAAAGTCCGTAGATCACCGCTCCAAATAATAAGTCAGTCAATATTTTTAAATCATATTATGATATATAAATAGTAGCGAATTATCACCAGCGATGATTATAGTACCCTCGTACTTATTACCTTTTTTTTTTAAAGACAGTAAATCTGGCTTTCGCAAGAAACTTTATGTTTAAACTGAATATGTATAGTTTTTTAAATAAAAAATATATCATTGCGATAATTATATTCACGTTAAGTAGTAAAATGTTTTATAAACGCATTAGCTGAAAATTAGTATCTGAGTTTCTTTTTGTTTAACTTTTAGTCGATTTCTTTTGTATACATTTTTTTTCTTTTCAATTCAATCTATTCTCCCTTTTCTTATCCAGTTCTCTTTGAATGCAAAAATTACAATAAACACATAATTTATTTGCTTAATATGATTTTCTTTTCCTAAAGTAAATCGAGATAATAGGCCTAACGTAATTTTACAACATAGTAAACAAACCCCCTCCTTTATTATTTTAATATTAATAACAGCAACGTGCTTATTTACTTTCGGTCAACATCCGGTATCTTCCAAAACCTTGGATATATCAAAATCAACTTTTGCTTTTTAACGACACCTGATATCTTTTGGTTTAAATTTTATTAAATTAGATGTATTGGGTTTTTGTATTTTTTTTTAATAACAAAAAGAGAGGAAAGGGGGGGGGGTGAAAGGGTTGTTATTTCAGAATCACCGAGCCACCTGTAGATTAAGCAACGCACTCTTCCTATTTTGTTTTGATTTTATGTCGGCTCACGTGCGCAGTGCCATGACAAGGAAAGTTCACGACAGGCGCAGATTTAACTTTACAAGGAGTTTTTCTTTGAGTTAATTTGCTGTTTTTTTTTTTTTTTTAATACTATAGATTTCCCACTAGTTGTTAAGATCTTTACAATGAGAATAAACAAGCACAGAGAGCCCGTACTGGTGCTCTCCAACCAATGTTTGCCCAGAATACAGGATGCACGTGCAAGTATAAGCGTCACTGTTTGTTCACATTAAAAAAATAAGAAAAAAGCCCACTAAAGCTTAAAGGATTACTACCGAATTATCTACAGTTAGAGCTGTAGAGAGAGAAGTATTCAAACAGGAGGAATAACTTAACCTAAAGCATCCAAAGTAATTTGGGTTTATTTGCAGGTGTAGGCCTATTTCCATTATAATCTAGGATGCGCTGGGGTTCGTCGACAACTCACGCCTCTTACTCCTAATAAAGTAACTTTTAAAATGAATTAACAAAGACAAACAAATTATAGATAAAATTAGCTAAAAAGACCAAGTGGCTTCTGTTTACATTCGCATTACATTAAAAAAAAATAATGCTTTCAAGTGACATTGGAAGGGGAGAGCAATTACTTAATTTATTTCAAAGCATTGTTAAAACACTAAAAAAAATTGAATGTGTGTGCGCGCAAAAAATAATTTGAAATTTTATAGCATATTTTATACACAATGAATATAAAACTAAAACAGTCTTTTTTTGTTAAATAATCCACAACAGTGCAAAAACTTCTCCAACAGTCCCTCAAAGAATATCAAGAAAGGAGAAAGCAGTACTTAGCAGATTTACCATTTAATGAGGTTTGAATGGTCCTTAGTTTTACTAGATAGCTGAAATAGTTAAATATCCATTTACCAATCTATGCTGGATGGTTACTGAATTGACTGAGGCCAACAATTGTAAGAGAAAAATCTTAAACCATTTAAAAAGAATTTCATTTGCTTTGAATTCAAAAACCAAATTATAGGCATAGCAGGCTGATGCACTATCACTGCACCTTAAAGCCTTTCTTAGTGAAAGTATTGAGTATTTAGTAAATCCAATATCATAAGTACAACAAAAACTTTTTCAGAAGTTGGTCAATATCCCCACCATCCCATGAATTTAGATGTTTTATCACACACAAAGTGATATTGGCTAGTAGTATTCATATAAACAATTTATTAAATTTTGTGGGAACTTTTGTGGCTTCCAATTTCTATGAGAGTCATTTGAATTAGTTTTCTATACAGAGAAACATCGTTATTTTATTTTGTTAGTATTCCTAACCACTTCTGTCAATTAAATCATGCTTATATATAGTTTGACAGGAAGATGAGAATAGATACCACTGGAAATGTTATGTTCATATTAATATATTATCATTAACAGATGAGTATATTTGAAAAAGTATAAATAAAGTTTGATTTTTTCTAAAGGCATTTTAACAATTAAATGAGATTGGGAAATATTCCAATATATAAGCACAAGGTAATTGAATATAAACATCAGCTCCAATATTTTAGACAAATGGGAGATTTATATTCCAATTAATAACAAAGTGTGAATAATCAGATAGAGTGTTAGGGTGTGCAAAAGAAAACAAAAAGAAATATTTGAAGTTACATTTAGGGAAATCCAAGAAAACTTTCAGAGAGAAAATTAAGAAACAGGTTAATGAAAAGATCTGAGACTATATGCTAAAAAGATTAAACTAAAACCACTTGAAATGTGTTTAATACTAATCTATATATTATTATAGTTAAATGCAATTTAAATTTTTCTAAAAACATTTAACAATTAAATTATATAGAGTTTAATATATAAATACAAGTAAAATGTAATTATCACAAACTTTTAGATAAATGTTATATTCAAATTTTTTCAGAAAGTTCCAATACTAAGATTTTTTTCACAAAACATAAATCAGTTATAGTAATAATCAGCCATTAAGCTAATACAAATGCGCTTTGTTGATTTTTTAACTATAAATGAATACTCTCATTTCCAAACACAAGATAAAGTATTTGTGAAAAGATAGAATGAATCCATCCATCCTTTCAACCCAAACATTTATGTATGGGCAAATCTTAAGCATTTGGGAATGAGAGCATGAAGATGTTAAGTGCTATATGAAATAAATATCACATTTACATAAATCAGTTATGTAATGATCAATGTTAAGATTGGTTATTAACATCCATTAATTGCTATTATATATCTGAGATTACTCTTGACTTTCTAGGTATTTTTGAGTGACTGATGGAAGTAAATTTTCATTATTGGAAGAAGGAATTTTCAATGGAGAATCGTAGATAACTATTCAGATTCGAAATTGAATTTAGTTGTTTCTCAATTTATAAATAGCACATGTACTACATCATTGTCTTTTACTTGTTTTTTGCAATACTTATTAAAATTAATAATCACTGTAAATAGAAAAATCACATTGCTATCTCACTTTTTTTTTTAGTCTAAACAAAATGTCAGACTCATGCATTGACAATTTCCTCCAACTTGACCCTATTAAAGAAAGTATAAGAAATTTGTTAAAATTTGAATTTCCTTAATAGATATCATTGCTTTCATGCTTTCCATACATTAAATATGCATAAAATAATGTATACATAATCATGATTTGTGTATTATAAATGTTTCTTATAAATCAACTATTAAGAAGCCAGCCAATTTTACAATCATAGCAAAGTAGTTTAATGTAATGTAAAACTTTCATCATTTATGAAAGCATAGAAAAGGAGATTCCTGAATTTCATTTTAAGTTTTACATTTAACAATACTAATTATGAACCACTATATTACAAACTTTTTCATTTGCTTATCTATATATTTCTAAGAGCTGTCATTTTTTACCCTATTCTTGAACCATCTACTGGAATATTGAAGGGTGTAATATTATAAAGTTTACATCTCCAGACTGTTTTTTGGCTTCTGGTTTTATCAAAAAAGACATGCATCTAGCAGCCAATTTTAATTTCATTATATTAGTCTAAGTTTATAATTTAAGAGTTTTTGTAAATTTCAGGTTATTATCCTAAATAGTATAAAAAAGTAAAAGATGATTGCAAGATCAATAAGTGCACTGATTATAGCTTCAAATTCTAATCTTCATTGACAAAAGAAAAAGTCAAAAACTGGATTTGTAGATGGATATTTTGTAGTACTATACTATCTCGTGTTCATTGATTGTTCAATCTTGCAATAAATAGCTCTAGAATAGAGTGAAGAATACTACTTATGCATTCTAAGAATTTGAAGAGTCTTTGTTCTACCGATAACAAAAGTTTGACTTATTTAACAATGTGGTCATGAATTTTCTACACGGACAATATGAATGAATTTAATTTGAAAGCAAGCAGTTTACTGTCAATTAGAATCTTGATCTCATTTTAATTTGATCTAATTCTCTTCATATAATCAATTCTGGTATTTCAGATTTCAGGAATTTCTAGTAAAAAATTTAGTTGCTAGTTTCAAAATTTCAGTTTATGACTCTAAAATTTTGTTACTATATCCTGACAATTAAAATCCTAATTTTTCCTTAGTTCAACCTAAATTATTTTTTATAAACAATTTTAGTATCCCAAACATCAGACATAATTTTACAAAAATTCAGTTTCTGATTACAAAGTTTTTTCTAATTCTGAAGATTTGATTCAGATGACACCTTTTTTTCATTCAATCTATTTGTCTGATATTGTAATTGCCACCACTTTCTGTTTTTAATGAAACATTTTGCAATAATAATAATAATTGAAAATTTCTTTCAATTAATCATTATGTGTGGTATTTCAATGAAAAACAATCCTTAATCATTCAACTATTATGCTTTTTTTTTTTATGACTCCACCAAATTGATTGTTTGAATAAGATCTTAAATAAAATTACTTTTAAGCAAATTTATTTGGAATAAAATGAAATTATTAATGAGTGACTAACAACAATAGAAATAAAACAGGCAAAACTCACTATACGTATGCCACACACAACAAGCTAGAGTAATCAATGGATTCCAGAAGGCTTGTGCATAAAATCCCCATTTAGTGCCTACTTATCCAATATCCCCAGACTAGTTTCTGGCTTGTGGCCTTCATCAGTGAGGAACCTTGGATCTGAGAGCACTGCATCTAGATCTTAGGATCTAATGCAACCCTCCAGCAACCACCTTTTATCTCCATTTAACTACAAAACTATGAGTCTTAAACTGAAAACACCTTAATGTTTCCAATTCAAGCCCATCAGCTTATATAGTTATATGGGTCTGAACCCAGTTCAGTTCCCATACATTTTGGTATCTTTGGTTCTTTAATAACCATAGCCACCAATATCCTATTAGGCAGGATTGGTTTTAAGCCAATAAACATCACATGACCACCATCTCTTATGCTTGTGTATAACTGTTGTTAAAACAATAGAAATGGTGGACTAATATAAAAGCAATTTCCAATCCATCTTTACAACACTTAGTTGAGAATGATTTGAATCGATATATTTTTTAATTTAAAAATCAATCAAAACTACTTTAAGAAACAATTGCATTATCTTCTAATTGTTCCTTACAAAATTTTAATTAAAAAATTACATAACCACAGGATATAAAGCAAAGTATCAAAAAGTTATTTCATTGTATGGTCTAAATAAAATGATACTATCTGTTGTATCCACAACTTTTGTTTGCTGTTAGTGATAGCGTCAGAAGTTTTTTCCATTTCAGCAGCTTATAGTCTTAAATTATATATATTCCATAACTAGGAAACTCTTAGCAAGATAGCATGAAGATTGCTGATAAAACATAGTATTCCAAAAATATATTCAATTAAAGCTACCAACGGCTAAGTACATATTTTAAAATATGGTTGCTCAATCTTTTTATAAATATGAGTTCCTTTTTTTTTATAGTACAATGACTTTGTGATCTATTCATATATTTGGGAAGAAATGGAATGTTTGAATCTAATTTTAACATGAACATTTACAATAAAATAAAACAAAATTTAAAAATATTAATACTGCCTTGGAAATTTAGTTTTACACTTAGAAAATGTATTATTATGTAAGGTACTTTGAGCTCAGACTTTCACACAACCCTCAACTCTCCAAACCATCTCATACCATTGATACACTTGACCACATATATGTCTAAAAGATAAATAATCACCTTTAGACATATATGTGGTAAAGTGTATCAGTAGTATGAGATAGTGTGAGAGTTGAGGGTCATGTGAAAGTCTGAGCTCAAAATACCCTATATATTGCATTGTTTGAACAGGGATATATATTGTGCCCTTATCTATAGGTCATAATAGGGTAGAATGGTCAATTGCTAAAAAAATTTTAAATTTTAAAATACGTTTGTGTAATATATTGATAATTGTATGATTGATTAGATTTTATAGTACAATTTAAGGCTGAAAATACCTGGTATATAAAAGTGTAATGAATTATTTTAAAGAAACAGTTAAATAAAGCTTAATTATATCCTTGCATATGGTTGTAAAAGCTGGCCATATAAAATAATACAGCTATAAATAGTTAAAAGTATATTAACAATCCAATTGTAATATTTTAAAACTAATAAATTAAATAAATGCTATATGTAGTGTTATAATTATATTTAATAGTCAAAATTAATAGAGTATATTTTAAAATAAACTTTAGGATGGTGGGAATTATATTTAGTTCTACATTTTAAAATTATTTTCCAAAATTTTATAAAATATATCAGTTTTGGTAATTTAGACCGAGACGTAAATTAAAAAATCATCTGATAAAGTTAGTAATCATGTGACTGTATATTATATACCTTCACATACATGCTTGTTAGAATATAATAATAAAGTTTGTGAATTATGAAACTAAATATAATTGCTATCTATCGTTAAAGTAAAAGTTGAAATATTAAATGATATTTTAATAATTGTTTTAAAGTTTAAATGATTTTGATAAAACTATAATTGAGTTTAAAAATACTATTCTAAGTAATATTTTAAATCATTACGTCATAAATTATTTATTTTAAAAAAGTCTAGTCTGTTATAAAACTAAAAAAGTGTAAATTTGTTCACGCTAAAAAGTAATTAACCAATCAACGGAGGTATTTTAGCAGACGAAATATAAGAACTAGACGGAGCGGGAGAAAGTAATTTGTAAGTGAAGGAGGGAGTAACATATTTTTTAGCTGTATAAGATCGTAAACTAGAAAAGCAATATAATTTTAAGATTTTGTATTTGTTTTAAAAGTTTTTTTAAATATAATATTTTGAACTGCCTTTACATGGAGGGCTAATTTAAAAGTTTTCTTACCAGTAATTTTATTCAAGTTTAGCCAAAACCTTGCAGTAAAATGGAAATACTACAGAAAACAGTATATAGAAGTTATGATAAAGGAAAAATATTTGTAAAGTGCCTTGATACAGCTTTACATATGCTCAACCAGAAACTTATAATTATAACTCAGAGGAATATAATTTGGACGTTATACTGAAAACTTAAAAGAGAAGTTACTTGCCGTCAGGAAAAATTATGATGCACAAATTTATAAGGCTACTCTGAAGTTTTTTTATTCTTCTCTATGGAAAAATTAAGATGCTTATATCATAAAGAAAAAATTATGTAAAAGTTATAATGAAGAAAGAATGTTTATCTTTTTAAAGGAAACATTACAAAGTATATAGTACCAGAACTTTAAAAGAAAGGAAAAATTACCGAATAATGATATGAAAGAGTCATTATTTTTTTTAAAAAAGGAAAGAAAAAACTTTATCTAAGAAGAATTAAAATATTATAAAGTGTTCATTATAAAAACGCTTAATAAAGATAGAGATTAGGAAAATGGAAATTTAAATTACTTAATGAAAATGGAGATAGAAAAATTTACTGAATATTTAAATCAAAGTACATAGAAGATGCATCATAAAAGTCGCGCGGGAAAATATTAGCAGAAAATATTAGAAGAGAATATGTAGACGTTTTCTTTACGGGATTAACTAATATCATAATTAATAATTGTATTAAATATTATAAAAACCAAGGATTATCATTCATGAATATTTATTGAACGAAGTAATATTTGTTTTGCCTTAAAATTGAACAAGCAGGGAGAAGAACATTAAGTGTCTGAAGAAGAAATAATAAACATTTTTTTTTTTTAGCTTTAATATGAACGGTTTTCAAGAAAATTCGATGAAGAAGTACAGTAAATATAGTTTGGAATATTTTTTACTAATTTATTTTAAAATATAAAATGTTATGTGAGATTAGGGAAAACATAAAACATAAATTTAGTAATATTAAAATTTAAATATAATAGCTTGATAAAATTATAGAAATAGTGTTTAAAATAAAGTGTATGGATGTGAATCTTATATCTACAAGGATCAAATGGATGGTGAAGCCTACGGAACGCGATCGAGGAGATAAAGGTCGTTTGGTAATTTTAATAGTTGTTTATAATGCATAATGTATTTTTTTTAGATCATCTACTGACTAAGAATGAAGTGTGAAAGTTTAAATTATATGTACACACTTTATACAACATTTTTTAACATATAATGAGATGAGTAATTCGGAATATGCATGCAATAATTTATTTAAAGTATATTAATAATATAATTTAACAGAACAATTGTGTGATTCTTTTGAACTTTCATGTGATAAAGTATTCAGATATTTAAGTAGTTTGTATGACTAAATATACGGAGGAAAGTAGTAAGCAAGCTGTCTTATAGAACAGTGGAATAGTTTTAAAATAAATGAATTTTATTATTGTTAGTAATGCAGATATGTATTTGTCGATGTACAGTATAGAAAAAATCTTGAGAAATAAGATCGGATAGTGACTTGGAAGTACTAGTGGAAAGGAAACCAAGATGATGTTTTTTTTAAGAAATAGGAAAAATAAAGGATTTGGATCATATTTAGTTTTGTGTGATTTCAGTATAGTTAACTAAGCCCTATGACTGAACACATATGTTTTGGACAGTGTTTTTGCATATCTTTAAACTTTTGATGTTAGAATAAAGCGAAAGAAATAGCTTTAACATCGTTCCTATGATAGAGGTTGGTAGACAGATACAGGTCACTCCTCTATAGTGTCTTTTAATTCACTTTGCCATGATTGTCAAGATATATGACGAGTAATATTCTAGTTGTATTTTGATCCTATGCATCTATCTTCGCTATCCTTATTTTATGAATCTGCATCGGTCAGAAAGATATTTTCAAAGAAATAATGAATAAAATAGAACTGAAGATATGTTATCGTTTATGTAAGAATAGTTTATTTGCTGGAATGTATAGAATTGTGTAATTTTAAAATTGAAAGTCCAAAATATCATAGAGAGAGAAAGAATCATATAATACATTGTAAAATTAATTCAGAAATGAATATAAGATTTTGAAAAGAAATCTAAACCAAGTATTTTAAAAGTGATAATAAAATTTGAATGAATTTTTTTTTAAATGATATTTAGAAAATAAGTATTGCATATTTATTAAGAAAATAGTTCAATAAGGTATAATAAACATATACTTGTGCATGGTATATTAATAGTTGTAATTATATCATCCAAAGTAAGGCTTGAATGAGAATATTAGGATTAATAAACATCGGATAATGAACAATAAAAACCTAATACCGAATGTAGACCAATGTTTTGACTTTGTAAGATTCCATACAACCAATATAAAACTAAAATTTGTTATTTTGTAGAATTTTACTACGAATGTAAATTTTGTAAAAAATATAATTTTAATAATATTAGGGATGCAAAGTGTTAGTGATAATCATATAAGAAATGCATTTTGTAATAAGCTAACCATAATAATAAATCAAGTAATAATACTGTATTTTCTTAAGTGTTTAAAAATAAGATTTAACTAGGAAAAGTAAATAATATTTTGATTTCATTTATAAACTAATAAACTAAGTTGAGATATGAGAGTAAGGGATATCCAATGTATATAGTGTAAAATATTGTTAATTTATTTATGTTGTTAATAAACTTTGTTTTAAATTTGTTTTAAAGTTTTGTGTCCGAGTTGTTATTTCTCCACATGGATGCATGAAATCACGATACATTTATAATTGAAACAGACATATAGGTTTTGCACAAAAGGTAAACATAAAAGTGTTATAAGAATTTTGAGAATTTATTGGTATGTTAAAATTAAAAGATCATAATTTTATATTATTTATTGGTCATAAGTCGGTTGCCACAATATTACATTAAATTATATGCTAATGTTGCCACACGTATTCTGTTGTCAGATTATTAAAAATACTACCACGGACGTATTTATTTATTTCATTTAGGAAGAAATAAGATTATATTATATTATTATTGTTATTATTATTTTTATTATTATTAGTTACTGTGTAGTAGATTATGACATAAAATTCCCTTTTCATATTTTACTACCGTAATTTTAAATCAGTTAGAATACAATTTATGAACCTGAGATTTTATTATTTTGCTTCATTTTATTTAATTAAGCTAGATTCTTGTTATAAAGGAGATTAAGATATAATTATTATTTTAATTGTAGTGAATAGAGCTTAGAAAGTCGTAAGAATACTATGAGTTAGTTATTTGGTATAGTAAAAAAAGAGGGGATAGTGTTCTTATGCCATTGAGGTAGTATCGTGTGGATAATGTCTCAATGTAGTCTATCTCGTTCCCGGTATTGTCACTCCATGTCTCATGAAAATAGTAAATATTTGTTAATTCATTTTAAAATTGAACCGTATTTGTATTTTAAAATTAGAGCTAGTAATCATTTTAATTAATGCTGAATATTTCATTTATTTATTTGTTAACTGAGCTAGAACCTGTAATATTCGTATTAAACAATATATTTTGGGGTGAGAATGCGTGGGGGGAGGTTAGAATATATATATAGCCTGAATGTTAGTTATTATGTAAGGTACTATAATCGTCACATCCAGAAAGGATATGAAAATGAGGAATAAAATATAAGTGCTTTTAGTATAAGCTATTATACAGACTATAAAAAAGGGGGGAAATCATGAACACTAACCAAGATGATTTTCAGTTCGAAAAATTTTAATTTAAGAACATTTATATCAGAAAATACTGATTTAATAAATGCTTAAAACCAAGAAAGATATTATTTTATATGCATTAATATATTTGAAGGGGGGAAAGACCTATCAAAAATGTAATGATTTTGAAATAGATTATCATTGATTGTTTTGATACTTCTGCTGCAAAAAAATAAATATCAGTTGACATTCTCAATATGGTTAATAGTTACAGTGATACTGAAAGATAACCCATATTAGCTGTATTTTTATATTGGACTATTTCCATCATCTAATAAGTGTGCTGAATGTCTTTAGAAAAGTTTAATTTTAGTTAAATATTCCAAATGCATTCAACTGTTAATAATACCACAGCAAACAGGTTAGTATATGCACCAACTGTTAGTAATATCACAGCAAACAAATGTTAGTAATATCACAGCAAAACAGGTTAATTGTTAGTAATATCACAGCAAACAGATTAGTATATGCACAATGTTTCAAGAGGTATTTTTCTCCCCTCATCTTCAGGTGTTGCTGGTCTGACCAGTGACAGTACTAGCATGGGATTTGAACCTGAGTCCTTAGATTATTGTTTATTGAATTATAAGTAGTGCTCTAACAAACAGCCATCCTGCAAAAGGCAACAGTATGTAGTAATTTCATATACTTATCTATGAGGTTCCTACTGACTTCTCCACTTTTTCCTCAGAGCAAAGTTGATTAGTGGTTTCTATACATTATGTATAGTCACACTAGGTTGGCTTATGGGATTTTTTGCCATTGTCATGTGAGCAGTTTCTTTAAATTTTCTTCTTTGTACTAACCTGTTTGCTGTGATATTAATAACAGTTGAATGCATTTGGAATATTTAACTAAAATTAAACTTTTCTAAAGACATTCAACACACATATTAGATGATGGAAATAGTCCAATATAAAAATACAGCTAGAACACCATCATCACAAACCTTCAGAAAAACAATAACCCATATTACATTGTGACTTTCAAATCTGATCAAAATTGATTACTAAAGTTGTCACTATCTTTAAGTTTTATAATTGAAAAATAAAAATTATTAATGTCTTTAGAATTCAATTATCTTTTTTTCTGAATGTCTTCTATTCATTGCTAATATTAAGAAAATATTATTAACATTAAAGTTACCATTTTCATTCAATTTAATAAAATGTGATCATTAACAGTCTTATATAAATTTGTAGTCAAATATAGGCTTAGATTTGTTAAGATTAATATTGTCATCATTATTCAGGATTGGAATTTTATCCCTCAAATCTTTTCTAAAATGAGAGAAAACAGAAGTAGGCTTTATGGAAAAAAAATTGTTTTTTATCACATCAATGAATGTTTGTTATGAATACCTTTGAATATGAAAAGGCCTGGAAGTCCAATGTTAAAGATTTTAGATCTATTTGAGTATGGCAATCTTTTCTAGTGAAGTCTGTATTAGATAAGCTTTTAAAATGTTTTATCAATTATTTACTGAAAGTCTACTCAATACAACTTTTATTAGAAAACAAATTTAATATATATAATAAATTGTTTTACTTGCAAATATAATCCCCTCTTAGTGTTAGAATGAAAAATATCGTTATAAATCTCATTATGCAGCTCTATTTATAGGCAAAACTCATTTTCAATATTGTTTTGAAAATAAGCTATAAAATAATTGTGGCAACGTGACGACTATTCTTAAAACAAAAGGGGAAAAAAATCATCCTGAACAAATTGTATCATATGAAGAAGGTTTTAATACAAAATAGAAGAAACGAGTGGAAAAAAAAATCACTAAATAACATTGTAATAGAATGTAATTACTATATTATTATGCATTAAAAAACTGATAGTCTTGTTAATCTATCTAAACAAATTAAATTGGTGCAGCATTCCAATCACAGTGCTAGAAACATTCTTCATTTGATCACTATATTGTGTGTATTTCAAATCAAATATTTATTAATGATCTAAAGTAATGCTAATTTCTCATGCAAATACAGAAATCTTTGGTCTTATATTAACATCTTTAAAATGAATGTTTGATTCAAAATACGTTTTGTGGCATGGTGGTAAGTTTTTCATAAAGTATAGAAATCGAATGTAATTTCCAGTGCTATGATTGGAAAATTGCATCAGTTTAATTTGATTTACATACATATAGAGAGCTCCATTTTTGCTATACTTTGTTTTGAGTCTCTTGCATTTTATTAATTACAATAGAATGCATATTATTTAGTGAATTGCATACATGCAATATTGTTCAACACACACATATGTATAAAACAGATGTTTATATATATATAATATGCATACATAAATTAAAATAAAAAGAAATAAATTGAGAGCATTTTTACATATAAATATATAGTCTGTTCACTCATTTGCATTCAATTAAAAAATTAAACTAATAAATTTATTGTACCAAATTTTTTATAATAAAATGAATAGCAAAATATCAGATTTTCAACACAGTTAAATATGCTCTGGACAATATTCTTTTTCTTTAATAATTTTTGATAGTTGTAAATTATGCACTGTACAGCATGTGGTGGCACTGTTTCTGTGCATAAATATGCTGTTTATGTGGCCCAAGTCATGGCATATAGAACAGTTCTGTTCATATTAGCCATTAAGCAGGCCTAAATGGCCTGCTGATATTGTTTGCGATACTATGCAAATAGCATGCACTTCACATATCACTACCATATGATGTGAGGGTGTATGTAATTCAATTGGCCATAACTGTTTTAATGTTGATTCGAAGTAATGATGTTACATCCTACCTGATGTACTATTACATAGTAATAATTGTCAGGCCAGTCCTGTGTTTTCCTACACATGTTGGAAGGTGAAAATAATTTCAAAAGCATAGGTCCAAACAGCATTTCCCCAAACTCACATGAATAGGCACATTTTCACAAGAACAGCTACGAGACAAATCGTCATCTTTATTGAAGAATGTATATTTGTAAATAAAAAGCAAAAAGGGTTTTTGTTTTGTTTTTGACATTTAATGTAGAATGCTAAGAATAATGTAAAGTTGTTGGAGGTTGGAAACATAAACTTTGTTGGATCCGAATAATGCATCTTTTGGATGATCCTGTGGATCATCAAAAACAGCCCCTGCCCCTCTACCCATAACAGCGCTACATGCTGAAATTTAGTCAAATGCAATTTCATTTGGTCTGATTAGTTTGTTAATCATTTTTTGTTTGTTTAAACATTTCATTTACTATTAGAAAAGTAACGTAAATTGTTTTGTAAAATAAAAAGAAAATTTGTTTGTTTTTCTTGTCCCATACTTTTTTTTTTTAAGAAAAGTATTTTGTTTTGTCCCAGCCAGGAAATGTTATATTAAAACATTTTTGCACAGAAACAAGGCCACCACACACTGTACAGTGTATAATTTACAACTACCTAATTTTTTTCCCTATTGAAATGAAATAGCAATTTCATTATTAGAAGATTATAGCTTTTTTATTATTTTGATGTTTTTAAGTCTATATCAATTTTGGAATCTTTAAAGTCATCCTTACCATTACTCATTTCAGGTTCTCATTTAAAATCTCCAAACTTTACTTTTTCTAGTTTTTTTTCTGTCAGTATTAAATCAACAACTTTCATTTTATTGCTTAAAAAAGATACTTTACAAATTTTAGGAAATTTCATAAAATGTTTGGTTTCACACTTAAAAAAACACTTTATGTGAAGCATTGTACTCAATCAAATTTGGAAATAATAAAATGAAAGATATGGCTTTTCAAGATGAAAAAATGAATGTTGCTATATTGTAAAATTTATTAAATTTGCAAATTTTAATGTTTTTACTGTTCATTTACACTGGGGGGGGGGAGCATATAATTGAAGTATGTCACAGCTTCAATGTAGATGGTATTAATTAATTAATTACATCTTGCTATACATAAATATAGAAAGCATTCAAGAAAAAAATAAGTTTAAATGTCTTTAAAAGATTGTATTCATATATTCAAGTACAGTAATAATTTTTATTTTTTAAAAAGAAATATGATATCTATAAATAATATTGCATTGTGTAACCTACAATAATTAAAATTATCACTATCACTAGGAGCATCAATTGAAAATGAGGATGACCATTCTAATTACAGAAGAAAAAACATAAAAGTCAATGAAGAAAAAGTTAAAGATGAGTCTGAAATAAACTATACAAACAAATATTGATCTGTAGAGCCATTCTCCTATGCTGGTCTCTTAATTTAACTGACATTTTACAATGTTGTCTTTTAACTTCTTCTACAGCAACTTTTTCTTGCAGAAAGATTTCAACATCTTGTCTTAAATACATTTCTACATTGCATCATCCCCATTTATATTTTTCCTAAAAGCCAACAATATATCTTTTTAGAATGATCATTATAGCATAGGAAATATCTGTTATTTACAAAAAACTGCTAAAGTTCACCATAAGATATTTTGTAGGTCTGTTATCATTCATTAACTTCATTTGCTCAATTCAATCAAGATATGACTTTTATAATGATAGTTTCACTAGCATCACATCCATAAATCTGAAGAACATATAATCTTATCATTGTATTTTTATAATTTTTACAGGAGCATCAATAAATAAAATTTTTACAGTGCCTTATGTTTTGATTAAAGAAAATCCATGTTTTACTTTTATCCACATAATATGATATCACTTAATTATTGTTTATACAATATAGTATGAACAAAAACTGTTCTTTGTTTTAACGCTATCACAATAAGCTTGAGTCATTAGTTATATATATGATAGTGCATTTAATTACCATTTCAAATCTGATTTCTGGTTTTTCCAGTAATCAATGAAATGCATTTGTTCCAACTTTGAATCCCAAATCAACTGTGATAAAAGCCCAAAACAGCACTTGGTATGGGGATTCAAATGCATTAACATTTGGTATGATTACTTAAACTTAACATAGACTGGCACAGAACAGAAATCTGTTCTTGTTTATATGTATAATTTATTTAAATAGTTGAAATAACTGCTATATTACTAATAGTAATGGTATCAAAGTGGAAGATAGTATATGATAATAAGTATTTAAATTTTTTTTTCCAATGAAGAAGCATGAAATTTATATATTTTGCTTAACATGAAGTTAGATTTGAACATGTGAGAACATTTTTTTTATATGGACATAAAGTTTTTGCTAGTGGATCAAGCAATACTATGCAGGTTCAATATACTGGGAGTGAATGCATGTCAAATCAATAATGAATTTCTTTGAAACTGTAATTTAAACAAAAATGTCTTCAGATTCAGATAATTGTTTAGGAACCTCCCAGCTCCTCCCCCAAATGTGAAACAACTTAAAAAAAGATCATGTAAAATAATCTCTATCACAAAATCCAATTGTGATATTGCATGATATAATATAATAAATAATGAGTTTCAATAAATGTGAATTTGGAACAGGGAAGACTTCAAGTAGTTGCATATTTAGGCATCATTATTTACAGATCTCCTGTCAACACAAATGTGGCAGTATATTTAAAAGAAAGATGGTCAACAATAATCTGCTTTACAAAATCTGGTTAAAGCAAGCCAAAAATCTTCCCATTTCAAAAATAAAAATAATTGTAATATTGATAATGGTGGCAAATCTGTAATTACTAATAAAGATAAGCACTTTGCCTTTTTAAATATAGGTATATAGAATTTATGAATCTTACATGGCGGAAGTTTTTCAAAATTTGAATATGGAGCTGCACTTGAAATTAAGATCTTATAAAGGATTACAATGGATAGAGCTGCTTTTAGTAAACCATAATTATTATAAGATGAATTTTACACCTAAATTGTATATGGTTACACTTTTTTGAAAAGCAATTATTAAGTGAAAGGGAACTGCTTGGTGTTGTCTAAGATCTAAATTGATATTTCTTATTCTATTTCAACAAAAGTCTATTAATGTTATTAAATATTGGTTTACATAATGTCAACATGTTTGCATTTTATCAGTCCTTATGTGCTTTGTATTTAGAGTTCAGAAAAAGAAAACTTTTACACTTGGCAGAATAGCATTATTGAATGAGCTCTTTAAAAAAATGAATTTTTCCATATTGGTAGTAATAATGGTGGTTTAAAATGAATAGAAACCAGTCCCTTATCTTAGGAGTAATGCAATATGAAAATATTTATGTGACAGCAAATGTTGTTTATGCAATGCATGCATAATGGAGAGGGTAGGCAGTAGTTTTGTGCAGATGGCTGTTTGCAATATGATGGAGTTTGTGATGAGAACTTTAAAGGGCGATTGCTTTCAAACAATCATAGATTGGTTTATTCCAAGAATAATGTAATGATTGTATTATCAGATCATTTTCAAATATTATCAGTTCACTGCAGCATAGTGTTTTCTCTATATTCCAATTTCTTTGATCCTAGTCTCTCTTCTCCATATCACTTCAGCAAACTTTCTTATTTCATACATCTCTTTTTAAGTTTTTATAATTTTTTGAGATTGAATTTAAGACATCAGTTGTCAATCTATTTTCATTTCTAGAAATATATCCAAACAACTATTTGAACTTCTTAATTTAATTATTATTGTTAATAATATTGTTTTTTTATGCATGTATTTGATTCATTATTTTTAGTGAAAATGCATCCATGCTTTGTTATGAAAACTAGTCTCTGTATTGCTTTTCTATTAAACCATTAAAATCTCAGATGCATAAGTAAATACTGTTAAACATATTATAATTTTCTTTTTCAAGAATATAGGTATATTTCTATTTAATTTTATTTTTGTCAAAATATTCAGTTTAATTCTATGATTAATTTCTCCATCGTACTTCCATCTGCAATGATTATCTGATCAAGATATTTATTTATAGATATTAACTTCTAATTCATTATTATTAATCTTTAGTTTATGCTTTTTAAAAAATATATTCAACATTACTTGAGGCTTTTGTTAGCAATTATCTTGTTTTGTCTGTAATATTTCCTAAAACTCTTGCAAAAACAATCTCATCATCTTTAAAATTTAGTGAAGTATGCATTTATTTTTTATACTTTTACCTTTCAACACAAACTGTAAATATTCCATTATAAAACTACTGAAAAAGTTTGAGATATGCACCCAATCTATTGTATACTTTTCTTAGTGATATTTTGAAAATTAATTACAGATGTTACATTCTGAATCTTCAGTATTTGACTATCACAGATTTATGTCGTTATATTCCAAAGCTTTAATCATTGTTGAAATGCATATAAAACCTTTTCATAATTTTTAATCCAAAGCATGATGCTAACTAGTAATATTTACTGCAAGAAATATTACAAGAATTATCAAATAAAATACTAAATTAATATTTAATGGTTTTTTGAAAAAAATATAGACCGATAATAATAAATTAGAAATTAATAGCTATAAATAAATTCTTGATCATATTATTAATAAAGGAAACATAATAAAATTTTTTGTAGATTTTCTTCCTTTAACTATATCCACTGCATTTCTTACTTCTTTTCCATATTTTGTACCTCTAGTCTTTGTGAATTAACAATAATATTACAGGGTTAATAAGCTGACATTTCACAGTATGTGATCTTTGCTCAAGGCAGAAATTACTGAGATAGGTTGGAACTAAATTTGAAACATAAGTTTCATCTAGCCAATGATTGTATATTTAAGCAACTATATTTAGAGTCCTCCTCCTTACCATGGTAGTGGAAAGGACCTAAAAAATATAATCTGTGCTACAATATAAGCAAGTTGTTGTGCCTAGCAGATTAATCATTAAAGTGGGAGGCAATGGGGTTTTTTCCCTACATGGAATGCATAAACTTTACTTGATACCCTCTCTAAAATCAGAGACAGCATTGGTGGCTAAGGAGCTGTCAAGATTTAAGTGAAACTCATCTTCCAGGGGGAATTTTATGGAACAAGCGGATGGCTACAGATTTTTTGGAAGAGCAGATCAGTGAAAAGAAGATGCATGGTGTTGGATTCATTGCAAAGTGTAATTTAATATCTTCTATTCTTGATATTCTTCCTTATATCAATGAAATGCTACTGGTATTAAAATTTGACTTGCACAATAGACCAATGCTCATTTTATTAGTGTATATGCCTCAACATTTGATTCAGAGAAAATGTTTTATTGTTTACTGGATATCATTAAAAGATTATTTTTTTCTTTTTGGAGACATTAATATATATGTTGGAACAAGTAGTAGACTTTGATCAAAATGATCTACTGTTTTGCATAACACATGAATTGACTATCACAAACATTTTATTAAGTTAGGAAATATCCTACAAAAAAATATGGATGCATCACATTCAAAACAATGCATCTAATAGAATACATTATAACTAAGAATCAGAATATTAAAAAAAAATCATGTGCAGATTATTGGACAAATCAGATTAGTGTGGTCTAAGATTAAAATGATAGTTGCAATAAAAAGAATAGATCTTATTCCAATCATATTTAAATAAAAATTAATATTTATTCTGTAGAAGTATTTATTATACATGCTAAATGTCAACAATTATTAAACAATAAATTTGCTAATTTGAACTTTCAAAATAAACGTTATTAAGGTTTGGAATTCTCTTGAAAAGTATGCTATGGACACAAAATTTATTCTTGGTTTTACTACAAAAAAAAAAGAAGCATACTTTTCCTGACAATGATTTTTTATGTCAGTGTTTTAATTAAAAGGGAACGATATATTTTCTGCTTGGAAAAATTAATATGCAGCTTCACAATAAAGATTTAAAGGCAGTAGTTAAACCATTGACAATAGAGTTTAAAAATGATTGGTGAATTAAAACTACAAATTTAAATCCAATAAAGGCACTTTCTAATTTGTGCAATATTTTAAACAGGTGGCAGGAGTTTTTTGATTGCCGTGCCATCTGATCTTAAAGTTGCTTCTATTATTTCTAAAAATAAAGAGAATAAACAAGATTATTATTCATTCCAGAAAAGATAATTTCAAGGATTTTGTTAAATAGGTTGCTTTTAGAGAATTAAGAAGCACTATTGACATTTTTGTTGCGAGATAAATGCAAAAAAAGTATCAGAAACAATAGTAATTTACATATTGCATTTATTGATTTAATCAACTTTGTAAGATTGTTTAAAACTAATTGTCAACAAAAGTTTATTTATATGATAGAATGAGAGGAAGTGTTAAGTCTGAAGAATTTGAAATTTCAATTTTTGTGATAATGGTCTTTAGAAATGTTTATTTGGGTGGCTTAACAAATCAGAGATTAATATGCAATACAGGTTTTATGGTGGAATTTTTAATTTGAATTGATTAAAAGTGAAAACAGAATTTCAACTTCTTGAAAACTTGATTTAGAGTATGATAATTGTGCTATTATTGCCAGTTCAAAAGATAATTACAACATGTAAAGAATTTGATTTAATAATTATTTAAAAAACTAAAGTTCTTTATCACCAGTCAAGAAATAAAATTCCTCAGAAACTTTTAGTTTGGATTGTTATGAACTTGAAACAGTATAGTTGATTTAGATGTCGAATTGTAGCAGACTCCAAGATGCTATTGTGAATTTAACAAGTTAAAAGATAGTACTCATCACGGAAAAATAATTACTGCAATTAAATTACCTGTATATATAATTATTTTATCTAATTTATTTTATGAAAGTGAGACTTGGATACCTTTCTATGTAATATAAAAGTATTAGAAAAGTTTTTAAAGATGTTTCAAAAAATGTAATGAGACAATCCTAACATCAATCAATATATTCTTCAAATTGCTGTAGAATCCACCATTGTAAAATTACACTTTCATTGGATTGAACATGTGAAATGAATGAATAACATAAAACTTCCTAAAAGTGTATTTTACAAACTTGAGCATGATCTTTATGGAAGAGGAATAATTTTATTACATTATTTGATATTCTAAAGTACAATATTGGTTGTTTTCATTGGAGAAAATTTGGAAGAAAACAAAATAAACTGGACCTACAATTAGACATGCTTTCAAAATATTTGAGAAACAAGTTTTCTACATAAGAACTTAAAAGACAAAAACACAAAAGATCAAATAAATAGAAAAATGGACCATATATTTTATATGTGAATGTATTTTTAGCCTATAGATTGGTTTATATAATCATTGCAAAATTCATTTCTAAATTATTATTTTTATATCTTTTTCTTCTGAAATTAGAATAGTTATACTTTTTTGTGAGTGGCTGCTATTAAACTTGTTTTATCAATACTTAAGTATATATCTGACACATGAATGATTAATTGAAATCATATACCACATTATGAAAAAGTGTATGCTAGGATTAATAAATTAAAATGAGAAAGAAAATGCATGCATGAGAAAACAAATTTACTGATATTATTGAAAAATTAAGAGGCCGAAAGAAGACTGGCTGAAAATGATCTATAAGAGAAGAAATTAGAAGTATAATTAAACCCTTAAACGGAATCCCAGGAGATTGTAAAAGACCCGGAAAGAGATATAAGGAAATTTTCTGGAATGATGTGCAAAAAAAAAAAACCATTGATTGGAGAAACTGGATTGAATTTGGGAGACCATCTTGCTGTGGATTAATGAGTTGAAATTGATGACAAAATAAAAATTCCTTTTTTAAAAAAATTAAGACTTTTATTAATTTAACATTATCTTTAAAAATATTTTTCAACTTTCACATATATTCTAAGTTCATAGCAAAATCTTCTTTCAATATAATTTGCAAATGACTGAAATCAAGAATTATATATACAGATGTTCAAATATACTATCTGCTATAAGATAGTAACTGCATGCATAGGAAGTCGATTAACATTTTAAATAAAAAGAATATATTCAAAAATCACTCTTTCATTAGCAATTATAAAAGCAGTGATTACCTTTTCTATTTATATGTAATAATCTCTTTTAATCCAGTGTTTTTTCAAGAAACTGAAAAAATGTAGATAATTTAATGTGCTGTACAGTGGAGCCATGAACTATGCTGTATTTTGTTCAAAGCTCCCCTCACGCATAAATGTACATAATAGCTCACATTGTTGATAAAAACATTGATTAGAATATGTATTGTCGACTGAATTGAAAGTGAACAATACTTTTACACATCCATATGTATAGTATGCATATATAAATTAAGATAATACAAAAATTGAAACAAATAATGTTATTAACAATAAATTGGGGTGATACATTTACATACATTTTACCGAGTGTTCACTCATGCATTCACTGAAGCAATAAGAGTAAGAAAAAAACACTAACTATTGTATTTTTACTTTAAAAATAAATAGCGAGGTATTTTGGTGTCTGCAAGTGCATGAATTAAAATTTCAATAGGGACAGAGTCAAAAGCAGCCTTAATGTCAATTTGAACAGTCATTGGAGCATATTTTTTCTGCTAACTGAATTTATAATGGTTTTGAAAATGAGGGCAGCTTGACCTGTGATTTTTTTTTGCATGTTGCATTGGTGATAATGGTTTAATTTTCTTTTAAAACCATTTCCAGGATTTTAATACTGGGGAGGTGGGGCATGGAGATTTGTCACAGATTAGATAGAGTGGATATTGATGCTTTCTTTTTGTTGAATGGAACTAAGGAGATTGGATATAGATCTTTTATGTTAAACAGCCTGTGATAATTTACTACATCACATAGATATATGGTGGTATCTGAGATGTGAAAATAAAAATTTAGAGATTTCATGTGGCCCTGGATGACAAGAGTTTGGTATTGTGGTTAGCTTCAGCAAGAAGTCAGTAGCATGGAAAGGTTTATCTAACTCTGGTTGATCAAATATATCTTCAGGTTGTGTGAAGGCACAATGTGACTGCAGCTTTTGATTGAAATATTTGTATACTGATTCTATCATATTATGTCCAGCTTTGGTAACACCCTTGGTTTCAAGTGCTTGTGGAACTCTGACAGTGGAATACTCCAGAGCCCATCTAATATACCCTTGTGTCCAGGTGTGTTGTTTTATTAGATTTTTTGTGGCAAGGTACTCTTTTAGTGTTGCAGGTGTCATTATATATTTGTCTTTTTAGATGTGCATTGGTATCTGGAATAGATTTACATGATTCTTTTATGTAACTCATCATCTAAAGTTAGGAGTCTTGAGGATGGTGGTGTGTTTCTGGTAATATAATTTATATTAAATGACAGAATGTTGATAAAGGAAATATACCATAGAACAGGATCAAGTGGCATAGTGCTGAGTTTAAATAACGTTTCAGAGTGCAAAAATTCAGAAGTGTGCAGGAAAATTATTATTGTTTTATGAAGTTGAATTGTTGATGTTTGCATTGTTCTTAGTTTGAGCATTTGACTAGAGTGATCAGAGAAGGGCGAGGGATTAAATGTTAACTTAATTAAAGCACAAGTCAATAAGTGATTTGCAACGACTGTTGTAGAAAGAGATGGAGTTTGGTGGTAAGAAACCAGCACTCATTAGGAGTATTTTTAAGTTGATGTAGCCACTTTGAAACAAGTGTGATAACTCATGTGAAAGTCACCCATTAAAATAACTGGGCAAGAAGTTGATGGTAAGCAGTAATCTTGAGATGACAGCAAATAAAAATTATGTTGAGTGCAACAGTATGGTGGTGAAAAGTGATTGTAAGTAGGTTTGAGTAGATATATATAGTTTTAAAGGATGAAAATTGGAAGGTTCTTGTGATGACTAGGCCAGTGCCTCCTGAAGATTGAATGAATCTTGTGAACAGGTGGGAAAGCTTTGGGTCCTTAAATAGATTATGGGATCGATTTGAAAACCATTATATATTTTTGTTTCCAGTAGACTCAGGATGTGTGGCTGTGTAAACTGAATCCATTTACTTAGCTGGAGGTTGTTTTTTTTTAGTTTAGACCTTGAACATTGAAAGCTCCTATCATTATTTTCATGTTGGAAGTAAATAAGTAGAAAAAATAGTTAAAGTATATGTTTTGAGGATCAGTTGTTTTATATTGACTGAATTGAGATTTTCATTTGTTACCTTGTTTACAAGATTTAGAAAAAAGATTGTATGAACATAAATAGCCAGCTAAGAATCAAAATTAAATTTTTCAGGGCTGGCATCTAGGATATCAAAATATTTAAGAGATGGTTTGTTTGCATTATTTTTTTAAGCAGAAAAGGTTTGATATGTTGGTATACTAGTATATATATATGTTTTATCTTCAGGGTTTGTTTTTGATTCATTGCTTGACTTTGTTAAGTGAAAGATGATAAGATTTGGGGGCTCAGTTAGAGCTTCCTCTATTTGTAGAGTATCTGTTAAGTGGGAGCTACCGGATTCTGGGTTATGAATGCTGTTATTAGTGAAGCATGTTAGGTTAATTTTGGTATCAAGTGCTTTTTTTTTATCAGTTTGATTTTTTCGTGGTTGCCCAGGTTTTCTTTTTGATGTATAGTTTGTGTGACAGCTTTCAACTATTGGTAATGGTGGTGTCAGTGTGTCCATGACATCTATGCAGGTCTTGTTTATTATAGGTGAAAATTGGCTAATATTGTCATTTGTGAATAATTGAGTGTAGTACCTTAGCTATATGAGTTGTCTGTTTACATGGTTTGGCTGATGAGGTGATAGTTTGATTATCATCAGCCTGAGCAGTTTTGCTGATGTTAATGAGTGTGCTGAAGGTTTGATTTCTCTGCTCGACGGAGAGATCAATTGGTGAAACATCATTTGAGGGACTCGACGGAGGTCAATTGGTGAAACATCATTTGAGGTCGAGATTGTGTATTAGATGTTTTATCACTATCGTAAGTTTTGATTATGAATGCATAAATGACGGAAAGTGTTAAATAAGACCATTAGGAATGGTGTAGTGGAATGCTCTCTAGCATGTCAGCATTCCATGTTACAAGGAGGGAATTGTGTTTCTTCACCATTTTGATTTTGTAAATCTAAATTTTCAATATCTATGGGTGTAGATTTTCTGAATCTTTGAGAGATTAAAATTCAGGCTCTCTCTTATACCTACTAACCAACCTACTCCTTAGTCATGAAATCCATATTACAATTAAATGGGAAAACATCACCATTCTCTTCCCACCAATCCATGCCTCAATGATCTCCATTCAGTTCATTATTTATGTTCTTTCTACATACCATATATTGCATACATGGATGACCTTACTGTTTTTTTAACATCCAAAAACCAATTACTTACTCTGATGGAAAAATACTTAATGAACACACCCTCAAATATAAACTCAAAATCAACATTAATAAAACATCTGCTTGGTTTCTTAACATTGGCAAGATAAGTATGCAAGTCTATCATGGTAAACCAACTAATTTCCTTTGATTTTTTTTCCACCTAGGGCCCTCTGGAATGAGACAAAAGATCCAAAAAAACTGGAAGATGATGCTGAATGCACAATCACATCTCTCTCCAAAACCTACCTCTCAAGCAAAAATATGCATTTTCAATCAGCTTGTAACTACAAAAATAACCTATTATTTACCAATCATAAACTTCATTAAATCTTTCACTTTGTCCATTTACTCACTCTGTAGCAAGCTATTATGGTGCAAATAATTAGTCTTTCATCTCTGTAAAACGACTTAGTCTTCCACCAACCAGAAATGGATTAGGTCTTCACTCCAAATTTTTCATAAACAAAAAAGTATTAATCTCCTGGCTGCACTGATAAGAAGTTTCCCAGTTCTTGAATGCACCCTTCAAATAACACCCACAGACCGACCACCACCTTCACATGGTTGTCTTTTCTCATAAACCAACTTCAAAGCATTTATGATCAGGTGTTTTTTGGGTGTTGATAGATACACCTATTGGAGTATTTATAATTGCAGAACCCAGATATAACTACTGATCCTCAGTCACCAATGCTAAATATGAACAACACTGTTTTGATGCGATTCAAAAAATGGTCATTGAAACCCAATTTTTTTTTACTTTCTCTTAAAGCTAAATCTTCATGCTCTACCTACCTACTATTTTCTTAAATACTGCAGGTTTTACAACAAAACTGATGCTTTTGTTCCGTGTGCCACAGGAAAAAAGAAATGCAACAGCACCTATTCCACACCTGCACAGCTCTGACAAATACCTGAGAAATTATGATTATCACATATAACATCACACTTGATAACCTAATAGAGACAATAAAGGCTCAATACCGACCTGTGCAGCAACTTTTTGTTTATAAACTTTGTGGTGCACCAGATGTTTTTTCTGCTTTGGAAGCAATATCAGAATACACCCAGCAACATTCCCTAATAAGGTCGAACAACTGAAGGCCAGAGATGGCAAAATTGCACACCCAGATATATTTGCTGCTATAATGGACTTTATTAAAAACCTGAAACAAACCATAACTTCAAAAAACCAAATGACTTTTGCTGCAACATCTTTTTCAACAATTTTTTAAACACTACATCTATGTATTGAATAGTCCAAAGGATATATTTAATTCAATCAAAAAGTATTTTAAACTGATGAACTAAACCTCAGACAATGAGAATATAACATAGGCAAATACACAATTTACATTTATCAGATACCTGCCTAACAATCTATTTGAACTGTAACAATAATATCTATCTGTTTGTTCCAAAGCTATGTAGTTTTCGACCATATATTTTCAACAATGTGGCTTTTTGTGAACAATAAAGTTTGATTTGGGAACACATACATAGGTAAAAAGAAAGAAATCATTACAAATAATAATAATGTATAAATGCTAATGTAAATATTTCTACTATAAAATATTTCTATTTAATCTTTATCTCCTTTAATTGTACTGTAATCATCTGTTAAAATGTACCCAGTATCTAATAACTTGTAAACCTATTTGAACATTGCTGTAAGTTTTCTAATTGATAACACATTTGTGAGTCATGCCATTGTAAAATTCATGTAACCTATTTAAGCATGAGTATCATAAAATTTGTGAAATTTAATTTTTTTTTCTTTACATTGTTCCATTGTATTTATAAATTACAACTTAACTGTTACTTTTAAATACACCTAAGATATTATAATTCAGAATATTACACATCTATTATATATTTGAAATACAGGCATCCTTCACGTGCCTGGAGCCTAATTGTAAATAAGGATTTGAACTCAGACTTTCAAGCATCCTTCAACTATCCACACTATCTCATACCAGTGATATACATGACCACACACATGTAGAAAAGATAAATAATCACCAATATACCTATTTTGTGCTGAACCATCACTCATCAGTTGATCCAGATTATCATCTCCCACACACATATATCATCAGTGCTTAGTTTTATATTAAGATAGCAAACCCTCATACTTTAAAGGACAGGTTTCAATTCATTCCAACCTCCAACCCTTCAGCCATCCAATACCATTGAAATCTGATGGAAAGCTCAAATCCCATGCTGATGCCAATATTATTGCCAAGCCCATGTTGACCGCAAGTCACTCTGATGCCCTCACATTTAGGACCTTATCCATTTAAATACATATATGTATTTAAATGGATATGGTCCTGGGATTTGAGCTTTCCATCATCAGATTTCAATGGTATGGATGGCTGAACAGTTGGAGGTTGTGGTGGATTGAAGCCTGTCCATTAAAGTATGAGGGTTTGCCATCTTAATATAAAACTGAGCAGCAATTATATATATATGTGGGAGATGATAATCTGGACCAACTAATGAGTGCTGGTTCAGCATGAAATACTTACATTGGTAATTACCTTTTCTACATGGGTGTGGTCATGTGTATCAGTGGTATGATACTGTGTGGGAGATGATAATCTGGACCAACTAATGAGTGCTGGTTCAGCATGAAATACTTATATTGGTAATTATCTTTTCTACATGGGTGTGGTCATGTGTATCAGTGGTATGATACTGTGAATAGTTGAAGGATGCTTGAAAGCCTGGATTCAAATCCCCTATATTTACATCTATTATATGAAAAATGTGTGTGCATCAATATATTTACACAGTATAGTATATACATATATAAAATTTTAATTACAGTATTTTCATGTTTAAAGAAATCCAGGTTAATATTAATTATAGTAATTAGATAAGTTTTTTTTTATCTGATCATTTATTTTATAACGAAACTAATATTGAATTATTCAAATGTACAAAAACAAAACAAAAAAACTAAATTAACAGTTGCTTTGGACAAATTTTATTTTGCAATTGATCCCAAAACTTAGAATATTATTTGAATATAAGCTTTTCAAGTTTTTAATGGGGGGGGGGGTCTATTTATAGAATGAATTAAACGACAAAAGTGGAAGGGGGGAGGGAGTTTAGAAACAAAAAATATCATTTGTAAATATATATTTATTTTAAATAAAACAGTTTCAAATCAAAACAATAGAAAAACTATCAGTGAAAAAAAAAAAGCATCTAACCAATGATTTATGTATAAATGATAGAATTCACTATAGTTATTAACTGTTGACTTTCTAAATAAATTAAAAATATTCAATATTATTAGTTTTGCATCAAAAAATAGATTTAGAAAATCAATTCTTCAATCTTTACCAACAGTTTCTTTTATGTACTTTTTAAATGCTCAAACAGTCCTTTCTTTTAGATCACAATCAACTTCATTTTTCTTTTATTCTTATTATCTACAGATCTCCCAACATATCTCTCATAATTCATCTAAATATAAGAACAATCTAATTCTTCAACTTCCTAATTCCCTTAATTCCTCTCTTACTTTTCCCCTCATTTAATATAAATAAGTATGTACATATATAACTGATTTTTTTTACTGGTTGACTATAAATGTATGGTAACCAAAGAATAACGTATTTAGTTTTTGTAATAAATTTTTATTAATAATTTGAAGACAATTTAATTAGAATGGCTTAAAAAATTAATATACTGACTAATTTTACCAATAAAATATATATAAGCACTTTTAGGAGCAAAGTTGTAAAATAATATTTGTTTTATCTCTAAAGAAAGATGGCATTGGTCTCTCAATTTGATTATCAGTTTCAAAACGTATACCATTTAGAAATCATAATCCATCATAATTTTTTTTTCACTTTTTCTATAAAGTATTTAATTATTCATTTTTAAAAATAAATACACCTTATGGTGTTAGTGATAACAAATTTTATGTTAAAAAAAGTACTAAAAATGCCTAATAGATTGCATTCTCTTCTATCAACAAGCCTCATTATAATGATTGTATTATTAATAGATTATCATTTTAAAATTTTCTCTAAGTTCTTAAACAAAAATGCCATTTATTTGATCATAAATTCTATATATTATTGTTTCAATTTGGTTCTTTAATTCATAATTACATTGTTTTAGCTCTGCCACCTATTATAAAATTGGATGACTTATAAAATCAGTGCTGTATTGTCCATATTCCCAACTGGTTTCTAGTTTAAGATCTTTGTCATCAAGGAGTTTTTGGATCTGAATTTAATGCATTTAGATTTTTTGGCTAAACAAATTTTCAATCTATTTCTTTATTGACCTAATTCTATACAAAAAATTTATAGATATAGACAATTTCCAATTTACATAAACAATATATTCTCTAACTTCTTTATGTAATCTGCTTCATGCATAATCTGAAAAAATAAATCTTTATGGCTGTGATATGACTTCTTTGAATGACCATATTTGTAGAATATTAAAAATATGTTTATGGAACAGATATTATTTTTTAAATTTAAAAAAAAAGTTTATATTAATCGAAATATCATTTTCAAATAGTATTTAAAATAATAGTTTCTTTTAAACAATAAGAATGATATGATCCATCTCTCCAGAGAAGAAAAATTTGCTTCTAATAAAAGATTTTTTCCCTGTTTCATACCACGGAGTACTAAATACTTCATATCATTCAACTCTGAATGATGTGAAATATTTAGAATATTTCTGTACATATATATTAAATAAATATAACAAAAATGTTTTAATAGTTACATGTATTATATCATAAAAATACAGCAAAAGTATTTAAAATATTCTTTAAAATCTATTCCATAAATGATTATAGATATAAATAACATGCAGAAATAATTGTAACAAAATTTAATGCTAAGGTGGAATGTTTAATAATGAAACTACTAATCTTTGAAGAATTTTCTTATTTTGTAGTGGTTTAAATTTTATTAATTGATTTCTTAATGTGTGCGTTTGATACTTTCACTAGGCAAGGTATTAATTAACAGAATTTAATAAAGTGTCAATCTTCAAAAATTAATATAAAAGGTTCCACTGTAAAATGCTCTTAGTATTAAATTTTGTTTTATATATATATATGAAGCACATTTTTTTATGTAAGTCAATTTATGTCTGATAGGCTAATGGAAGTAAAGAACTACTTGTATATAATTTGCATATATGCAAACTATTAGTCACAATACATATATTGTGGTATTTTCATTGGCACAACTGTCTTAATGCATAAATATGCAATCTGACTATCATCCACTTTGCTTTTTTTTATTTTTAAGTTTGCCTCTTTTATTAAATTTCAATAATCAGAAAGAACAAACCAGTTTTGATAACTGCCATCTCTAGTAGACACAACAAATTCTGATTCATAAATACTAAAACATCCTTGCTTAAATCCTAGTAAAATTATGTTGGAAATAGAATTTTATAAATCAAAAGTCTTAAGCTGATAATGGAGAAATTATGAGCAAAACAAGCAATTGTGACACTATTGTGCTTATAAAGGTCAAACAATTTAGTAGTAACTGCTCCAGTTATACAAGTCTTTAGTGCCTACCCAAAAAATCTCTCAAGTAATGCTCATCTCTTTGGTTGCCATTTGACAATATGATCTCACTGTAGTCTGACCACACACCAAAGCCCACAGTCTTAAGACCAATTGCATTTTCCTACATTGATCCATCAATACTAATTTTCACATAGCAAGTCAGTGAGATTTAACAATATGTAATTTCCATGACATATTATTGCAATGGGAAAAAATATCTCATTGCTTAGCAAAATGATTGATCTGTATAAAGATTGCCATGTCAGTTTTTCTTTGGCAGATGACTTATTTGTATAAGATCATTACTTTCAATTGAGATAGCATTATCATATATATTAACTTTCCATACAGAAACAGACTATTGGACTATATTTAAATTCTTATTGGATGTCATTACACTATCAAAGCTATCAGTAATAATTGTAGCTATTTGGAAAATACTGAGTCCACAGCTACAATTTCAGGAAAAAAAAAATCTTGATATTTATCTTTAAAGTGTAACATTTAATTTAAATTATTGTCAAAACTTGAAGAGCTTATTAACTTTACTTGTTTAATTTAGCATATGTATGTATGTAGGTAGGTATGATGTAATGTACTGGATTTAAATCCTTTAATGAAGCTTATAATCTCACAAATTTTTATTGAGTTATTCATCTTTACAAGGTAGTATTTTTTTTTAAGGACCACTTGATTTCTCACTTTATAATCCTCTACTACTACTAGTAAAGTCTAATGATTTTGTCTGACTTGATATAACTTTCCCACAATTCTCTCAATAAGAACATAAATGACATTATATCTTTATGGAATTTTGATATGTCCATTATTAATAAAGATATACTAATAACCATAAATGGATCATCCTGGTCATCACTTACATTGTAATGATGTTTTTAATCAATACGATAGTCACCAAATACCTGAAAATAAGCATGATAAAATTAGTAATTATTTAGATTTAATACAATTCATTTTGATTAGATCTCTGGAATTCAAATTGATGTAATCTAGAATATCATTTACAAAGTTTCCATGGAATCATTCATTAATATCGAAATTGGTTTTTTTTTTCTTAAAATGTGCAATGACTGAATTTCTTTTTGATTCATATCAAATCTTCATTAAGTACTTGCTCTGCAAGGAAATAATCTTGTAAAAAATAATCCCCAAAACTCAGAATTGTTTATGTACCAGTAGGGCAAATTGATTGGCTGGGGGTCAGGTTTATTGCATCAATGGCAGACAAAGGCTGGTTTCTGATTATAATTTAAAACCTTGTTTGAGATGTCATGCAATTTTTTGTCTAATATTATTTTAATATTGAATGTATTACTAGTGAGAAACTAAAATCCCATCCTCCAATATGAATAGATGACTTGAATATAAAAAGTTTTTTAGCCTATGCTTTTATCTAATATAACTTTTGATGGTAAAAAAATATATTTCTTAAAAGAAATGAGCTGGGCTTTTTTAATATATATACTTTGATCAATTTTCTATTATCAGTCTATATTTGCTATCTATCTAGTGTTCCATAATTTCCAGTGAATGAGATAATGTATGTAATCTAGATTCTAGGTCCATGCCTGTTATCGAGGCCACAATTTTAGATATCTTCAGATTGTAACCTACTAAAAGTTATTAAATCTGCTACACATTAGTAAACTAAATCTCTTAATGCCAAATTTGGGATTTGTATTTGATCAATATTGTAATGAATATCACTTTGCTCCACTTTAGCCTAGCTTCACATGGCACCAATGTCCTGTAACAAATTAATCACTCTTCCATATTAGATTTTCTGGAGGCAGCCTATTAAGCACAAACACTTTTCAGTGAAAGCAATTAAGTTTTTATCATTAATATTTTCTCAAGTTTCTCAAATTTTTCATGAAATTAATCAAAAAATTTACTTTGCATTTTTGTTTTGAACTCTATATATTTTCTTTTGAAAAACTGGAAAATTAGTTTAATTAATATTCTTTGTTATTGCATTAATGATAAATGTCAAAGATTTGCTCAATGGTTTTCATTTTACTAATTATAAACTCACAGCAATATTATAAATCGCATCATAGTGAACACTAATTTCCATAATGATGTAAAATAAAGCTGGCACACAGGCTTTCTTATAAAATTATTTGTATCTTAATGATTTAGTGCATACTTTAAACATTCATTAAAACTTGGAATGTAACCTTACAATATGTGTGAATATATATGTAAACTACCATCAAAAATATGAAAGTATATTTTTTGTTTGATTACTGTCATGACTGATAACTTACCTTGAAAGTACATTTCTTTAAAACCTCAAATTTTAAATCTTCATATATGTGTGAAAATTAAATCAGTATAACACTACGCAAAATCAGATACAGAAAATATGAACTTACCTAATGTTAATCATCCATCAACATTACCTGTGTCAAACTAAAGCTTGAATTTAAACAAGGAAAAAAGTCAACCATTTTCTAGTTGCCATTAACATTTTAAGTAGTCAGAAATTCAGAACTATGTGAACAATGGATACAAATATAAATGAGTCAAGATATTAACAGCTCATAAACAATTAACTCTCTATTTTGTGCTTACAAATTAGATTAATTAACTAACCTTTTTAAAGCTTGAAACCTTTCAAAACTATAAGAAATTAAATCTGATGCTAACACTATATTGAAATCAAATATGGAAAATATGAATTCAATGTTAATTATTTTAGCACTGCTATCAGTGTCAAACCAAGATAGGGATGTACGCATCTCGGGAAAAGTCAACTTTGTTAAGATCTTAAAAGTGAGAAATTCAGAAAAATGTTAATAATAAATGCAAAATATAAATGATCCAAAATATTAACAACTTGTAAACAAATAATTTTCTATTTCCCATAGGTTACATAGTTCTGAATAATTATTTAAAAATTTTAATGGTAATGAGAATAAAGCTGATATTTTTCCAGCTGCTTAAACTCAAATTTATGTTAGATGAGTTCATATTATTCATATCTAACTATGTTTCTAACTAGTTTTTATTTATCTTAAAACAAATAATTATTATTTTTAGAAGTTTTAAGCCATATCAATATATACAGTTTTAATTTGGTTTAAGATAATACTGGATTAAAGTTTAAAAAATTATTGAATCATTTAATAAACTTTCCATGTACAAAATTTATTATAACATTTAGCAAATCACTATATAATAAAATAATAAATTGTTGTCGCATATCAAGTTATTAAATAACGCTTTCCATAAATATGAATACAAAACAATTTAGTAGTAAATATTAGTTTAATTTTAAATAATTAAACTAGAAAATTATCAATTTAATACAACTTTGCTTTTACTAAACAATATATAGCTTTTAAATATAAACTTTACCAATTTTTGATAATTAAACTTCATTTTAATTTTATCAATAAATTATTAAATGAAATCCATTACACCCGGGTCTCTTTTTACGCGGACTTATTTAATACGATTTTGAAGTTACGCGATTCATGTTTCACCGGATGTCGACCTCCAATAATGCGCTATTACTTTAAATAATAAATTTCGCGCACTTACGTTATATTGGAAGTAATAGCACATTATTGGAATTCGACTTTCATCTTAGTAATTTCAATATTTTCAGTGCTTTATAATAGTAAGATTTTATGCAATAATGAAATTAAAATCATGATTTCCACATTTTATGTATACACATATTAAATTTTACAAGATTATAATGTAAATTTGTTCAAACATTGTGCGTGTTAATTTTGCATTTTAAATCACATTCTGTTTTTGCTTTTTAAAAAAGAAAGTAATCAATTATTATTTTCTTATTAATGACACTAATCATTAACGTGTTCTTAAATTCCAACAAGAGCTAAATGGTTGTATGTCTGGATATCGCGAGCTTCATAAACAATTAATAAAATCGTCTCAAAGATTAATTACTAATTACATTGTCACCAGAAAACCATTGATACAATATGAGTGTGAAGTTTGGCGTTAGTTGTATTTCCTCTTGTGAAAAATTTGATTTTTTACCAGTTTTCAAACGTACGTATTTTTCAGCAAATAGCAATAATAATTTTAAAACGTGTATAAAAAAAATGTAAATTACTGTACCGTAAATTATGTATAAAAATATATTATTTTGAATAAAATTAAATATTATAGTTAAAAAAAGTTTGTCTTGTATCAATTTTTTTCAAATTTGAAATTTTTTATTAGTCATATTTTATTTCCTTATTTTTTTTTTTTGCGCGAATTTTAAAGTAATTTTATGTTGGTGCTTTGCTTTTATGTGAATTTTGAAAAATCACAGACCGCATCCCCCCTTTTTCAATGTAAGTTACGTCTATTTTTGCGCGATTTCGTTTGCGCGTCTTTTCGGAGGAACCTATCTATCGCGTAAAACGAGACCGAGGTGTAATTATTTTTATTGAATAATTAATCCAGTAAATATTTTAATAATGTGCTGCCACCTATTGTTTTACTAAAAGATTTGTTCATATTTAAAGCCTATTAATTTTGTTGTCCACTGAGAACTCAAATATCAATAATAACTTTAAATCAAATGAATAATCATGAGATATGTTTACTGACCAATGTCTGATTAGTTTATAAATGATATTAATACCACAGAAGTCTTGCAAATGATAATTGCCAAACTTTAAAAAAAATTATGTATTAGAAAAAATTATAAAGAACTAAAAAATAAATGAATGATTTGTTGTTCAAAGAGTAGAAGTTATAGATTTAAATTGTCATACATAAATGTTTATCTCTTGGATCTACCAAAATACCACTGTATTAAATCAAACAGGGTAAGATATAATTTAAACACTACTTGTAAAAAAAAAATGCATTAGATCACTTTGAATGCTATTAATAAACAGAAGATTTCCAAGTAACTGAAGTGTTTAAAATGAATGAATTTTTAAAATTAATTTTCAAAAGCCTTTTTGAAAAATGCATTATTCTTTGTTACAATTTTAGATTACATTTTTGTAACAAATTGTAAGTTTACATTTTATTAAAGCATTTAAAATTATATATTTTAAAAATTAACACAGATCTGGAAGATATTTCAAGAACTTATCAAAATGATTAACTAAATAATTTTTTACTTTTTGCAATAAATTTTATATTTATTGTTTTACTTTGCATTTTGTAAGTTTGATTCTTTATATTTTTATAATATATAAATTTTATTTTAAATAAATATGAATATTTTAAGCGGTAGTTAGCTTTTTTTAAGTTTAAAAAAAATCTACATTTCTGTTAAGTTATTTCAACTTCCATAAACAAAATTTTAGCTAATCAAATAAAATTTTGAATCATATTCTTACACTATGTGATTATAATATTAAGTTGATTATAATATGCACACTTTGAAAATTAGAATGTCTTTATATAAAAATTTTATCTAAATTTCTTTAATAAGAATTTCATTCTTATTAAAAATTTACTTTTATAAAGATATTTTGTGTACAGAAATTTTTGCTACCACCTCCACCCACTTGCCAAACAAAAATACACTAAACAATCAGGATCAATAATGAAAAAAAAATGGCATTATATTATTCATTAATTTTATATATATATATATAAAAGAATAACACTATGGAAGACGACAATGGTGTATAAAAGAGCATTTTAAGAAAGGAATTTTTATTTTAAATATCTCAATAAACAACATTAGTATTAGTAAAATAAAAAGAGAAATCAAAGCAGTAAAAGTGAACATAAAAATGAAAGTTATAATAAAAATCTTAGTAAAATGTAAATATACATCTCAAATGGTATAAAAAAATTCTTTGCAGTAAAATAGTGTACCAGGCATAATGTTTTAACAGTCTAGTAAAAAAAAAATGCGACCAACGAGAAGATTCTACAAATTTTCAACAAATAATTATTTAAAAAAAAAAAAAATAGTTAAGTGCATCCAATTAATTTTTAAAAATATTATTTTAATATATTATGATTTTTATAAATAAACTATTTAAAGATGGATGCTTTATTTAATAAAATATATTTTTAAATTCAAATATGATAGAGAATCTATAATGGCAAGGTCATAAGAAAATATGGACTTGGAAGAATGTGAGTATAAAATGAATTTTATTTTTTTTATAAAAAGGAAAAATATAAATTACATCAGGAAGTAAATTAATTGGATGCATTTACCTTTTTTTTTTTTGAAAAAAAAACCCTCTAATTCTGATTCACTTCCACTTCAAAAATTACAAATAAACTTTATAATTATATCATGTGAGGTAGCATTTTAGTGTATGTAAAATAATAAATTTCACCTCTAATACTTCAGTAACAATAAAATATAGTAGAAGTAAAATAAGAGTTTGGTAAGTTGCTGGAGAGCAAGCAAATCTACATTTTTAATAGGTACAAACAATCCATTTGATAAAGAATAATGTTATAAACGCATGATTAATTGACAGAAAAAAAGAAATTTTATTATTATTAAGATTATGTTGTTGTTTGTTTGTTTGTTTTTTGTTTTTGTTTTTTGCAGTGGGAAATATCACAACCGAACAGACAGAGAGAAATAAACATTTTTTTTTTTTTTTTTATAAAATAATTTTCCTAAAAAAATTTGGCACAAAATATTTTAAATCATCTAAATCAATAAAATCTATAGATGAGAATTATTTTTCAAAAATTTAAAATATAAGTGAAAGTAAACTATTTAGGTTTTTTTTTTTGCTTCCAATAATAACAAAATTTATTTTCCTATAAGCAAATTATAATAATAATAATTATGTTAAATGCTCAATATGAACAAGAAATAATGCAGGTATTATGTACAGGGTGTGTTTTATGTTTGCTGTATGTATATGCATATACATACAAAAAATACATGCATGTCGATCACATAACATATATTTATTCATTACATATATATGATGTGTTTGTGTGTATATATATATTGATTAAAGAAAATATTTGGTGTATATTCTTTAAAAATTATATATTTATATATAATATTTTATTCAAGAATAAACCAAACAACTTTAAACCGGGTTTATATTTTGCAGACTTTAAAAAAAAAAGTTTTAACAGCTTAAACTAAGTACCACTGAAATCAACCTCAGCCAGGGTCTTTCTTTCACCAAACAACTTAATAAATAATATAACTTCATTTAAATGAGTGACAAAAAAAATACCATTTATCAACTAAGTTCATATAATGCAATTAAAAAACAAACAAATTTTAATAATCAGTAATAAAAAAAATGTCATGAAAATCAAATGTAATATTACAATAGACGTAGTCTAACTAAATTTTTACCATTAACAAATTGAAAAAAAAAAATTATAGTATTGATAACATTATTTAATTCAAACCAGTGATAGCCTTCATACCGGAAGACTTATGTATGATGTGTTTTAGAAATATATATATATTTATTTATTTACAAGATAATATAAAAGCCATGGAATCCCGCCATGTTGCATTTTTACTATGCATTTTAATAATGTATGAGACAAAATTTTATAACATAATTTTTTGATTTTTAACATTCAACTACCTATATTACACATTACTATTTATATACAGTGTGAGTATGTATAAAGGTATTATAAACAATTTATATGTGTTTCCATATATGTGTGTGTATATATTTTCATATCCATATGTATAGTTATATATATATATATACACCCACATACATATATACACAGACACATGTTAGATGCATTCGTGTTTGGTGAAAGAAATGGTTCCAGTTTTGGGTTTGGTTTATACAGGTGGTTGACAAGATTGTCTATCACAGATTAGAAGAAAAACAAAATATGGGAAGTTCTTATAAAATGGACAAGTTATTGTGATAAATGATATAAAACTTAAACACTGCTCATTTTCTTCTCTTGATTAAACAACATATAATGCACGCATACACATACTTTTTTATATATTACAAAAAAAAAAATTTTTTAAAAAAACCAAGTGCACACAAACCAATAGTAAAAACAAACTATACAGCTTGCAGACAGCAGTTTAATAGATTTCTCTCTTAAGATTTTATATACTTGAATGACTATGCTTGCAGAAATGGCAGATATACCACTGCCCAATCAAAAAAATAAGTGAGAACTTCTATATCTCCACTTTGTCCAGGAAACCATTAGAAAATTAAACACACAGATATCAAGGATTAACTCGGCGACTCTGATCTTTACGTAAAACTGCTTCTTTATCCCAAGGTTTAGCTTTGACACGATAAAATTTTGTTCCAACACTAACATGAAAACGATTCTGTGACTAAAACAAAAATAAATATGTATGAACAAAATAAGATAAAAATAATAATAATAAATAAGTCTACAGAATAGTTATAGTTGAAATTGAATAAATATAATTGATTATTAAATTAAATGAAGTCAGAGAGACATTACAAATTCCCTAAATGATATTTCAGAAATTCATTCAAAGCTTTCTCCACCTGCAATTAATTCTGTCTATATCATTTTGCAACAACTGAATCTACATATATACTAGTGGCTACTTAAAGAATCTTAGATTAATGTTTGAATTATAATATGATCTTAATTTTGAGTTACCAATGTTAAAAATTTATATTTATTCACTATTATCTAAATTATTTATCATATTTTTTAAGATAACTATTAATTAATATCATAATAATAATAATAATAATAATAATAATAATATACATTTCAGATAGATATAATTATGATTAATTAAATAAAACAAACCAAGTAATCACTTTTAATAACTCTGTTCCAATATCCATATAACTTATTATAATGGTCAAATATCCAATACAATTTCTTTGTCCATAATGTTGTCACAAATACATAAATAAATAATCAATCAAAACAAGATTGAAATAAACAATTATTAATATCTATATTATAATATTTATCAAACCAGCTTTCATTTCCATTGAGATCTTCTCAAGATATTATACTATAGTATATTAATAACTATATTATAATATAATTACTAATAGTTGTTTATTTCAATCTTGTTTTGATTGATTATTTACTTCAATCTCCATATAAAAATATTAATTTTATGAAACTTAACAAACCTTGATACAGATAACATTCTTTCAAATGTGTGAATTTATAATTTATAGGATAAACAAATATTCAGTTTTCTAGTACCAAAGGATTTGAAATTCTTTATTATTTCTATTATAAGTGGTAGATTTAATTAAAACAAGAAATTAATAATATCATTTTCTACTAACTAGAGCTTTTATCTTCTTATCAACTATTTTGCTTTATTAACACATAAATCAGAATTTATCATATATTTATTCATTGTTAAACATGTAGAAAGGAAGCTATAGATATACACTATATCTTAAACAATATTCACAGAATGTAATATGTTGTATATAGTAATGTACAGAGCTTTTTCCTTTATGAAATATCCCGCAACTGTTTTCTGGATTATATAAGAACTTGAATTTTTGTCTTGATATTTCTTATGCAGAATAAAATGTGTATAGTCTTAGAAGAATTTATTAAGGAATAAGGCACAGGTTTTATTGAACAGAAATATTACCATCTATATTTACACATTTAATATGAAAAATAACACCTATGTATTCCTTTGTAGTCAACAAAAATCATATTACTGTATACATTTATTGCAACATTTGTTATTCCTGTGTGTATTTTCTACAGAAAAAAAAACATACCATTGTTGTCTCATAACTTCAATAAGTAAAACGGTTCTTGTGACTTTCGCCCAATGTGGCCTCTTGATAGCGTTGTTGCTTGCAAAAATAATGAAATGTAACGTTACCGGGCTGATAAAATTTTGCTTTCTGTTCTCCAACAATTTTTAAAAGTATTTTTTAAAAATTTACAAACAACATTATTTTCTAAATTACATTATACATTTCAATGTGAGGGGGGTCTCCAAAAGATCGGCTAATACATGCAAAAATCTGAGCAAACCAAGCTTTTAGCGCTCGTAGCACTGGAATGTGGGGAGATGGGAACGATGGTTTTGATGATCCAAAGGATCGGCCAATACATGCACTAGTCTGAGAAAACAAAAATTATGATTTCCAAAACAACATACAACGACAGCCATTTCATTATTCTCGTAACTGTTCTCCCGCAAACATGCCTTTTCATGTGATTTATGTGAAATGGTTCTGGGACATACCCTTTTGCAATTGTTTTCATTTTCCAAGATGTGTAGGGAAACACGCGACAAGCTTACAATTATTAGTATGTAATAGTATGTCAGGTAAGGTGCAAGATTGTTATTTCCAATGCATATAAAAACACTTATGGCCAATTGAATTTCAAAAATCCTCACATCCTACGGTAGCGATCTGTTAAGTGTGCGCCATTTCCATAGTGATGTGAAGCACAGTGTGCAACACCATCTAGGCCTGCTAACGGCTAATATGAACACAACTGTTCTATAGGCTGTAAGTTGGCCTGCATAAACGGCATATTTCTGTGCTTCTGCAGAGAAAAACGCCATCAAGCAGCCACATTGGGCATAACTCACAACTATCAATAAAACATTTTGAACATATATAATGAGTTATTTATTTATATAGTGTTATGTTTTTAATTTATAATAATAATTAGAGATCACTCCACTACACATGTGATGGATAAATTTAAACATTTAATGAATATTCTCTTTTCCAAACATAAGATAAAGTCTTTTGAAAAGATAGAATGAATCCACTCTGTCTTTTTAATCTACACACACATATATATATAGTCAAATCTTAAGCATTAGGAAATAAGAGCATGAAGATATTCAATAATCACTTTCAATTCCTTTTACTTGTTATATATGTTTAATATTTCATCTAATAATGACATATCGTAAATTGTAAAAATTTTGCTAATGTCATTCATTAAAACATAGTAAAAAAAAATTGAAAGTGATTATTTAATATCTTCATGCTCCCATTTCCAAATGCTTAAGATTTGCTTATACATATATGTTTAGATTAAAAAGATAGAGTGGATTCAATCTATCTTTTCTAAGACTTTATCTCACTTTTAAAAATAAAAATTGAGAAATCATAACAGATGTTCATAAAATTTCTATTAATTGTTGCCTTTGATAGAGTAGCCTAGCTGGATAAAGCCTCGCCATAAATTCAGTATTTATGAATATAAAAGGTAATATTTTAATTACTATGTGAATTGTCATTGGGAAAAATCAATACACCCTTGAAAAAGAGAAGAGAATAATACCACTTGAAATACCATGTTCAATATTAACCTGCATGCTATTTCTAATAGTTGAAATGTAATTATAAAAGTATAAATAAATTTGTATTTTTATGAAAACATTTACCAATTCAAATAGGTAAGGAAATGGTCTAACATATAATTACAAATAAAAATGTCTATGTATTGAAAAATGAAAATAATGGTATCTTCAGTCCCCAAATGTGATGCTATTCAGAAAATCTATTGCAGTATAATTATAAAATTAGTATTAAATGTATATAAAAGATACTTACTTTTTTAGCTTGGCAATATTCTTTATCAGTAACTTCTGCAATAACCCAGGGCTTTCTGGCACCAGATTCTGTAAAGGGAAACAATGAATAATGAATTTTATTTTATTTTAAAAATCAATATTAATAAAATCCTCTGTGAATGAGATGATTACAATATTGCAGATTACTACAGATATTGTTATGTTGCAGCTTCAAATGCATTAGTGCTCATCACATTGAGAGATAAGTTCTATGTGAAATAATAAGATAACAGTAAGCATTTGTATTCAATTATCATTAGTTTGGACATAGTATTTAACAAATCTACAATATTGATTGGCTGTGCATAAATATCACACATAAAAAATAAAATAAAAAATCTAAAGAACTAAATATACTCATTAAAAAAAAAAAAATCTAATGAACAATAATTGCTGTAATTACTTTTTGAAAATTTTCAGTTGAAAACTTTATAAATATTATATATATATTTTGTTTTTTTTAAATAATTTTTTTAGTAGCACTAGATATTCATAAAAATTTCACAGATGTAAGAATAAAATTATATTACTAAGATTTGATAAATAGTTAAGTCTATAAAAAAAAAAGCAACAATTCTATAAATAAATAACGATTATTAAATATAAAACACTGAGAATACATAATAACATTTATGAAGTAATAATTTTCAAATGTGCATATCATAAAAATCATTTACAAGTCAAACTTTCTATAATAATTTATATAAAAACTTGCAAATAATGGCATCTCATATCAATGTAATTCATTAATCAGATAAAATGTTATTCACAAAAATAACACTAGAAAATCTGACTTGCAAAGGGCTCTTATAGTATGCACATTTGAAGAGTATTTACTTCATATATATGTATAAAGTAGTTTTGGGGTTAAACTGCATGTTTTTTTTTTTGCTTACTTCCCAATGTTTTGACGAAATAACATCCACCAATGTCAAGGTTAACTTTTCACAGAAAAACCATTAGATATCAAATAGTAACGAGATTGAGCGTGAAGTAGTTGAGCATTCAGAATATGTGAATTAATAAAATATTTATTTTCTTCAGTTTCACCATTAATTGTTTTCAAATTTATGTTAAAAGAAATATATAAAATAAGTGGTCTCCATAGGTTGGATTACTTTGTGCTTCATCAGTTCTATTTAATTCAGTTGGTCTTCTTAATGGTTCTCAATTCATACTTTTCCAAATTAGCAATTATTTTTGCAGTATCAAAATCATGTTTGTGATCAATTTCTAAAAAATGTGAAGTAAAGCTGGTGTATTTGACTTCTGATTAATGATATTTTTATGTTAGACCACCAAACATCACATGATCACCATTTCCTATGCTTTGCTCATAACTGTTATTAAAATGGGAAAAACTCTCCATAAAGTAGTGCCATTCAGTGCAAGCCAGAGTAATCAATGGATGCCAGAAGGCTTGTGCATAAAATCCCTATCGTGCTACTCTTCCAATATCCCCAGACTAGTTTCTGGCCTATGACCTTTGTCAGTGAGGAGCCCTGGACCTGAGAGCATTGCACCTAATAAAATAGAATAATAAAATAGTGGTGGTTATGGTTATTAAAGAACTAAAGACACCAAAATGTATAGGTACTGAACTGAGTTCAGACCTATATGACTATATAAGCTAATGAGCTTAGATTGAAAATATTATTGTGTTTTCAATTTTATTCTCATAGATTTGTAGTTAAGTAGAGATAAAAGGTGGCTGCTGGAGGGTTGCATTAGATCCTAAGATCTAGGTGCAGTACTCTCAGATCCAGGGCTCTTCACTAACAAAGGCCACAGGCCAGAAACTAGTCTGGGGATATTGCATGAGTAGGCACTAGACAGGGATTTTATGCACAAGCCTTCTGGCATCCATTGATTACTCTGGCTTGGACTGAGTGGCATTACTGTATGGAGAGTTTTACCTGTTTTAATAACATTTTTATGTTTATTAATTCTAATATTAATTTATCTATTAGACTGATCTACATAGCTTTTTGAGCACTGTAAACATGAAATTTCATAAACCTCTTGGTATAGGTTTATGGAAAAAATCAATTTTTTTTTCTAGTGGAAAAAGTACTCTTAATGTTAAAATTAGATAGTCTTCTACTACTCCTTTAATATAAAATAACTCTATAACTAGTTGAATTATCAATTTTATCTTTTTTCTTTTTAGTAACAATGCTATATATTGTCTTATATATGATGTTTTTATTGCAACCATTCCAAAATAGATTTTTTTTTTTTTTGTTAGTTCTATTTCTTGAGTAAAATGATCTTCAACTGACAAACTACAAGCTCTTGTCAAAAGATTTTTTTGCTGCAGAAAATACTTGCACAAAATGATGATGAGAATTAAAATAAAAGAATACTTTATTTACATCATATAACTGTGAAAACATTAAATATATATATAATACATCAAGATTAAATTTCATGCAACTGCTAAAATGGGTTATTGAAATGCCCTCTAGCTATAGCAAAAGATAACAATTTTTAAGATAGAGGGATGTCAGAAACACTTAGACTAAAAAAAAAAATATATATTTAATCAATCACAAATGATTAAATATTTATTCTTTCTAGCATAAATGTTTCAGATATCCCTCTGTATAAGAAAATGAGAGAAGACTGATCACTTGTCCCTTAAAAATTGCTGTCTTGTGCTATGGGTAAAGAGTATTTTAATTACCTATTGTAATAGTTGCATGAGTTTTAATTTCAAAGTATTATATATATATAGCATTGGAAGTATTTTATATAATATATATATATATATAGATGGATTTTCGAGAGACCATCCTGCAGTAGATCATAATGGTTGAAAATAATGGTGATGATATATATACATATATGATAATATTAAAAAAGTGAAAAGTCAACAACAATTGATAGTTTAAAACAATATTAACAAGCAGGACAAAATAATCTTATCATTTACATTTAATTATTTTAGATACAACATAATCACCATGTCTATCAAAAGGTAAATTTAAACTAGAATCAATGAATCAGCCTATCAACACCCACTCTACTCAATGTGGCATTTTTGTTATTGTGCTTACATATTATAGGAATTGAAATAAATCTGTACCAATTTAAAATCCTGCTAAATAAAAGATCTAATCAATTATTTTATTTCTTAATGTACAAGAAAAAAGCTCCAAATGAAATTTATTGATACATTGGTAATGTTTATGATGAAATTATGATTAAGAATAATATAATAAAGTGATGAAGTGAAGTTAACAGGAAATAAAGTTCATAACAAATAAAAAAGTAAAAGAGTGTGTGATATTTAAATCAAGTAAAAAACTTTTAACATAGGATAAACAAATGTCTATAATTATAGTGATTGTATTGGATATATCAAAATAATTAACTGAATTTATAACTTTAATTTCTGGAAGACTCTGTAAATCAATGATGAATGCTGTAATAATGCAATTTATTATAATTATTTAAAAATACAAAGTTTGTTTAGAATCATGAATATTGTTACTCATTTAATTCACACAAGAAATATACTTTTCACATTAAATGTAAACTAGAAAAAACATCTTACTTTGATACAAGATCAAAAATATCTACAGTTAATTTATAATGGAAATCTTTAAAGTAAAAGTTAAAAATCAAGAGTCAAATCTATATCTATACAGGCAGGTGAGAATGATAAAAATTTCAAATTTTTTTAATAAAAATAAAAGGCAGTTTGGCTAAATTGCAAAACAATGCACCTCACTGATAAAAATCAAAAGTCAGAAACCTATCTGAGGATCTGTATAGCCATGTTAATTGGCATCCATTAGTTGAAATGAAATAGAATAATGTGCTTACTATGACTAGCTACACTAAAATACAATTTTGTATTTCACTTGTTATTGTTTTAAATAATGTTTTTTTTTTTTCTTTTTTAAAGAAATTTAAAAGTTGCCTTTGACAATAGTGTTCAGCATTAAAAATTACAATAACATTGTATTTATTATTTTCATATCCAAATATGCTATATCAATATTGTCTTTAATTTCAATGACAGAATTATCATGGTTGTATATAAAATACTTTCTACTTTCCTCCCTACATAATTAATGTTAGAATGATACAATATAGTTTAAAAAATATACAAAATTTTACATATAAGTGAATGTAATAATAAATTTGTTTCACCAGTTCTTCGTAATTAATACAATATGCTTCAACATATAAAGACGAAATTACTAAATTCTAAATTTTAATATTGGCTAAGCAATTTCAGAGTCTGTTTACTCCACATTCATAGCCTTAATATATATTAAACTCATTGTATTCAAATCATGCACAGGTTAATGATTAAAAATAAATAAATATTTGACCTTTAATAAAAATTAATATTACGCATCTAAGATTAAAAGATATATGATTTCTGATCCCATAAAAAATAATTAAAAACCATTTACATATTTAATAAAAGGCAGATTATGTCAATTGGTACTGATATAATTTATATATATATATATATGTGAACATATATGGGATTATCTCTAATATTAAATCAGTAAACAACAAAAATAAAATTCCCATGGAACAGCTAGTTAATAAAGTTCTTTTGGGACAGTGGCATAATGCCTATTTTTATATGTTCAGAGAGTGATAAGAGCTAATGATAAGATCAATATGCATCTATTTAAAATTCTCAATATATTATCTATATATTAATGTCATATATATAAAAAAAAAAACTTATATATTTAACAAATGTATTAAGTAAAAATTTGCCTTATTAATTTTACAAAAACAAAATCTTTTTTCTAATAATGTTTTAGTATTATGGAAAATAAAAATATCTTGCAGATAATGTTACCGTAGTGGGAAAAAAAAAAAAAAAGGAAGAAGATATACACTCTTTCTAATTTACTAGTCCTATTAAAAACTATTTATTAAATATTACTTTTGATTTTAGTGGTATATATTTTCTTTGTTATAAATTCAAGTTGTTTATTTTTTCTATATTAATTTAAAATAAATAGCTTTTACTGAGTATGTAATAATTGTATTATAAATTATTCACAAAAAAAAAAAATCGATCTTTTTATGAAAGAGCATACCTTTTAAAATATTTTTTTTAATTTGTTATCACTATGAATCAAAACCTTTTACTAGGCATCTATTCCTAATATAGTATTAGTATATCCTAATCAAATTACACATTTCTTGTATTGCATTTACATAGTATATGAATTTTGTAAAATTGTTTTTCTGTCTGAAAGCTTCAAGAATCTTGTGTTCCAAAATGTACAAATCTGTGTATACACATATGCACACACCCATAGAGTCCCTGTCAAACATATCTCTCATTCATCATAAATGTTCACCAATCATAAATGAGTAATTGTAAAATTTGTGATAAATTCTCAGTAGTTTTATGAAATTTCCCTAAATATAACTGTTTCACTACATATACATTCACAATTTAAAAATACAATAATTACAATAACTAATCTCTGTGCATGTGACAATAAGGATAAGTTAAGACAATGTTCAAAAATAAAGATCATATTATATATACAGTATAAACATTTTCAACAACAAAAAAAATTTGCATTTTTAACAAAAATCAATTCTAAGTAATTTATTTTTTTAAAAAAATCTTTTCTTTTTTAATTGTAGAAAACAAATTATCGTTTTGTTTTTATCAAAACAAAACAAAAATTAACATTGCAAACTTTTTCCCTTCTTAATTTAGAATGAATTCAAAAAAATCTTGATAACAGATAACATAAAAAATTGTTCAAAAATATCTGGTCCAAAATTCAAAATAAATGAAAAAAACTCTGATTCAATTAAGAAACTGAACTTTTTTTAAGATTAATGATAAAAAAAAAAATGAAAAAATTTCTAGTTTTTTTTTTTAATTATATTTATTTACAATGATAGAACATTCCTGCTATAATTTTCAAATGAGAAAATGACCATTTATATAAATTAAAGTGAACAGTTTTTATTTATTTAAGATGAAGTTTGATTGTTATGATTTAGGCAAGCATGAGCAAATTTTTTTCGAGCAATGATTCCCATGGGATAATATTCATAAATATATTATCCACAAAATTTTTAAGTAGGTGAAATATTACTGTTATATCTTAACTTGCCTTCAACTAATGGACTAGTCCACATTCATATCTCGATTGAATTGAGCACATATCACCATGGACCAATACTTATATGAATAGATTTAACAGATATTCAATGGTAGAAACAAGCCAAAGAATGATGCTGCTCAATGAATCAATCTGATTGCTTTCATTGTGGATGGGGATCTGGTGGTAAATAATCAGTTCTAAGGAGAGATAACAATTTACTATCAGATCTGAACGACAGTATGCACATTGGCCACAATATGGTTAAAACAGTGAGACATGTTCATGTTAGAACTGGAAGCTGCTATAACCTAATTCAGACATGAGGCAACCTGTCACAGAACAGTCAGAAGTGTCACAGTATTTGCTCACAAAGTAAGCTGCCATGGTACCGCTGAAAATAGTAGGTAAACTTAGAAGAGTACCTGAAATCTCTTATATAAATAGTTGCACAGTGACTAGATGCTATAACAAGCCAATGGTATCAAATGAAGGTATAACAGCTGTATATATGAATTTAACATAATCATACAATAAACACAATTACTCTTTCTTTTTTTTTAACAAATGGATATCATCTTTTATATACTATAATGTATACAATTTTATTTTAGATTTCATTTTAACTAATGGTTTATGCCTAATAATATTCCTCATAATAATGCTGCTATCTCCTATAGCTTTCCCTGCACTCTCCCTAAATAGCGCTTGACATATCTGATTGTTGTAGCTCATAAATTTACTCACATAAAATCTGTTATATTTTAATCACAGTTTTGGTTAATAAAACTTTTCATATTTCATTGCTTATGCATAGTAATAAAAGCCAATTTATGTAAGAAGACCGAAATTTCAACAGATGTCTTTAGCCGATATAATTTGTAAAGCAAGCATTATGTGTACTATGCTTAAGTCATAAAGTGTTGCATGCAGACCAGAAACTCAAGTTGCACATAAAAAAAATATTTTAAAGTTTCAATCAAAAAATAATTGTCATCTACAATATCCTTAAAATAGAACAATAAAAATAATAATATAATTACATTTAAAATCAAAAATAAATATCATATTTATCAATAAGTGTTTAATAATAGAACAAGTGAAATAAATGTAACAATGTCTTTCAGGTTTTTCCATGTATGAGGCCACTCATGCAAAGAACAATATGCAAAATCCTTTTCTTGAAAAATATTCTTTCTGTTATCTATGATTATACAATAGCAGTTTTATCCAGTGTCCAAGATTATATTTCAATAACATAAGAATTACTAATGGCAATATACTATCAGAAATTTCAATTAACCATCTTCACATACAGTATCCAATAACAAAGACTACATATATAAAAATCAAAATAATGCACTCCAAGTACTTACTGACAATATAAATACTTAAGCTATTCTTTAACTGTCTTGATTCAATCAACTTTTTATAATAAAAAAATGACTGTTTGTTAGTAAACGACCAAGATTTTATATAAAAAATGTTTCATGAACCATGACAGCTAGAGTTAAATCAACTAAAATACTTAAAACAGATAGATTTAAATTAACTGATAACTAAATTTGCAGACTTTTCTATATAAAATTGAATGAATCACTATAACTCAATTTTTGTATTGATAGTCTTTGGAATGCATGGTTTTGACTATTACCTTCAGTTTTTTTTGTCTGGAAAATAATTTGGAAACTATCTCAGGTTCTAAATAGGCTTAAGATTTTTCTCAGGTAGATAGATTAGACACATCAGTCAAAATATCTAATACTGGTTGATAAATAAGTATCTAACTATTCATAGTTAATAGAGTAAAACAAAATCCGGAAATATCTTTAAAAGTCTTCATCATGCATCAGATGGCAAGCCTGATGCATATTATCTTCTTCGCTATTTCTCCTTAAAAAGCCTTTGGAAAAACCTATGCTACACAGTAGACTATTTAAAGGCTGATTTATCTCTTAGTTTTTTTTTTTTTAAAACTCTATATATAATATTTTAAAAAGTACTTGAAACAAGCAAATGAGTCGAGTGAACAAATGGAAAAAAATTAATGTCATATTATATAATTAAGCATATATTGACTACTATACACACAAAAAAAATGATATAATATTAATAGATAATTTAACATGAAATAATTGAAGAAAATCATTTTTAAAAAAAATAAATGTTAAAATTTATCTATGAGCAAATATATATATTTGAAAATATTAACTTAAAAAAAAAAAAATCCAGTTTATGTTGAAATTAATTTGACAGTGAATTTAATTGAGTAGAACCAAGTTGTTGTTTTTTTAAAAAAAGTATTCATATTTACAAAAACTTTATTCTTATTAGTTCAACACATTCCTTTCCATTGAGCATATATATGTATTGTCAGGTTATGGCTAATATTTGTAATTAGTCTGACGCCTAACGGCGACAACTGAGATTAGTAAGCTCGCAACATCGCTCTTATGTTAGAGAACACTGGCAGTTAAAAAAGCTATTAGTTATACAAACTGTGTCTATTTATTAATTTAGATTTTCATGACCAAAAACACAATATGGTCTCAGGAGTATATTAATGAAATAATAGTTAAAGAAAAAAAAATTCTAAAGTAATAGTTTTTATAACAATTTTTTTTTTTCATATCATATTTGTTGAAATACAAAATGGTGTCACAATTCAATCGTTTTTACAATATCAAACCGCTATACATGGAAGGAAATATATCAGTCAAATGGACTGAATGGAAAGAATTATTCCTACATTTTCTAGAGGCAACAGAAAATGATATGAAATAAAGTAAAATTAGGAATATTACTTCATCTCATTGGAAAAGAAAAGAGAGATGTAATAACAACATTAGACCACACAAACACGGATGATAAACCAAAATTGCTCCGTCTTAAATCAAATGGATAAATATTTCACCACAATGAAAACAACATTATATGACAGAATAAAAGCATATACAATGGAGCCACATGAGGGAGAATCGATTGATCACTTTCTTACTCGCTTAAAATTAGTTGATAAGCTGACTTTGGGGATCAAAAACAAAATATCCTCAGAGTAGAATTATAATGGTACAAAAAGAAGGACTAAAAGACAGATTATTTGAAAAAGGGAATATTACACTAGAAAAAGCACTGGGAATAATACGTGGACACGAAACTAGAAGACTCAAAAATGAATTACTAGTAAAGTCTAAACTATGTTGTATTAATGTAATAGTGAAAAATACAACAACATACAAAATTGTCAAAAGTGCAACCATAATCACGCAAAACATAAGTGTTCACATTTGGAAAAAGATGCTATGATTGTGGAAAGTTAAACCACTTTGCCAATAATCGCCGTACAAGAAGCTATGACCATAAAATTTTAAAAACATTCAAACACAAAGTATCATAAAAATAGGAATAGAAATGGATGTTATGTGCACAAAGTACACTATACTACGACATCGGATTCATCATATACCAGTAATGTTGAAAATACAATTGCATACATCAGACATGTAAACCCAACTCATTTGTTTAATGGCTGATATGAACAGATTTTATTAGACAACAATGAAGTAGAAATAAAAATAGATACAGGAACCGATGTAAACATTATGTCTAAAAATGGTGCTTAATACTATTCATCCACAACCAATAATATACAAAACAAAGAAGAGATTACACACTTTTGGGGATCGTTTCTCACCCCAATAGGAAAAGGAAAAATTTCAATGCAAAATAAACAAAGTTCTGCATAATTTACATTTTATAATAATAAAAGAAGATGAACCAACACTCCTTAGTGGCAATGACTATGAATTACTAGGTTTAATTAAATGTAACAAAATTACAGTACAAAAAAGTAATGATGAAAAATAACAAAGTAAAAATGATCAAAATATATCCAACAACAACAAAGAGTAGAAAAAATAATAAAAGTATTAAAAAACAGAAAATAAAAAAAAATGAAAACTTCAAGTGTATATATAAGAAATTCAAAGATGTTTTTCAAGGTGTGGGTTGTTATGAAGGCAAACGCCATCTCACAGTAGATCCAACATTTAAACCAGTTGTCCATGCACTTAAAGTATATATGAACAATTATGCGAGGAATTAAATAAAATGGAAGGTAATGCTATCATAACTCCAGTGACATATACAACAAATTGGGTTAATAATCTATTAATAGTTGAAAAACCAAACGGCACTATGGGAATATGCATAGACCCAAGAGATCTTGATAAAGCATTTTAAAATGCCAATTCCAGTTTTAAGTACAGTAACAGGAATCAAATATTTCATAGTTTTGGACTTAAAAATCCAGATTTTGGAATATAAAACTTGATAATGAATCAACAGACTTAATGACTTTAATACACCCTTTGGAAGATATCACTTTAACCGTGTACCCTTTGGCTTAAATATATCACCAGAAATTTTTCAGAGGTCAAATGATGAATTATTTGCCAATATATCAGGTGTCAGTATAACAGTTGATGATTTCTTAATAGGGGAAAAAACTATTGAAGATATGAAGAAAAATTTGTTAAAAGTCTTAAACAGAGCACGCATGGTCAATGCAAAATTTTATCCAGATAAGATCTAATATGCTCAAATGCAAGTGAAATACCTAGGATGAATGATTTCAGGGACAGGAATCTCAGCAGATCCTAATAAAATAGAAGCAATACAAAAGTTCGAACCACCAAAAAACAAACAAGGGTTGAAACAAATTTTAGAAATGATAAATTATCTCTTACCACATATTCTGAACTTAGCAGATCTGACAGTATTCCTGCGATCTCTTAACAAAAACAACATTATGTGGGTATGGAATTCGTATTACCAACAATGTTTTGATAAGCTAAAAGAGGCAATTTTCAATGCAAACTCACTAACACACTTCAATCTCAAATTCCAGTAAAAATCCAAACAGATGCCTCACAGACAGGACTAGGGGGTTTTACTCCAAAATGGGAAAACAGTTATATATAGCTCCCAAGAACTTTCTGAAACAGAACAGTGATATTCTCAAATAGAAAAAGAACTCTTAAGCGTTGTCAAAGCGTGTCAAAAGTTTTATTATTACGTATACAGATGAAATATAATAATACACACTGATCATAAACCATTACTCACAATTGTAAACAAACCCTTTGAGAAAATCACAACTCAGATTCCAAAGATTTATAATGAGAATACAACGATTAAACTTAAATCCGAATACCGCCCTGGCAAGGAACTCTACATCGCAGATACATTACCACGTAACTACATAAACACAACACAACAAGATGCCTGTGAAATATAACCTGCAAACAAAACTGTCAGTATCTGGGACAATGACTTAAAGAGAACTTATTATCCTTTAGATGAGGAAGCATCAGAATTAATTAAATACTTATGCAGTGGATGGCCGGAACATAAGTGCAATTACCTCCAATTTTGCAAAATTCTGGCAAACTCACTACAAATTCACGCTGAATCATGGAATAATTATTTATACCGACATCACTAAGACCCCAAATAATGAGCTTGCTACACGAGTCCGATTTGGAAATTGAGAAGCTGAAATCCAGAGCAAGACAATTATTTTATTGGTTGAATATTAACAAAGATATTGAATCATTAGTGGATAACTGCCGAATATGTGCTACATACAGGCCAGCTCTACCAAAAGAATCAATTACCATATGCTGTGCCAACAGGACCATGGGAAAAGATTGGTGCTAATTTATTTGAATTTGGCAACAATATTTACTTACTCCTAGGAGATTATTTCTCTAAATACACAGAGGTACTTTGCATATCTGACAAAACTGCTGTCTCAGTAATAAAGCTTTTGTATATCAGATGAGGTAATGGCAGATAACATGTTGTTTGCTTCATTCTTATTCCACAAATTCGCAAAGGAATGGTGTTTTAAGGTGACCACATTGAATCCATACTATCACATTCTAATGGACTTGTGGAATGAAATATTCAAACTATAAAACAATTATTTCTCAAAACTTATCAATCTGAAATTGATCCAGAATTAACCTTACTTGAATTTAGAAATACACCGATAAGTGGAATGAAGATTACTCCATCACAGCTACTAATGTCTAGAGCACTTAAAACAAAATTACCATCCTTTTTAAATAGTGCTAACATACTTATAACGTAAAGCTTTATCAAAAACGTGGGCTAAATGACTCATTTGCATAGAGTTTGCATATTATACATATAGAATGATTCCAATGAATGAGTCATAACAGGGTATGATTATGAAAAATACATTTTCTCGAAAGTGCTAAGCCATTTTAATTGATTAATTGCTATTAATTTATACAGCTTTACATTATAAGTGTTAGCACTATTTAATATTATTATAATTTGAACAAGCGTAAAGTATAAATCTATAATTTATTACTTAACATCCTTTTTAAAACAACTCATATCTCCACCTGCACAAAAGGCCCATAGATACTTAATACAGAGGAAAACTCGAAAGAAAAGTTTCTATGACAAGACAGCCAAGATAGAAGAGTATATATGATGGGACCAGATGGAAGAAGTATAAAATTCTTGAAAAAACTCCAGAGACAAAATCATATCGCATTTTGACTAAGGATGGCTCTATTTTTCATCAAACCAAGACACATCTATGGAACACAACTGAAAGATTCATAACAACTCCTCAGACATAAGAGCCGGGTGAGGAGACACAGTTGCCCATAATTGAGATAGAGAAATCAGCAACATCAAGTGACAATGGCACAGCAACAAGGAGAATACCAGTCAAACGTTCTGAGATGAGAGAAAAGTTGAACAGAAGAAGAAGGTCTCCGGTATATGTGTGTAAATAAAATAAAAAAAAGAGAGTTGTCATGTTTATGACTAATACTTGTAATTACAGTCTGATGCCTAGTGCAACAACTGAGATTAGTGAGCGCATGACATCGCTCTTAAGTTAGAGAACACTGGTAGTTAATAAACGTTATTAGTTATACAAAGTGTGCATTTATTAATTTAGATATCATGACCAAGAACATAACATGTATAATTAAATTCATTACCTGAATTCAAGCCCAAAAGTGAGATGCAGTCTGAATGTAGAAAATGTAATGCAGATTTCACCAAAAAAGCCAGATAGTTTTCATACTTCTCTTCATAGAAAAATAAGATAATATCACCAACGCTGCATCTACAAATAATAAATATATGCCAATAAGAGATAAATTAGAAAATAAAAATATCTTGTTCTATTTAACATTATGAGGTTTATGAAACTATTTATCGAAAGTGTGCTGCATACAGAGCATAAATTTGGACAATTAAAAAAAAGGAGGAAAAAAAAGAATTTAAGATATAAATTAGAAGAAAATGACTAGTTAGGTTTTTAAAATTAAAAATACTGAGATAGTGAAGAGAGTGAGGAATAGAACAATAACTTAATAAATTATTTTTTAAAAATTGAAATAAATATGTTTTTAGAGATAGAAAAGTAATGAAAGATATGTTAGAAAGATATGAAGAAAGTGATAAAAGTAACAAAAAATAGATAATCTTAAAAGGTACTAAAAAGAATATTAAAATGAAACAAAAGATAAAAGGCATGGTACTTTTCCCTAAATACCAACAATAATGATACAAATGAAATTGAATTAATACATATCTATCATTAGTCACCAACCATATTTGCCAACATTCATGAGGTGAAGAGACACAGAAATAGTTTCAAAAACTGAATATAGTGAAAAAATGTGATAGTGTTCATAGTTTAAATTTTAAAATTAGAAGTTATCAACTAACATGTGAAAATAAACTGCTAGTACAACTCATGGTAAAAAAAAGTCAACGATCATTTAAAAGCAAAATGCAGCAAATTGTAAAATAAAAAGCATATGGCAAATAAAAATTTTAATACAAATTTAGCCAGACAAAGTAAATTAAATTTTTTTCTCCTAATTTTAAAATATTAAAGACAAAAGTTTGCATAACAGGTATTCAGTAGTGGGAAGATGAGAGGAAATAGGAGCTATTTTTAATTTACAAATTTGAAAATCCAAATTTTAAAAAAACATTATTTATTTTACTAAAGAAAAAAATTAAAAGAATCGTTTTAAATTTGGAAGTAAATTGCTAATTGAAAAAAAAAGCAAGACATCATTTAATTATCTTTCTCTTTTTAATATTAGAAGTGGGGACAAAAGATATTAATTTTTGTATTATTTTTAATTCACAACTTTATTATTATTATTATTTTGTTTTTCATATACAATTTGAACTTTTGTATTTATTTAAACCAAATCTTTATATTTTTAAATAAAAATATGTATGCCGGAATACAATAAAAAATTTAAACATTGATCAAGTGTATGTTACATTAATAGCATATATATATATACTAATTTTCTTATCAATTAAACATTTTTAATATTCTTCCCATTAAAATTTAACTTCCATTATTCATTAATTTGATGTTGGAACAATCAAACATGAAGAATCAGGGTCCATTGTATACAAATACATATATATATAATCAAAACTACCCCAAATCCAAAATTAAACCAGACCAGCATAAAAATAATATTAAAACCCAACCTAAGGTTTCACTGCTACAAGCAGACTTCTCAAGTGTAAAGAACTTGAGAAGTCTGCTTGTAGCAGTGAAACCTTAGGTTGGGTTTTAATATTATTTTTATGCTGGTCTGATTTAATTTTGGATTTGGGGTAGTTTTGATTTTATATTGACTAGTTTAGCTTTATGCTTGTAATGTTTATATATATATATATATATATATATATAATATTTATATATATATATATATAAGTAGATATAAATATCTAAGGTCAAATTCAGAATATCTCATCTGTTGAATTCACATTTTAAAAAAAACACCATTATTAACCAAGATTTGTTTTTTTAAAAAAGTGAATACATTCAAACCCACAAATACCATTACTGTTATTGTAAAAAATAAAAAGCTTTTGATTTATTGTGGCAAAAGTCATTTATGAAAAAACTATCTGTGATTGACTATAAGTACATTATAAAACATATAGTATACACATGTATAATAGTTTATTATTTTTTTAAAAAATAAAAATTAATATTTTAGCAAATGAAATCAAATCAAAAGACTTACGATACAATGGATACTTTATCAGACTGGATGAGAGATACTGTGCTGCTACTAACAGCTGTGTCTTTCTACAATAAATATAATTATATTTACATGATTTTAAATAGGAAGCAGAGAAAAAATAAAAAGGATAAAGCATCAAAGTATGAGCATGTCTCAATAAAGAAACAATACTAAACAGATTATTTTCCAAATAAACTAGCATTAATCAAAATATAAAAAATACCAGTAAAGTTTTAACCAAAAACAAACTCTATTCTTAGAAATAACATACATAGGGCAAATTATCTACCCAAAGATGGAATGATTAACTGAGAATTAAAAATATTGTAACATTTGTCACTCTCTTAGTACAATTTAATCCTGCATTTCAATTTTATAAACTTATTTATAAATTTCAAACTTTTTTTTACATTAAGCAAATAAATAGTAATCAAATAGTTTGTTGCTTGGGACACCATATGACACTTGAACACTGAGAATAATAAACTTGAGTTGAATCCACTGTTCTATCACTGCACTAAATCAGCAAGGCATCAATAAGATACCCCCCCCCCCCAATGGGCAGTACATTAAAGGTTAGAGATAGCTTAATTTTCTTCATTATTTTCCCTGTAGCATAATTTCATTTTTGGAAAAAAAAAAAACATTGTACATGAGTAATAATGATAACTTTTTTTTTATGAACACCATAATGAAAGCAGATCAACTTCTTGACAATTCATAAAGTATCCATGACTTTAGCAATACACATTTTAAATTGGTTTTTAAATATTTACTCAAAATTCACTTAAGCATCTTTGGTAAGAGTTTATTAGCTGTCTAGTGGACAGTACTGAAAAACTAAACTTATATTTTAATCCGAGATAAGATATAGGTATTATCTGCTTTTCAGCAGTATCGTAACATATCAGATTTCCTTCCACTGTAGTGATGCATCCACTACTTGGGCACATGTTGTTGTCGGAAGATAGCTGTGTCTAGATTAGATAAATCTAAATGAACTCATATGAGATATTTCTAGAAAATTGTATAACTAGAATATGCCCACTTGAAACATAATGATGTTCAGTGACAATGAATAATATTACTATTTTTATTTGTCTATACCTCAAAGGGGTAAAAGATCTAAAAATAAATTTAAATTAACTCTGTTGTTATTTATTTTCTTAAAAAATAACTATATTAACATTATAAAGAATAAAATTGTTATGCAGTGACAAATATATTAAAATAATGTATCAAAATTTTTATTAAAATCAATAAAAAATTTGTTATTCAATGTGCCATATTTATTTTAATTATATAAAAAACCATTTTTAAAAATGTAACAATGTATACAGTTACATTGAAATATATATATAATAGTTACAGTATTTCTTATTACATTGTGGTCCCAATTAAACATTGTTTCTAATGTTATTTTGGTAATTATATTAATATTTTGATTTGCTATTAATAGTCTTTTACTGATCTCATAAACTACTTACAATGAGGTTCTCTTACTATGCAAATAGTAATAATAATTAACTATTTATATTGTAAATTTACTTAAACCATGATTTATTTAAAATAACACTTATGGCCCAAAATGGCTATTAGAAACGTAATGTTGTAGTAGCCATAGGTTCGGCCGTGTCAATGGCATACTTCTGTGTTTTTGCACAGAAACAGCGCCATCAAGCGATATACGGTGGCTAATAGAACAGTATCAAAACACTTTTATAAAAAAACATTATTTGTTGCTATAAATATGGAATAACTTGAAGTAATATTAAAACTTTCATATCCCATCTTCTGTATTTTTGAATTCATTCTCTAGATATTGGTACATAATGAAAAAAATTGATCAATTTCTTTAAAATATAGCAATACATAACATATAAGTTTTAATATTGCTTAAAGTTATTTAATAACATTTATGCATAACATGTTGAAATGTTTTGTCCACCATGATCAACATGCTATAAAATAGAAATATATTTCAAAAACTAATTCTGAATAAGCACAACACCATTGCTTTATTTATATAACAGTAAAGTAAATTACTTTTACTGCTATGTATAAAACAAAAACTGTTTATTAACTTAATTATCCATATGAGAGCTATATCATCTATCTCCTCATAAAGTTTAATTTTGAAATTAAATCTGAAATGGAATAAATATATAATATAATCCCATAAAAATATTAGCTATAAGGAAGAAGAAAAATAATGACTATAGAATCTAATTTCTGGTTCCTTCTGCTTAAAAGTGCAAATTCTTAAACTAGAGTAATAGAGTTGTGAAAAAATTTATAAGCAAGCTACAATGAAAAAACAGCCAATTATAAATAACTGCCAAATGGACCTCCATTTCCAGTCTATAGTTCTAATTAAATAAACAGTCATAATAAAGAAAACTTACCTATATAAAAGAAAACTTTCAAAAAAAAAAAAAAAATCCAGTAACTTCAGTGATTCTATAGAATGAACCTAAAAAACTGCTTCAGAATTCTAAACAGAAAAATACTAAAAGACTGCTCACCCAGGACAGGAAAAAAACTAAAGATTACTCATGCAATATGAGTGTATAAGAACTTGTAACTAATAATGAACAAAGATCATTTAAACTAGTCAATCTAATGATATATCAGATATATTATCCATTCAATAATTTTAAATCCTACTGAAATATATTCTGTCTCAAATATGTATAACACAATGAGCACAAACAATTTTGTAAGCAGATAGCATTTTGTCAAATACATTGCAACAGTCTAATAACAGATATTTTTAACTATTAAAACATTTTTATTCAATTCCAAAAAAAATTACTTTTTAATCAAAAACAAATAGTAATAAAACTCTTACCAAACACTGCTGCAATTTCAATAACTCTTCTTCCTTGTTCTTTAAAGTCTAAAAAACAAAAATTGAGTTAAAAAAAAAAACACCATTAAATCTAAATTACATATACCCATTTTGATCAAATAAATATGTACAAAGATTATATTAATACTTTTTACTACAGCTAGACTATCATTATTCTGAAGCCATAAATTTAAAACCTATTTTCTGAAGTCTTTTAGATTAATCACAATGGCATCACAAAAATATATACAAATAGTACAATTTCCATAGTGCACTCTTTAAAAAAATTTTTTGAATTGTTAAAGGACTGAGATCAAAATGTATTTATCCATATACTATATGAATACTTTTTAATCATACTGATTCTCGACTGTGCATATATAAAATGAAACAATTTTCAATTTTAGAGTAAAAGTTATTTTAAAAAATGAAAACATAACAAATATAACAGCAACTTTTAATTAGAGGAAACTATTATGTTATTCCAGGTGATAAAACAAAACTAGTTGTGTGAATAATATGAATTGATTCACAACTGTACACAAGATCCAAAAGCAGAAAAAAATTATAATTTACACTAAATCAAAACAAATGGAAATAGAAAAAACAATGAGCTTCGGTTATCAGAAGACTATTACATCAGTCTTGATGAAAAAGCAAAACCATATAATTAAAAAGTAAAATATCCATTATACATTTTAATGACAATGTTTAATTTATCCATAAGTTAGAAAAATATTAATGATTCACAATTGTATATGATATCCAAATGCAAAAATTTTTAATTCTATGCTAAAAGTTCATTTTTAAAATATATGTGAACACAAAAATATAGTGACAGTTTTAATGTCTGACTATGATTGCATCAACAATTCAAAGAATCAAAACATATGATCAAAGAATATCATATTCATAACAGTCTTTTTTATGAAGAAATTTAAATTTATCCAAAAATTATGTAAATAATACTTATTGATTTGCAACTGTGTATGATATCTGAAAGCAAAAAATTTGCAAATCTACATGCTAAAAGTTCATTCTCAACACAAATGAAAACAAAAAAATTATGTCAACAATATTAATATCTGAGTATGGTTACGTCAAATAACTTGATGTGACAAATGCTCACATGTAGTTCCTCCTTAATGGAAAAGGTGAATTATTAAAAATTGATGTCAGCTTATCCTTAGCTGATTCTCAACTCTGTACCAGATATAAAAACAAAAATTTTGTAATTACAAAGAGAAATAAAAACATGGTACAAAAATGACACAACTTTTAATATGCATTTTCTGACACATATTTAATCCAAAATTTCTTTCTAATCAAATAAATATAAGTTAAAGATTTTTTTTTTTTTTTTAAAGCAATACAATAAAATATTGATTAAGCTAGTATATTGTGTTTATTTTTGTTCAAAGTTCTTTTTAATTAACATTATTTAAATTTAATTTTTTTTAAATGATAATCTTTGTAATAATTAAACAAGTATGATATAACTTTCATTTCTGTATTGAACTTCTATTATGTACCCATTTATTTGCAATTAAATATTAAAAAATGTTATTTCAATTTACTTACTTTTTAATCTATTTTTTAAAGCAATATTCACTAATAAGTTACATTTAAATTATGCTAATACATTATTCTATAATTTTTAAGCATTTATCATTATAATTATAGGTATGTATTTAAGTGACTATTCATTTCCATAAATTTTCATTTAAAAAGTAATGAAAATCAAAGATTTTGGAATAATGTGAAACCATGTTATAATAATTATTAAAGAATATATACATTTTTTATTAAGTATTCTTTTGCTCTATAATGTATCAGCATTTTGCTGTTATTATCACTTTATATAATTAGAAGGGACTTGAACTCAGATTTTCAAGCTTCCTACAGCAATTTCTCCATCTTATCACTTTAATAAATAAAAAGGATTCATTTCTCATTTAATATAACTCCATAGAAGTGTTTGCACAGTACAACAAAATAATAACAACATAAAAGCATTCATACCAATTCGAGTTCTTGAATCCGTTCTTTAACCTTACATGGAGCATTTGATGAAACCGAAGAATCACTAAATATAAAATTATATAGTCAATATATAGATGTGTGTAAATAAACAATATAATAAAAAGGACAATAATTTCATATGTATATAGAGTTATAAATATAAGGACAGCAATATATACATAATTTATAAATAAAACAAATATTACTGTTCCTGAATAATTTTATCTAAAGTATACTAAATTGTAAACTGCACTACAAATGCTTTTTGTTTGATATTTTAAGAATTCAGTGAAAACAAATAAGCTCTGCCTCCCTTCTTAATTCAGTTATAAGTTTTGCAATCCTTTATTTATTATACAATTTTATTTAATCTTTTAGTTTCAAAACAAATAAAGATATGTCACTTCCATAAAATAAGTCTATACTTTTCACTTAATCATCCAGCTAAATTTATGTACAATTTTATCTGATTCCATTTTATCATTTTACTATTCATTACAATAAATAAATTTGAAGAGATATCAGCTCTAATCATCATATATAATACATGTTTTATTACAGTTATCCCAATACATGAAAAAAAAAAAAAAAAGACAAATCACTCTGCAGTGCACATGAATTTCTGAAACAATTTCCTTCGTCAGCTGTCTTGGATCACAGCCAACAATCCACACAAATGCAACAACTATTCAACTTATATTAATACTATTTTAATATTGACCAACTTGATGTCATGTGAATATTTAGTAGTCCAATTGCTTACTATAAATTAATCTATTCCAACACATCTATATATTAATAAAGGCAGAATCAAAAATTCAAATTATTTAAAACCGTCTACATAATAATTGAAGCTACATCTTTTCAAATTTATTTACATCTAATTCAAGATGTGATAACTACCCTTATTTTTTATATTAGTAATCTAAATCATTTTGTGTTTTATATTTACCCATAAATGACTAACTTAATTATTTTGGGTTTTTTATAAGTATATTTTTGCTAAATTAAATCCCATTCTTAATCAGAAATTAGCCATCGATAATCGATTTTTTGATTTATAATAGATACAAACAATTTTTGCCATATTTTCCAAATTTAATTCCTTTAGAATATTTCTGGATAATTAAAAAGTGATCAGAGCATACGTTCACAAATCAAAATAGTGAAGATAAATGACGATTAGAACCGATAAAATTTATAGCAAATTTGAAGTGAAAATAAGTGTGAGTAAAACAAATTATAAAAGAAATAAAGATTTGTGAAAGAGGTTAATGCTTTAAAATATTAATTAGCTTATTAAAATAATGATCAGACAAGTAGGAAATTAGTTAAATGACAATGAGATTAGCTAAACAGCATTTAAATAAAAACTACGACTTTAAAAATTGAAATTAAAAATGAAACCTATTAAATGTTTTGGCTGTTACAGATTTGTATCTTCAACAGCAAAAAAAAAAAAAAAAGCTGTAAGCTGTTATCTACCTATCTTACATTACTTTTTTTTCTTTCTAAATCCAATGTAAATATATAATTAAAATCACAATATAAGAATAGTAAAACGGAATATTAAAAAATATATATTTTAGAATTTAAAAAATCAACAAATCGGATACGATATTAGATCATCAAAAGACTGCCATTTCTTATGATTACATTATCTGTTAAAACAGCAACTCTCTCCATACATTGGAGCCATTCAGTGTAAGTATAATAATCAATGGATGCTACAAGTTTTGTGCATCAAAATCCCTATTTAGTGATTTAATGCCAATCCTGACCAAAGGATGTTGGTGATTATGGTCATTAAAAAACCAGACACACCAAAATGTATAGATACTGAACTGGGTTCATAAATAAATTAGCTTGGATTGAAAACATTATTGTGTTTTCATTTTGGGCTCATAAATTTATAGTAAAAGGTAAAATATGATTGCTAGAGGATTTATTAGAACCAAAGGTCCAGGTGCAGTGCTCTCAGATCAATACTTCTCACTTATGAAAGTCACAAATTAGAAACTAGTCTGGGAATATTGGATGAATAAGCACTAAATAGGAATTTTGATGCACAAATCTTCTGTCATCTATTGATTACTATGCTTGCAATGAATGGCATTACAATATGAAGAGTTTGTTTTTCAATATGACATTATAAATGATAGAGTAAAACAAGATATGATCTATACAATCTATCAAACTAACAAAATATTAATGATTAAAGGTGAACAAATTATACATACTAGAAGAAAAAGAGCAAAAAATGTGAGGACTTAAAGAAGGTGGTCTGAAATAAATTAAGTAATCTCTCTTTGGATGTATGTATGAAAATGACAATTTAAATTTTGGTATATTCCATTAATTTGCTATTCATAGGAAACACTATTCCAATGTTAGATTTTTGCAACATTTCTATTGCAAGCTGTTTCTATTAATTCAATGTAACAAAGTCCTTAACTTATTTCAAATTTGTATGGAGTTTGCACAATTTAATTTAAGATTGAATCAAAAGTTTTTCACCCACATCCACAAAAACAACCCAAATACATATAAATGTGGATGTTGCAACTCTCGTCATACTACAAAAAAATCTCATTGTATTCTTTATAGTTCTACAACATCTCTAACCTTCAGAATGAATAAAATCCAGCTTATACTGCAATATAATCAAACTTTTCTGAAAATTCATACTATAATCACTGCCTAAAATATTTAAGATTTACTTTACTAATTAAACAAAGTTGTTGTTTATTTTTTTTTTAAATTGAAATTTGGCCTATTAATTCCAATACATAATTAATAATATAAATCTTGTTAACTGAAAAAAGGAAGAAAAATCGGAAATTATAATTAATAATATAAATCTTGTTAACTGAAAAAAGGAAATAAATGTAAATAATCTTGACAATGACCATAGAATATGAAATATTGATGAAGTTTGGGAATGGTTTACATAAATTATAAAGATATATATATAAATTAGTTCATACAATAAATAGATTTATAAAGAAAACAGTATTATATTGGATGTGTTATTTATATATTGAATTTACTTTATCTACTTCTTTTTTGGTATTTATTTTTAAAACATTTTATGCTTTTTTATTAAGAGCTGCTTACATTTAACTTAAATTAAGACAGTGCTACATTTCTTCAGTTATTTTAGCATAATATTACCTCTTCTGCTATTATACTATTTATTATATACCAAACAACCTCTTATAGTTCTATCTGCTCAGATAGTAGCAAAGACTAAAATATTCCATTGATAGTAATTCACCTTATATCAGTCCGTTAATGAGACCCAGTGTTAGTTTGTTTGTGAAGACAAATAAATTGCACCCCTTTATGTTTGTTTGCTAAATAGAACACTATATACAATTTTGTTTTAATTTTTCATCATTAATTTTCATTCTGTGATTTTTATTTCATCTTAAGTTCAAAAATTCAACTGTCAAAATATAATATTGTTTATAAGTTATCAGCAAATTATCACCAATAATAAACAGTTGTTACATGACTCCAGTTTATACATTGCTGTTTCAGTAGCATTTTTTTTCTTTCACAATGGCTATGGCACCTAATGTAAGCTTTAGTAATAAACAGATACCAAATCATAGCACTTAATAAATCACAATCCAATGCTATCCTATCCAATATCTCCAGACTAGTTCTAGCATATGGCTCTCAATATTGAGAAACTTTATATCTTATATTAATGAACCTGCATCTTTAGAATCAGCAACCATCAATTAATTACTTATTTGTTTTACTATCAAGCTATCACACATCTATATGACTATACAAGCAAGTTGGCAAAATTAAAAATTGTTTTATGTTATTTAATTTTTTAATAACTTAATAATAAAAAAAAGAAATAAATAATAGCTGCTATAAAAAAAAATGCATTGATTATAAAAGTCCAGGTGCTTTAAAACTCTTCACTGATGAAAGGCATAAGCTAGTAACCAGTCTGGAGATATCGGACAGAGCAGAGCAAGGTAGAGATTTATTAAGCATTATCATATTTATTAGTTACTAAAACTTATTTTAGATGGCATAGCCATAGCAGAATAAAAAATAAAAAATGAACAAGTGTTATTGTTTACCATAATATTTAATTGCTTATGATTTTAAACTGTTTTTTGCAAAAAATAAATTAGTTGTTTTTTTTTTAAATTTATTTATCCAAATCTTAACACATTTATTATTCCCAAATCTCAATTGTACTAGTTTACAAGAATATGATATGTTCAAAAGACTTCTTATCACTTTTCTTATTTAGTTAGCAAATCTATTACTTAACAGCACTTTTATTTCTAAATTTTATATATTAGTTTCACTGATAGAAACATGATGAACTCTTTCAAAATTAAATTAAATTGCTTTTTCTCCTAGTAAAAAAAAAAAGAATTTTGATTATTGACTTATACCAATTAGCATTGAAAATATTTTTTTTTATATTTGAAGGAGACATTTTATTTTATATTTGAAGAAAATATTTTATGTTATTTCCTATATAAAACTTAGTGCTAATACTTTCATCTTAGAAGAATCTGATGGAATAGTGGATAAAGTACCTGCCTGCTATGTCAATGACCTGGGATTCAAACTTCACAAGGCATACTAAAATCTTTTTTCCCCAGGAAGCCAGTTCTTATATTAGGCCTGTTGACTATACAATTATTGATCTGTTAACACATGTCCAATTTCTATATAAAAAAATAAAGCAAGCAGGAATTTGATAAGAATGGTATCATTTACTCTAATGTTCCTTTATAGAACGATGGTGGAGAGGCTTTTTTTGCCAGCACTGAGATAATTAAAGACTTTTTATTTATTTCTAACATGGATTATGCTGTTATTATGTATACACATTGGAATGATTAACTACATAATAGCATATTAAGTGATATTATCTGATTACCATATTCAGAAGTTTGCCGCGACTGTCGTCCTTTAATTAACGCAATTTACTCTAGTACCTCAAGTTTAAAATTACTCATAAAATGACTAAACATCTTGAGTAATAAAGACGAGAGAGAAAAAAAATTAAATAGCATTTAATTTCCTTTAAATTTCTCCCCTTCGTATTTATAGATAAACAACTTATTGTTTTCTTATATTGAATTAAATATACTTTATCAACATTTACATACACACACATCCGAGATACTTTTTAAAGATTTTATACATCAACGAGTTTACAAATGCCTATAAATGATTAATAATAATTTACATATTTTACAATATTAATTAATTTTAAAACTTTTCTAAAATGACTACGGATACAAGAAAACTTGCAATGACACTTCTTGAATAGGCCTGTTCACAATAAGATCGAATTTCTCATGGCGTTGGAGATTTTATGGGTTCATTGATAATTTATGAGTTAAGGATTCATTAGAAGATTAAGCAACTATACTTTGGTTGCATGGCAATGAGAGCTTGGTTTCTAGGTTAAGACATTGTAGATATGCATGGTTGCTAACAAGCACATGTTGTGTCTGTAACTATCCAAACTCAACTCGTTACAGACCGATCATGTCCAGCACATTTCACAGGTCAGTGCTTTCATTGACAACAGATCAGAGAAAGGCGGATCTTCCCAGGCTAGAGAGCATTAGCCGGTTTTCATTGTTAAAGGCCCACAAAATTTGTTTTTGAAATAAATTACAGAAAATATATAATAATAATCTTGCAGTTACTTAAGTTTGTTTACTATAAACTTTGTATATGTGTGTGTGCATATATATATATATTTAAATTCGCAGATGGGTATAAAATTTTCATAACTCCGATTATGGAAAACAAACAACTGGGGAGGGCAAACGATAAATATGAAAACATACTATCTTTTTTTTGTTAGGATTAATCTAAAATATATTTCATAACTTAGAATAATAATTCCTATTATATATGAGGATATATTATTATTCTAAGGCATAGGTAAATCCTTATAAAGAAGGGAAATACTCTTGCTAATAGTTTGGGAGATGATCATTGTTTTGTCCTTAGCTACCCATTTACAATCAATAATGGATATTAGCCTGAATGATTACCGGCTAATTATCTGAAAAAAGGAATCAAGTTTAATTAACATGATATGAAACCATGCCATTAGACATAGCAGGAAGATATGTTATCATCCCCCCACAAAACTCTTCTTCAACATGCTAAAATAAATGTCTTGATTATATCATTTTATGATCTATTTTGAAAGAGCCTTATAGTATAATGATCATTGCATTAATCTGCCTTGCCCAAGATTTCAGGTACAAGTCCAGAATGTTATAGACATTTTTTTTTAAAAAAAAAACTTTTCATGCAAGCTAAGAATTATTTCTGAAAGGGTACCAAAATTTAGCCTGTCTATTCATTCAATGTGCAATTAAAAGATAGCTAGCTACTATTCTTTTTTTTTCTTTTTTTTGTGAGTGAATAAAATAAGTCACAAAATGATCTGGGTCAATCATAAGAATGAGAAATGGGCACACTAAACAATGAAGCACCTAAAAACTCAAATAGATGACAAATCATTATGGAGAAATGCCATTCATATACCTATTATTTGAAAAATTTCAAAAAAATAATTGCAATTTTAATTACTTAAAAAAAAAATGTTTCAGTATATTTCAGTGATAATTCCATTCCATTTACTTATTTAAAAATATATTTTTCTTTTTATTATTGAAAATTTTTTTTTCTTTTATATCTATAGGCAGATTTTATTAATCATTCATCATCATTTTTAATCATTATCGATCCACTGCATTTTAAAGTTCAATTAAGCTCTGATCTTTTTTAGCCTCTCTTTTTCACATCAACCCAGCCCACTTCCTTATTTCATCCATCAGTCTCACATGTGGTCTCTTTTTAGGTCTTTTACAATCTCTTTGAATACAGTTTAAGATTTCAACTGTCCATCTAATAAAATCCAAAGCGCATGTGCAACAGGTTAATGCTGTTTAAATATTATTGTTTATTAAAAACATCGTGCTATTTAAAATAATTGACTTATCATCTTCTCTAGCAATATTTCCAGCCCAACTTCCCTTTGTCTTTTAATTCTTTCAATGGTATTAATAACACCTGTTTGTTCTCTCACTCATACATTTCGTTTATGATCTCTTCTTGTTACACCTACACACATCTCTCTCCATACTTTGTTGAATGGTCTGAAGTTTGTATTGTTTATCTACTAAGTGTCCAAGTCTCAGATCCATAAGTAAGAATTGGTAACATTTATTAAAAACTGTCCCTTTCAAACATATAGACATATTTCCTTTTATTATTAAATTATTTTACCAAAAGCATTCCAACTAAGTTTAATTCTATGATTAATTATTCATTAATCCATTATTTCCATCTGTAGTAATAATCTGATCAAGATATTTGTAGTTCTTAACTTCTTCTAACTCATAATTTTCTTCTTTTGAAAAAATCCATTGAACATTACTTTAGTCTTTTTAACATTTACTTTTAATTCTACTTTCTTACTTTCATTTGATAACTCTTATAACATTTCCTGAAGCCCTAAAGCATTATTTGCAAAAACAACTACATCTTCTGCAAAATCTAGATGACATAAATAATCTCCATTTACTTTTATTCCCTTAGCTTCCCATTTTAATCTACAAAATACTTCTTGCAAAACTGCTATAAAAAGTTTTGGAGATAGTAAATTAACCTGTCATACAATAAAAATATTGTTAAATGAGCTCCTGATATATTGGTGACTTTTACGACCTTAGAGACCTTGGAATTCTCTCAAGTATTAGACTTTACTTTAGAAAATTTATATTTGAATTAAGTAAGATTTTTTAAAAAATAATAATTAACATATTAAATATTTAAAACATATTTTAAAACAAGAAAAAGAAATCCTTGTGCATACATTTAAATAAATACCTATAAATTAATATGTCTAACTGACATAAATGTTGTATTTATATTTCTTTTTTTTTTTTTTTTAATTATTTTTCCTAAAAAAGTAAAAGTTATGATTATGTTATATAGTAAAGTTGAAGGAAATTAAATCACTTGAATTTGATCTGCAGTTGTAAATATTAAAAAAAAAAAAAAACATCAAATTTTCACTATGAGCTTGTTTTAAAACAGACTTATTAAGAAAAAAATAAGCTTTAAGAAAGAAAAAGGAACTACTACTATCAAGATGGCTAAATCAATATTCTATTAGGATAATTTTTTTTATACTTTTCATTCTACATTTTGATAAGTTTTATTCTAGTTATTATTAAAATCAAAGAGCACAGTAGGTACAGCAATTAATTTTATATGAACTTTCATATACACCTTTTGAAGTTATGGATTCATGTTTCTTCTTAATATCTTTCATATTTCACTATATTTATTAGATATCAAGAAACTTAAATTATTAATAACTTATTTTCACTTGAAATACTTTTTTTTTCTTTCAAAAATATAACATTATATTAGCAGCTAACATGAATATGGCCTAAAGCTGTATTTACAATTTTAGCTTCTATGTAAATACCCTATTTATACTAATGAGTAAATGATAATAATAGATTTATACTTACATATAAAAATATGGCAATAAATATTCAAAAAATTTAAACTTTTAAAACGTACTTTGTTATATATAACAGAAATAAATAATTTTTTAGATTTTCAAAATAAAAAACAAAGATTTTATAAACTGAAAATAATCTTTCTAATGATAATAAATCATATTTTGTTTTGATTGCGATTTAATTTTTTTAATATAGAAACAGAAAACCATTAACACAGCATAAGACAGAAAGTGGCGCTAGTTGTACATCATATCACTAATAAAAATAAAGTGGCTAACAGGTTTCTCTAGGCATAATTGCTGAGAGATTCTTGACTTCGTTTAAAGAGAAGCTAAAATACATCACATCACATCGAGTCTGATTTCTTACTTGTTTACAAATGAACGCTAGCGGTAATGATTCAAATATGTATACTGTAGTAATAAAAAAAGTAAAAAAAAGTTTGTCTTGTATTAATTTTTCTCAAATATTTGAAATTTTTTATTAGTCATACTTTAATTGCTTATTTTTTTAATGCGAATTTTAAAGTAATTCTTCCTTGTTGCTTTGCTTTTACGCAAATTCTGAAAATTACAGCACCTATCCCCCATTTTTCAAGGTAAGTCAAGTCTATTTTTGTGCGATTTTTTTTAATGCGAGTTTTCTGTGGAACCTATCTATCGCATAAAACAAGACCCAGGTGTATATATATGATATGTATCATATTTTTCCTATTTAAATGATTGTATTGAATAATAACTTTAGCATAGACCAAGGGCTAGAAATGGATTACTCCATTTCAATGTAAGGTATAATTTATTGATGACATAACAAAAGACTTTTTGAAGCCAATTAATTTATAGCACCAAATCTCACTCCACAACAAACAACAATAAAATATTACCAAAATTTATTCAGTTTTTGCATTTTGTAATAACTGTCTACTTTTTCATTTAAAAAGAATCTAAAAAAAAAAAAAAAATGGACAAGAAAATGAATTCATTACAAACTTATGAATTGCAAAAAAAATTATTAATTATGCTGAACTGATAATATTAACTACAAGAATAAGAATTTTAAGAAATATTGTGATGTTTAAAATACTTGTTCTAATTTATATATTTAATTAAAAATTGTCATAGAACTTTTATTAATCCATCTCTCTATGGCTCAGCATTTATCTACCCAGCAAACTATGATACTGACCTATTTTTCATGATTGTCAGACTTTATTATCATAGTTTGAATTACAAAAATATTTTTATTTAATCTTTAAGACACACATTACAATATTTTTAAAATTGTTCTGTAGATACCTATCTGATGTAAGTCACATTTTATTTTTTAATAAAATCTTCAATATTTTCTCTTCCTCTTTCCTTCTTTATTTTTGCCTTTTTTATATAACATATAATAACAATATTTCACTCTTCTTACACTTTAAAGCAAACTATATTTATTTATTCTTTACAGTTTTGACGAAGACTGCTAGGAACAGTCGAAACTGTAAAGAATAAATAAATATATTTTGCTTTAAAGTGTAAGAAGGGTGAAATGTTGTTATTATATGTTTTATTTTTATTGGGATTTGATTTTACTTTTAAAAATAGCAAATTAATAACTTCAATGCTACTTTAAAAAAAAAAACTTGCTGTAGATAATTTTTGAAAAAGATTCAATAAGCTGTTTCATCTTAGAAAAATTCCAGATTCAAATAAAAAAAAATTCTAGAAAATAATAATGCTAATTATCTTCTTTGCAATGGGTTTTCCTATTTTCCAGATTGAAGAAAACTTTGTTTTTATTCATCAATTATATTTCTTTCATAAAAATATTAAAGTAAAACAATCAGAAATGTTTTAATTTAGCTTCTAAAAATTGAATTATTTTACATTCAAATTGTTTAAATATAATGAAAGTTTAAAATAAAATTCATAACTGGAAAAAAAAATGTAAAAAAAATAGCCTGCAGTAAAACAAAAAAAAATTTTTTTCAACCAATAATAATATGCCATCGTCATTGATTTCTCTGTCTTAGAAGTAGAAATACTGATAATTCATTTCTGTTGTCTTTTCTTCTAAAATTAAATATTTTAAATAAAAATCTAACTCTAGCCACATTATTAGTCGATATAGTGTGAAAAATAATTATAAATACATAATCATAAAAAATCGTTGTGTTTTTCTGGTTGTCACTGAATGTTATTGATATACAAATAGCGGTCAAGTGATATTCAATTCTCTTGATTATTTTTTTCTAAAAATTAAATATTTTCAAATAAAACTCTGTATTGCAAAAAATTAATTATAAATGTAATTAATTATGAAAAATATATATATTTACATTCAAAATCTATTAAGAAAGCATAAAACATTTTGCATGTGATTTCTGACATTGACAGTTAAAAACTCCCAGTCAACAATGGCAGAAATTGAGAGTCAGTGCTTTCAAACACTATATAAGGTAAAAGGGGATGGACAGCCGACTCTTCATAATACAATATATAGCAAGCAAAATTCGATTTTTTGCTAAAATATTGCCAAATAGGAATTTTTTTGGAATTAAACTTTTAAATATAGATTAAACTAAGAATTTACGATAAAATGAGTGTAAAATGAAAAAAATGCAACCAAAAAATGACCAAATGATGGTGGAAAATATAAAATTACAGTTTGCTGCAAAAAAGGTTAAACAAAAAAAAAACATCTCACATAACTTTATGGATTCATGTGGTGAGATCATTGAACTGATAAGCAGAACTACATTTTAATTAAGAATCAGTGAGAAAAGAATTAGTATAAGTTTATCTTTTAATTTCTATTAATAAAATTGCTTAATATTAACTGTCTCCGATTGTTCCAACCAAATGATTTGATATATAGAGAGAGCATTAATAATTCTTCAGTTTGGCTACACTATTCTTTTACACTCATTTTCAATAAATATTTGATATTGATTTCCAGTTTTAAAAAATCTGAAAATACCAGTAATTACTCCACAGAATAGTCCAAAAAACCTCAAACAAGCCAAATAAAAATTACAAAGTCATTGATTGGTAGATTCTTTGATTTTTGGGTATAAAAACAAACTTAGAAATTTCCCTTTCCATTCTTTTCAGAATAAGAAAAAAAATTGTATTGCTTCCATCATTTATTTCAATATATATGAGTGTTTTTACAATATATTTATGTAGATAATTATTAAAAAAGATATTCATGTAATTGTTATGAACTGTCAAATATGGTGTACAAAATTTTTATATTTTGATAATCACCAGTGCAATTTTACATTTTAGAATATAATTTCATAGAGATCTAATGACTTAACAAAAATTCATTCAGGTTTTACAATTCCAGTTCAAATAACAAAGATTTCATTAATTTACTTTTTTTTTTCCTATGTCAAATGCGTTGACAATAACATTAAAACAACAAGTCAATTTAAAAAAAATCATTATTCTCATTACATATTGATTTTATTGTTATTTTTTCAGTATTTGCAAATATTTTTGTTTGTAAACTTACATTTTTAACAAATCAAGTCCAATTTATTGAATTTTAATATAGAATAATAATTTAATACTAAAATCAAATGTTGAATGATTAAAAAAATTGTAACCAAAGACAATGGAAATGTCAACCTGTTATTCTTTAATATTGAAATTTAATTGATCTAAATAGGGCAAACAATAAATGTTACATTTTTTATCTATTTCAATATAAATATTCTATTATGTTATAAAAAATATATATTTTAAGCATTTTTTTTTATTAAAAAAATAGTATAAAGTAGTTGTAAATATATATTCAAACTGTTCATATTAAAATTAATATTCATTTAAATTTTAAGAAGACTATGCATGTCTTAAATCATGAGAGATTTACATAAGATGTGTATTGACAAATTACTATTGTGGATTCAATCTGGAAATGCTCAGAAACTGAAGATGTGAATAATTTGCATTTATATTTAATTTTACTTTCTTTAAACCATGACAAAATTTAACTTTTATAGGGTGTGCATATTTCTCTAATTTTTGCCTATATGTAGAATTTTTTAAAAATTTTTTTTCAAAATACGGAAGTAGAAAACATTTTGACTTGTCTATCATTGATAATTCTTCATGTTGTGCCTTTGATAAACATTTAATAACTTCCAATTATAAGAGCTAAGTTTGAATTCTTTTACTTTAATATTTACAATAAACTAAAGTAATTCAAATAAATGTTGTTAAAATAAATTATTATGAAAAACTTTATTTGAAAAAATAGCTTTCAGATATACTAGGTGAGAATTGATTATGTATAAATGTATGATAAGAATTTTTGATTCTTAACATATTAAAGAGCAGTTATAGGTTTTGAACTTTAAATTCACATAACCAGCAGTAACAAATCCATTTATAAAAAATTTAAAATCAAATCAGATGTGATTTCTAATAATCCATATATATTATCTCCATAATGTCTTTCAGTATATTTGTGGCTTTAATAATTTTAATCTTGCTTAAAGACAATTGCATTATTGAAAATAAATCAGCAATTAATTAAAGTAAGCTATATAAAAATAATTCTAAAGACAAAATATGTACTAATGATTATCCAAAAGTAGAATATGCGGTACCTTGATTATTTTAAAAGAGACAAAAGCTAACCTAAATTTTATATTGCTCAACACATATCAATATATAAAAAATGTTAAATCTGTTGCTAGAATATCAGAAAATCATAGATCATGTTTTTCACCCAGAAAAAAATAGTTATTTGTAAAAATAAAATAATAATAATTGAGGAAAGCAAAGATTAAGCCAGCATGATTCATTAAAAATACAAATAACAAAATGTCTCAATAACCAAATACCATTTAAATTAATGCAAACATAGAATTTAAAATAAATAAATAAATAATTTGATGCATGCGATTAAAATTACTAAACTATGAGTATGATATTATAAGGTATTCAAAGTTGGTTTGGATATTTATAAATTACATTAGAATTACATTATTTTGAAGATTGTTTAAACTTATAAACAAAAATTATTAGAAGTTTAAAATGTTGGTAGCTAGTAAATTTTCATTTTACATAATTGTTAATTTTTCTGATCAAAGATAGAATGAATAATTAAGCAAGAGTAATATACCAAAAAATAATATTATATCATTGCTTGTCGACTTTTTAACACAATTTATTACAACACATCAATTTTACAGTTAAACTTTAATGAATCATTAAATAATTAAATGGCTAATCACTCAGATCACATGACATTAGAGCACTTGAAATGATAGGATGAACTTCAATCACAGGAATCTTTAGTCCTCAAATGTCTCATTCTATTACTATACCAAACTGCACAAGACAACAAAGCATTACATAATAATGATAATATACATTTGGTTCTAAGTTTATTCATTTAAAAATTATTTTCTTTTATTATTAAAATCAACATATCATTATGACCAAAAAATAATGTTAATGCTTCTTAAAGAATTCTTGCTGTCATTAAATAAAAATTACATTAATGTTAGTGTATAACATATTAACTGTATGGGCTCATGATTTTAAATACAGTAATAATTATATTGTCATAATTTTTTTTATTTTGTTAACTCAGGTTTTATTTAAAATAATTTATTGCTTCACTGCATTAATAACTGCATTCTTTTTATTTATAAATAATTAATTTTATTTAATGAAGCTTTTCCTATGGTCTACATATTTATATATACCTGGTTATAAAATAAAAAACAATTGATAAGAAACAGTATATCTGTTTTCTTTATATGCTCATACCCAGAAAATGGAATCTTGGAGAAACTTGATTTTTTTTTTTTTTTAAACAACTGAGTATTTTCAAACAAACTTAGCATTTTTCCTTTATGTATGTAGCTGGTTTTTATCAACCCAACTTATCATCTATTTATTAATAATAATAATAAAAAATGGGTATCTAGATATGATTAAAAAAAAAAACTGTTAAAACCTTCATCACCTAGCAGTTAATCAATTAAGTGTAATTATTTTCTCAAATACTATCCCCTGCAGATATTTTTTATCCAATAATGGGCTACTAAAGGCTGTTTTTACCTATATATGTTCCTAGTGATTTTTTTACCTCATGTGTCATAGCATCATCCGGGGAAGCGAACCTTTAACGTAGTGATTTGTATTTACAATAATGGAAAACTAACAAAATTTGTTATATATAATTTTCTAAAATTAAATACACTCATATACTGAACTCATAATATATACAATGTAAAAATTAAGTATTCCAGCCTAAACAATTTTATATTTTCCCATCATGATCCCTTTAATGAATCTTTTATGTAAATTTAAAATCTGTAAATTTTTGTTTCTTTCTCATTTCAAAGCTTTCCTATTGATATCACCCCAGTAGGAGCTGTCATCATTCAGTCACAGCCCAATATTACCAACCTAAAACCCGTTTATTTTTAAAAGGATTGACCAAGTCTCATTTTATAATAATGTTCCCTGCCATTCAACTCATGATCACTGACCCTGGAGACATCAGTCAAGAAGAAAACCCTTAGCAGATAACTTTTGTTTCGGTCAATTATTTGATTGAGTGGTCAGTAAGAGGGGCAAGTTTAAAATTGTTATTCTAATGATCAACAGCCAATTCATCATTAGATATTTTGTTTTAATATTTAAAAGACATGATAATGCAAAACCAAGACAATAGCTAAACCTCAAATTTACTTTCAGTAAAATAAATAACTTCTTTAAGATAATAATAATAATAAAGTACTAAATTTTATTATCTTTACCTCATTCCATAACGATTTTTTTTTAAAACAGCTGCATATTTATTCATTCAGTGTCTGGCTGTGTTCATATATGCAGGCAGTTGAAAAGATATTCGTTCTCTCTAAATTTATACAGTAATCCACACCTTAATTTTTCTAATATTATATATAAGTACATATTATATAATTGAATATTTAGTTGACAAAGATTACTAGGATAATCGAATGCGCTCCTAAGTGGATAAAAAATTTTAATCTAATTACTGTATTTATAAATATTCAATTATATAATTACGGTATGTATATTGCTTTGAAAAAGTACAGACATCGAATATTATTATTACATATAAGTACATACAGCTTTTTTTTTTTTTTTATGAATTATAGACCTGAGCGGTTTAGAGTTCTAGAACTAAATATGAAATAAATTGAAACTCACCCTGTCATTTCTATTAGGCAAATGTCATGCGATCTTCCTAATAATTAACTAACAGATTATTTTTGCCCTATATGACTCAATGACAGGCTCAGAGTTAAGATTCTCAACTGTAAATTTTAAAAAAACTCTTCTCACACTAACTGAAAAGGATTGTTAAATACTCAATCTACTACAAGGATATTCGCATAGTACATTTTCCTTCCAGATATTAAATACAAGATTATTTTATTTAATGAATTATCTATTCATCATCATCTGTCAACCATTATCAATCCACTGCAGGTAGAAGGTTTCTCCAAGTTCAATCCATTTTCTCCGATTTCTAACCTCTTTTTTCTCCACATCATTCCTGCACACTTTATTTCATTCATACATCTCACATGTAGTCTCTTTCTGGGTCTTTTACAATCTATTGGAATCCCATTTAAGATTTCAATTGTCCATATATTATCATTTCTTCTAACAGTATTTCCAGCCAAAGTCCACTTCAGTCTTTTAATTCTTTCAATAATGTCAGTAACACCTGTTTGTTCTCTTACCCATATATTGCATTTTCGATTTCTTGTTACTCTAACATGCACCTCTCCATGTTTCTTTGAATGCTCTGAAGTCTCTGTATTGCTCTTCTATTAAGCGTCCAAATCTCAGATCCATAAGTAAGAACTGGTAAAATACATTTGTTAAAAACCTTTTCAAACACATAGCCATATTTCCATTTAATATTAACTTATTTCTAACAAAAGCACTCGAACCAAGTTTAATTCTACGATTAATTTCATCTATTATGATTCCATCTGTAGTAATAATCTGACCAAGGTATTTGTAGTTATTAACTTATTCTAACATATCATCATCAATCTTTATTTTAATCTTTTGGAAAATCCAATAAACATTACTTTAGTTTGTTTAACATTTACCTTTAGTCCTTCTTTCTTACTTTCATCTGATACTTCTAGTAACATTTCTCAAAGCTCTGAGGTGTTATTTACAAAAACAATTACATCATCTGCAATATCTAAATGACTTAAATAATCTCCATTCACTTTTACTCCTTTATTTACCCATTTTAATCCACAAAATACTTCTTCAGCACTGCTGTAAAAAGTTTGGGAGATATGGAGTCATCCTGTCTTACACCCTTCTCAATGTGAACGTTCCTAGTATCATTATTTAATCTAATTGTTGCTGTTGCATTTTTATAAATATTCTTTAGAATAAACCAATATCCTGGATCTATACCTTGATAATCCAATGCTTTAATCACTGAAGAAATGCTTATAGAATCAAATGCCTTTTCATAAACAACAAATCCAAAGCATAATGGCAATTCATATTCATTGGTCCTTTCTATAACTTCTTCCAATACTAAGATATGATCTACTGTACTAAAATCACCTTTAAATCCAGCTTGCTCTTGGGTAATAGAAATCCAGTGTTCACTGTAGATGAGTTAATTATCTTGGTAAAACTGATAAAAGGCTGATAGCTCTGTAATTTCTAAGATCTTCTTTATCACATTTTTTAAATATTATTACTGCATTCTTCTAATCATCTGGTACATCTTTATCATTTAAAAATTTGGTATATAACTTTGCCAACATTTTTCCTATTTCTTCATCTGCTTCTTTTAATATATCAATTATAATTCCTCATTACCTGGAACTTTTCCTTTCTTCATAAATTTAATTGCATGTCTCACTTCTTCATTTAAAATTCTGGGCAATTCAAAAGATATAATAGATGTAGGAGATACTTGTTCTTTATTACTATATAAGTATAATCCTCGCAAGAACTCTTCTACCCATTTCATGATGTAATCTCTCTTTTTAGTAATAGTTCCATCTTTTTTTCTTATTGCAGATATAAGTTTCCTACCAATACCAAAATGTTGTTTTACACTCGAGACTTTTGTTCTCTTCTATAGCTTTCCTTGCTAATTCACAATTATACTTTCTTAAATCATTATCAACTTTTTTTAGCACCATTTTACAAAATTTTACATATTCAATACTTCTTAATGCATCATTTTTATATATCTTAATATTCCTTATTTTCTTCATAAATTCTCTAATCTCAATAGAAATTTTACTGGCCAATTGCTGCTTTTTCTACCAGCTATCTTTGTTGCAGTTTTTATAAGTGTATCAGTTATTTTCTTATTAATTTCATTCAAATCTGAATCATATTCAAAACCTACTAATACTTGAAACAGGTTTGTAAGTTCTAATTTAAATTCATTAGAATGTTTCTAACGATTACGAATGTCAATAGTAAATATTGTTTTTCTGAATAATTTTTGTCTCTTTAGTTTTGCATTAACACATATCTTATATCTTACTAATCGATGATCATTTCCTGTGTTGAATTTATTAAGAACATTAAAATCTTGAAATATATATTTTCTGTTAGTCAAAGTACAATCCAATTCTGCTGTACCCTCAATTGGATACTTCCATGTCCATTTTCTTTTTACATTTTTCTCAAAAAAAAAGAATTCATAATATAAATTTTTTCTTTTTCAATAAACTCAAGTCTATGTCCTCTCTCATTTCTATTACCATAACCAAATTTACTTACAGCACTTTCATCTTTCATTTGTTTACCAATTCTAGCATTAGTCTCCCATAACAATTATAAAAAGTTGTTTAATCTGATCAAAAGCCTTTTGTACATCTATATAAAAATCTTTTACTACTTCACAACTTGTTGGGTCATAAACCTGAATTATTTGCAGTTGGTATCTGCTATTAAGTTGAATAACTAATCTCGCCTCTCTGTCTGACACACTATCAATCTCCTCAATGTTGTTTTTCCACCTTTTATTTATAATGAATCCTATTCCACTTGTATTTCCAATATTTGTGCCTTTGTAATAGGGTATATGTCCACTTTTTAAATCAATTGTCTTTTCACCTTTTCTTCTAACTTCACAAAGTCCAATAATGTCCCATTAAATATAAGACAGTTCTTCTTTCAGTTCTTGCAATCTTCCTTCATTTAAAAGTGATCTGCAGTTATAAGTACCTAAATAAAAAGTCATCATCAAGTGGCAGTCTGGGTCTGCAATCAGGAGGTTCTTAGCAGCCTCCGAATTCGGCCCCAACTGCTGCTTTGGTTGGTGACTTTACAGCCCCCTGGAAATAAGGTACATGATTTAGTTTGACTGTCATGATTGTATATATCTATTAGAAATTTTTTTATTACATTATGAGGCAAGTGAGAAGAAAAACCATGGTATTTCTTGATCTTAAACTCAGAGGTAACCAATAAACTCACCATATTGGCTAATGTGTGTTAATGATCAGCCAATCCATGTTTATATACTATAAGAATAATCACATAGAAATAACAGCTGCAACGACAAGAACATATTGAGTGGATATTAGGAGTTTGCCCTGTACGGTTTCTTTAAGGCCTCCAAGAGGAATAAAAGGTCTCCTTTCAGTTAACAGCAAATTCCTATCTGCAGCCATGAATTATATATATATATGAATATAATTAATAGCTTTATACACATGTGTGGCTATTTATTAGTATTATAGTACTAGTGTTTGGGCTGAATCTAATATATCATAATTGGGCAGAAATTGTCACCAGTGGCTTACAAGATATTGCTATAGATCTAGTAAAAAAAAAAGAAAAAAGACTACAGATCATGTCATGTGATTTAGCTATTGACTATATCATTCTATACAAAGTTCACAAGAGGTTAGATAATAAGAAAGGAAAACCTTTTTTGGTATTCGTCGAATAACCACCATAACCCACTGGATGGCGCCGTTTTCGCGCTAAAACACATAAAAATGCCGTTTCCGCGGCCGACACATTCGGACCCGCATTTTCTATAATACAACTTTTTTGTTGTGCTACAGATTACAGGCCGCTACGTCGCATTGCAGTACAGTATTTATGCCGCATCGCAGCAAATACATTTTCCGAATTCGCACAGTTTAAAAAATGGTTATGGCTTGGTGAGAGGGAGTGTTTTTTTGAATTGGATGGAAATGTTGTTTTCATTGGATTTTTTTTTATTTTAAAGTATTGAAATGTTCAGATTTTGTAAAGTAATAATTAACACACTTTTTACACCGTAGTGTATTGAAGTTTTAAGTAGTAAATGTTGACGAGATATACGTATAAAGTGAGTTGGAATTAGGTAACGTGTCAAATAACGTAGTGTTCGTAACATTCCATGAGACAAATAAGATTATACCATCTGTATATTTTTGAAATAAAAAAGATCGTTAATACAAAAATATCCAGTAAGAAAAGTACAATTGTACACTGTTTTTTTAAATGTCATAAAAAGCATATATTATAAACATTTTATATATATATTTGTTGTTGTTTAAAAAAGTTTTAGTTTCTTTCTTTTCTCCGACTACTGTTATACTTTGTTGAATATAGTTTACGTTTATTGTTATCATTTATTTTATAGATATTAGTAAAAAAAAATCTTTACAAAAATACGATTTTGATATTTTTTATTTTAGCATTACAAACAACAGAACACTAACCCTAAACCTAATCCTAAAACTAACACTAAACCTAACTGTAATAACTTTTACTTTTAGTTGTCATTCTATTTGAAATAAAAAATAGCGGCAATATCTGTTTGTCTGTAAAAAATAATAAAATTTAAAACAAAGACTAAAAAAGTAAAAAATAGCGATAACACAATAATATCTGTTTCTCTGTAGAAATAAAATGTAAAAGGAAGACTAAGAAATTTTATTTTTTATTCCGATTATGAGTTTTTAAACAACAACAAAAAAAAAAGCCGTAACCCCAGCAAAAAAATCTCCAATAGAAAATTGATTTTTCTAATAAAAAGCAAACTAAAAAAGACGAATCAAATTGTACTTTGTTTATTTTATTTTACATTTATTATTATCATTTAATTTGTATACGTTAATAAAAAATAATATTTAAAATTAAATACTATTTAAAAAAGATGATTTTCTTTTGTTTTTATTTTAGCATTTGATTATAATTAACGGCCCGGGAATTATCATATTTTATAGTTTAAGCGTGAAAACTGCGCCATCAAGTGGGATATAGTGGCTATTCGATGACAACCCATTTTTTTATAAATCATAAAAATAAAAAGCACCAAATTAATATACTATCCTCTTTTACTTTAATCACTTTTAATTTTTGCATTAGATAATATAATCAATAATCAAATCATGATAGGCAAACTGCAATCTACTTTATGCTGCTATGCATTACAATTTACTATTATGCATAGATGTGTCTTTATTCATATATTTCCAGAATGTATGGTAGAATGGATGTCTTAAGTGCATCTAAAAGAAGATATTGGACATGGCAAAATAAAGATAAAGATGAGTTATTCCATGTGTGTATGCTCAATTATAAAACAGGTAAAGGAATCTTTAACTGAGATTCAAAATTTATATAATCAAGGATAGAAATAATCTTTAGTAAAATATTACTACAATCTTTTAATTCTTTCAATTATGACAGTGAAACCTGTTTGTTTTATCATCTAAGTATTGTGTTTTCAATAACACTTTGATATTTATTATTTTCTATGTATCTGCCTCTGCATTTCATAATGTAAATATGAAGTATTGGACTGCCCTTCCATTAAATGTCCAAATCTCAGATCCAAAAATAATTATTAGTAAAATATTATTTATTAAAAATCAGACAATTTTATAACTTTTGATAGCTTGGATAAAAATGAAATTAATGTGGAAATACTGAAAACCCCAATGAGTTATATGTAACCTAACTATCACAAATGTAAGTAAAGAATGTATTCATCTATATTTTAGCTTTGATCTTATATAAGCATACGATTTCATCATCATCATCATCATCAACCATTATCAATCCACTGCAAAATGAAGGTCTCTCCAAGTTCAATCCATCTTCTCCAATCTCCACATCACCCTTGCACACTTTCTTATTTCATCCATCCATCTCATATGTGGTCTCTTTCTGGGTCTTTTACAATCACTTGGAATCCCGTTTAAGATTTCAATTGTCCATCTATTATCATCTCTTCTAGCAATATGTCCAGCCCAACTTCACTTCAGACTTTTAATTTTTTTGATGAGGTCAGTAACACCAGTTTGTTCTCTTACCCATATATAGTGTTTTCGATCCCTTCTTGTTACTCCCAACATGCATCTCTCCAAACTTCTTTGAGTGGTCTGAAGTCTCTGTATTGCTCTTCTATTAAGTGTCCAAGTCTCAGATCCTTATGTAAGAACTGGTAAAACACATTTATTAAAAACCTTCCTTTTCAAACACATAGGCATATTTCCTTTTAGTATCAAATTATTTCTACCAAAAGCACTCCAACCAAATTTAATTCTATTATTAATTTCATCAATTGTTTCCATCTGTATTAATAATCTGACTAAGGTATTTGTAGCTGATAACTTCTTCTAACTCATCATAATCAATCTTTATTTTCATATTTTGAGAAAATCCATTAAACATTATTTTAATCTTTTTAACACATTTATCTTTAGTCCTACTTTCATCTGATAACTCCAGCAACACTTCCTTCAGCTTTAAAGCATTATTTGCAAAAACAACTACATCATCTGCAAAATCTAAATGACTTTAATAATCTCCATTTACTTTCACTCCTTTAGCTTCCCATTTTAATCCACAAAATACTTCTTGCAGCACTACTGTAAAAAGTTTTGGAGATATGGGGTCATATCATTTACTGACATATTTATAGAACATGAATTATGTATATTAATGTAATTTCAGAATAACTATATGCTATTCTAAAATCACTATAATTAATCAGAGGGAAAGGCTGAGCCTCATATTCAGCAACTTCTAAATATCAAATTAAGTAGTGAAAACCCCCAGTGAGCTATAGGTAAACTAACCATAAACAAATGTAAGTATAGAATAGACCCACCTAAACTATAGCTTTGATTTTATATAAGCACACACCATTTACTAACTGAGCATGATTTATGTATATTAATGTAATTTCAAGACAACTATAAGCTATTCTGAAATCAATATAACTAATCAGAGGGAAAGGCTGAACATCATATTTAACAACCTCTAAATAATCAAATTAATCTTCAGTTAATAAATTTAAACATAACTTTTGATAGCTTGAATACAGATGAAATTAAAATCCCCAGTGAGCATATATGTAAACTAACTGTCAGCAAACATAAGTATAGAATGGACCCATCTATATTGTTCTTATATAAGCATACCAGTTATTGATGCACTCATATGCTATTCAAAGTATATGTCCAATTCAGTTACATTCACCATTTCCTGAAACATAATTTTTTCCATTTTATTCTTCTCAAATACATCTATCTATCTTTCACATTTTGTAAATTCCATTTATCTCCAAATTCACATTTCTAGTCTCCAACTTTTTTTCACTCTTCCTCATTGTCCATGTGTTTTCTTCATATAAAACAATATTCCAGGCAAATTATGATACAAACATCTTTCTTAATAAATTTTATTTCAATAGTATACAGAATAGTCTTCTACTTTTATTACAAGTCAGTATTTAATTATTGCAATTCTCACTCTAATTTCTTTATCATTATATCCACTTATTAATTATTTATAATAATTAAACTGCTCTATAATTTCCCTGTCCAATGTTTAGTTGTTTTTTTCAGTCTGCCTATTTCTGTAGCTTTAATTTTATCATCATCAAGCAAATTGGAAATAATTTTCCCTCCTATCCTCCATGTTAAGTTCATGCTTATCATAATATTGTCCATTTAAAAATTCCCTCTGAATATATATTACATAAATCATAATGTGAAAAATAAAATTGCCCTAAATATCTTTTGTAAGTAGATTATTCAATTATATTTGTAGTACAATTCCATTGTCATTTGGTTCAAAGCTTATATGCAGATTCCAGAATCCATTATATAGTACATATTTTAAGAGGTATAAACAGTATGTAAATTACTATAATTGAATTTAATCTAAAAAGTTTACTCATTAAAACATCAATAGAAATAACTAATAAAAAAAATAGAATGCAATAAATCAGCTATAATAAACAGAAAACACTTTTATTTTGACTGGAATCTAATTGTATACATATATATTTCATTAAATAAAAAACATCCATTCTTATCATTCTTCTTGTGATGAAAATTGATGATGAAATGCAAAAGATACAATGCCTAAGTTATGTTAAATACATAAATTTCAAACATAATTATCTGCAATATAGAAATAACAGAATCCAGTTTCTTGTGACATTTTGCAATCATAGTACGAGCATTTGCATTGTGAATTAAAAAAAGAAAATTTAGAAAATGAAAATTTTGAGGTTTTTTTTTTTTACTAATTTTTTTTTATATAGTGAAGCCATGAACTATGCTATACATTGTTCCAAGCCCCACTGCATACAATATATAGTTTATTGTATTGAAAGTGTAAACTATAATACTATGTAATATATATATATATATTGTACCTAACTGAAGTTTCACTTAGTTCCAAAAGGAGCCAAAGGTTATCTTAGCTTAACCTTTTGGTTTGAAATTGTCTGATTATTAAAAAAAATAATAATGATAAAAATGAAAATTAAATTAGTTAATGACTAAACTAGGATAATCTTATATTGATTGTAATCATTATTGTATTATGGAATTATGTCTTAAGTATTTGAAAAAAGATATATGAGTTAGGTTGGTAAGAGATGCTAAATAATAATTTGAATTCTAAAAAAGGAAAGATATCAGAAATAGTTGTCAGTTTTGTAAGTAATATTAAATGTATTCTAAAATAACTATCGTATAATCTATTCTAATGTTTAAAGAATAATAATAAGATATTATTATTAAGTTGGAATAAGTAAGTAATAAATTAAAAAAATGATACATAAGTTTTTATTAAAAAAATAAGAATGTTTTTTATTAGTTTTGTAGTTTAACATTCAGTTATAAAAATTATTTAGATTAAATATTCATTAACATCCTATTGTTGTAATTTTAAAAATAACTTTTAAACAATTAGCTTGCATTCGTATGTGAGAATATGTCTATGCCTGCAAGGATAATATAGATATAAAAATAAAGAAATAATTTAATTTCAATATTGTTTAAAATAAATAAAACAAATGTGTGGATAAAATTATTTCAATGAAATATTTATGGGTTTAATAAAGAGTATAACTTTAAATTTTATATTTATTACTATGGGTTGGATAAAATATCATTTTAAAAAAAAAATATTGCATAATACTTGTAATAATAAAATTTTGATTTTCCAGCTGAAGTCACGTGGTATAAGAAAATTATATTGATTACGTCATTAGATCGATTCTACAGCTAGTTTGTTGGAATATTTAAATTTAATATAAAATAGTTTTTATTGGTTTTTAATTAAACTGTAGGTGGGTGAAAAATTGTGAGATAAACGGAGATCTAAGGGGTCATTCAGTTGCTGATCTGTTTTAAATATATGTGTAGCTGAATCTTAATAGTAATTTAATAAAAAGTAATTTTTAAAACTTTATATTTTCTAAAAAAAAAAATAAAAGTATGTTTTTAAAACCATTATTTTAAATCGTCCAGCAATGACAGTGGGCTGAGAAGAAAAGGTAATCCATTTTTCCTGACAGTTTTTCATTCCAGTTGAGGCATTAAAATTTACGGTAAAATGTGTGAAGAAAAAATACAGCGTCTCATATTTCATTTACTTTTTTTTATCTATTCATTTTTCTTTATTTAGAAGTAAAACTTAAATTATTAAATATTGTTATGGCTAAAGACTTTATTACACTAAACTATAGTATGTCTCCTATTAAATTAAAAATACATGTGAAGAAGAAATTAAAAAAAAAAAGACATTCAAACATTTTAAAATATTAAAATGGAAATGCATTAGCATCTTTATAAATTAAAAGTGACATTAAATTTAATACTGCATTATTAATACATGCTATATACATGTAAATATGCTCTTAACAGAATAATGTTTCTGTGGACAATATATATTTTAAAATACTAATTCTCGTTTATACCAATAATATGAAAAGAATTTGTTTGGAAGTAAAACTTTAAATGAAATTAAAAATATTATTAATGAACTTGACTCTGTCAAATACATAATGTTTTGTTATAATGGCCAGTACTTGTAACTTTATGACCATTGATCTTAGTTCATAAAACAAGGAGCGTCCTTAATTATAAACAAAGTCTACTCTTATGTTTAAAAATAAATAAAAGGAAATTTGTTTTAAAAAAAAGAAATACATTTTTAAATATTAAAAAACGTTTTAAAAAAAGAGCTCTATTTTAAAAAAATGCATTTATCTAAAGAAGAACAGTAAAAGTTAACTAAAAATATCTATTATAATTATTTTGCGTTTGAACCTAGGATTATAAATATAAAAACATGTACTCAGCTGAAGAATTTATTTTTTTCAATGCCGGCTTATTATACTTATGCTTATTATACTTATGCTGCTCAGCTGAATAATTTATTTTCCAGTGCCAACTCATGTTTATGCTTACGATGTTTTATTATTTTAATATTTAAAATTATCTTTAAAGATAAAAGAAAGTGGAAGTGTTTATATAAAGAACTACTGAACATTTTCGTTTGGAAATGATTGCCATGTATATAAATGTATTAGTTGAAGCTTCGAATTTAAATAGATATCTTAACCTGGATAAATTGTCTACACATTATGAAATGGAAAAATCATTACAGAGCGGAAATATGGACTTGAATTAATGTATTATTATTATTTTTTTTTTTTATGGTCTGCTTTATTGGTTTAAAAAAAAAAACATAAAAATATCTATGCTATTAATTTTTTTTGTAACACTTTTGCATAAGTATACAGGTAAACTAGAGTTATAATTTTAAAATGAAATAGGTTTATTTGAATGAGCAAATGTATTTTGCCATTCTTAAGTAGATTTAGTTTATTTATTAAGCATTACATTAGCTAAATTCTATTTAATAATTTTATTATAGAGATTTAAATATCACAGTCTTATTTTCATATAAATGGGATGTTTTACTCAATTTTTATTTTAAATTTACTAAAGAAGTTTATCAGAGAATATCCATTCATTTGTTTTATGAATGTTATATTAATAATAACTACAAATATTTTATATTCATCGAGAAGTAAATACTCTTGCATTTAATTTACAATTTTAAAAGTCCACTAGTTACTATATTTTTAGCATTAAATATTTTGTTATGTGTGCATTGTGCCTTGCCTAGAATTTTATATGCATTTAAGTTTAAAGTATTTTCTACAGTAGTCAGTTGACACATAATTTGCTTTGTTGGTTCAAATATTGGATATACGTTTTGTATTTTATAAATTTCTTGGAAATAACTTAGTTTAAGTGAAGTATATATATTGCTATTAGTTAGAATTTGTTAGCCTCAAGAGTTAGGCTTAGTTTATAATTTTTGAATATGCCTTATGGAGTAAAGAAAAATCCTCCATCCTTATTGTATTGTATTTCCATGATTTGATAGTGCATATTCCCAAAAGAGGGTTATTGTATTGTATTTTTCAGTGATGACAATCACATTTATAAGCATTGGAAATCCCATGAGAGGATTGTGCTTTTCTGGTGGGTGTTCCTGTTCCCAGATGTATTGAAGATGAATACCAGACATCTTTGTTTTGCCTCGAAGTTAGGTATTTTGGAAGCCACCATATTCTTTTCCAGCTCTGAGGAGCCTAGTATCTTTATATTTTTGCCTATCATTCATGATGACTTAACGCTAATTCCACCACAGTAGGTGATGTTGCATTTGTTTTTTAGATTTGTGATGACAAGATATGCTTGTTTGAGGAAGTGTATTTCTTCAGGTAGTGGTAGCTAATTTAAGGCTGAGGTATATCAATGTTTGAATTGTGTTGCTATGATAGTTTTATCATGCTCAAGATAACCAACAATAAGTTATATTTATTTTAAAATATATTAAATATGCATATGGTATAAGTGGCAATTCACACATAATAATTTAACAATTCACCCAGAAGTTCGCCGCTGGATTTGTAAGTCTGTTACATTATTAATTTTAAAACATTGAGGGAATAATTTTATGTGGACTAAATTTATTTTAAAAAAGTATAACTAATCTCTGATGAATGAATGTCCCATATACATAACTTAGTTTTATTTTAAGATTAGCTTAGCCTAATTTAAAAATATATCATTAGTTTAATATTAGTTATGTCAGTGTAAACAGTTGTAGTTCTCAAAAATATATACTTTTCCAACTTAGCATTTGTTAAGTTTAGGATTATAAAATTAAGTTAGAGGTTCAAATATAAACCTAGTTTTTGTGTTATTCTGATTACTAGATGATACCATAATGTTTTAAATTATTTTAATTAAAAAATAGTATTGTGCTTATTAAATACAGACATTATAATTAAAGTTAAAGATTGTAAAATCTCTAATTATTAAAAGAGATTAAAATTGAATAGCCTTAGCCCGTTATTAAGTATATTAATGTAAACTAAAGGAAATTATTAAAAGTCAAAATACTTATGTTAAATCCCAGTGTGATATTGGCAATGATTGTAGTCCATTAAATTTGTAAGAATTTCTTATTGTTCCTAATAAACCATATTAGTATTATTTCAAAAGTTTTGTTTTGTTTGTTTTACTTTTATATGAAAATATATTCTTGTCTTGGGTTCCAAGTTCACAAAATCTTAAAATGTAAAAGTTATTAAATCTTCAATTCAAAAATTTACAAGTACATTCTAGGATAATAAATATAGTTGATATTGTCTTAAAAATTAACAAGCTATGTTAAAGTAAATGATTCTCATATTGAATCACAAATACAGATAATTGCATTATAGCAGATACACAATTAAATACTTAGTTAAAAGTTTATTTTTTTAAAATTATCAGTATATCTTTCAGAATAAAGATTATGCAAGATCAGATTAACAATAGTAGTACTTAATTAATATTATTTTAAGAACTGTACCTTATCTTGTTTACTGCACAGCATCTATCATCATCTTAAATCTAATATATTTAAAAAATTCTAATTCATTTGCATTTGAGATCTTTAGTGGTTGTCTGTGAGTATGGAAAGGCATTAAAAGTACCCTTGCTCTTTTCTTTGCTCAAGTAATATCTTAGATAATAGGCCATTATTAGTTAAATTTAAATTGATTCATTAAATTGTTTGAATTAATATTTGTTTGTTTATTATTTTAAGATTGAACATATTATAATTATTTTATGGTCAGCTAAGATGTCACTTATTTATTTATTAATCACAGTAATTCTTTGTTAGTTAACTTAATTTAAACTTTAATTTTACACAAGAGTGTTAGTTTTAAAATCCCTGAGGTTATTTACTCTTGTTTTAGTAAATATAATTCTGTAAGATAATCTTATAAAGTAAAGCATCATAGGTCTTATTCAGAGAGTGTATGATTTATTGGTAAGACTAATATGGTAAGCATTGATTAGTGATTTAGATAATCTTTTGTATGGTTTATTAAAAGATCAATATGCTGTAGTAGTTATAGTTCATCAGTATTGGATTTGATCTTTATTTGATTATACATCTCTGGATCATCTTTTTTTTTTTTTTTTAATTTATTGTAACCCCACTGAGCCGAGTCGTTAAGAGTCTCTCATTTATATTATATTTCATTTCAATTCTATTCCATTTCTTTTCATCTCTCATTTCATATCTTCTATCATCTCATTTCATTTCTCTTTCTCCTTTATTCCATCTTCTTCTTATACCTCTCTTTCATATCTTTCCAATCATCTCATTTCTTCTCTCTCCATTATATATATCATTTCTATCACTTTTCCCCATTTCTTTTCCCTCTCAATACTTTTCTTTTCCATCATTTCTTTTTACCATTATCATTGTCTTCTCCTTATCATCTTCTCCCTCTTCCTATTCCACGTACCTTTCATCATCATCATCTTTACCTCCATTTTATAATTTTCTCCCTCTATTATCATTTCATTATTACCATTATCATTAGCTCCATTTCATTACTAGCATTTTTTTATTTTATTTTCTTCTTATCTCTCTATTTCTCTCATTTTGATAGGGTTACAATATATATATATATTGTAACCAGTTGGCTTACATAGCATACACTAATATAGTGTGTGTGCATAAATATATACGTAAAATAAAGGAAAAGTAGAAATAAACACAGAATAAATTTTGTAGATTTTTTATTTATTTATATTTCCTAAAATAAAATCATAATATGTAAAGGATTAACTCTGATTTAAAATAAAAATTGTTTTATAAATTAAAGTTTTAAAAGGTCTGATAAATATTATTTGTAATTCTGATTTTGAAATTTAAATATAAGCTTGTTTTTTTTTTGATAATTTTGAAAAAAATGTCTATTTTTGAAATCTTTAATTAATTTGTAAATTTTTTTAATTAATGCTTGTTTTCTAAATGAAAACATGTATATGTTAAATTCAAAAGGATTATCACACCTTTGGTCAAATTCCAAAGATTAAAGTAAAAACATGAAAATCACACTTTGATAAAAATTTCCAGCTTGTTTTCAAATGGATTAAAGTTAATTGAAAACAGCCACTGTGTTTTTGTCACATGACTTAACCAAGTTTATAAAAGACTGATTAAAAATATATCAGTTAGTCTGGATAGTGATTTTGAAAAGAACAGTTCTGCTCGTAGTTTGTAAGAGTTGACCAGAGGAGTCTGGTTGTAATATTTTAAGCAGTGGCCAACTGGGCCACTGCAAAGTTTGGATAATGATTTTGAAGACAGCAGTATGTTGTTGGCTGTAGCAGAGAGTTTGCAGAAAAGCTACCATGAACTAATGTTGCTGAAGGCAGGAGCTGCTACTATTTTCCTTCACAGGAGTTTTGGTTTTGAAGCTGGGTCACTTCTAAATCAATAGCCAAAAAAAAAAAAGAGGACAAAATAGCTAGCAGAGTTATATAAAGCTCCTATGAAGATCTAAGGACAGTCCAATAGCTGCCTTATAGTTTACTGCAGTTTTGATTCATGAAGCCAGGGTCACTTCAAATGGATCAACTAGCTGCTTAAATATGTTCTAGAAGACAGCTTGACAAATGCTTGGACTACAAAAGTAAGCACATGGTATGCCAACTAATTACTTGAATAATTTTCCCTGATGATGACAACAAGCCTGGAATTATATTTTTTCTGATGGACTAGAAACCAATCTTAACAAGAGAAAGCATGAAGAAATTGATGTACTTATGCTACTGTTTATCTATACATGGAGGGAACCGCCAATAAACACGTCGCGTGTATATACCTTGAGTTATTTTATCATAATATTTCTTAAAATGACTTTTAAAATTATAAATTAATAACTTAAAGCAAAACAAGTAACTAATTTGCTTGAGTCAAATGTCTAAAAGAAAGACGATTTGGTATATATTTAAAGGAATTGTTTTGGTAAATCTTTATAAAAAAAAAAAAGACATTAAAAGAAGAATATACAAATGCAAACATAATTTTGTTTGAATTAAAATCGTAAAAGCAACTCTTTTAAATTGGTCTAAGAATGCTGATAATTAATCGATAAGTACTTGTCAAACAAAAGTTGACTTTATTTAGTTTGATAAAAAAAAAAAACAACTTATAAACTGAAATGAAATTTTAAATTGTATATTTTGTTTATACACACGTATATGTGTGAAATTTGTGTTTTCCAATTGAATTAATTATAAAATATATATATATATAATATTATAGTAATAAGTTGAATATATTTTATTATACTTTTTGTAAATTAATATAACAATTTAAATGTTGAATAATTATTTAAATCTTAATGTGATCATTTGAAATTTTGTATTATAATCAAAATCAGAAAATTCACGCACACACAGCACACATGTGCGTATATATGTCAACTGTATTGTAAATAACAATGCGTGTCAGATAGACACTTATGTGTAAAATTTTGATCATTTTTCTAAATTAAATGTTAATTCAAACATGTTTATTTTGTATCAAGCCACATGCCTGTGTGCTGAATGGGTTTTACGTAAACCTAATTTATTAATCATGTAATTCAATGTATACTTTTCAAAATCAGAACCCTTATAAGACCTAAATTCGTTTTTTTTTTTTTTTTATTAATAAACTTGTATTTAATTGTTAAAATTGTATTCCATCATCTCTTGTTCACATACAGTAATAGAGCCCATGTTCTCTGAGCTAGATTTCGGACACGGATAAATGGGGATGCACTTAGTGCTTTGGGCATCCAGTGATGATCAATCATCATCCTGGTTGGCGCATAAGATTATATTCTTTAAAGCCCATGCACTATCTTTTATTTTACTTTAGTCTTATTAAAAATTTAAGTTTATAGTTGGCCAGTACTTAAGTGGTCAGAGCATTGATGATGATCAGCATGTTTTAAATGTCCCAGCATTATTGATTTGATTTCTGATTATTGTGTATTTTAATGGATGGGCATTAAGCTGGTGCATCCAAGTTATGTTTATATAATTGCCCAAGCTGGCAAAGGCTCAATAGTTAGCCTGGTCTAAAGAAGACCCATTTTCAATCCAGCCACAAGATGGTCTGTTGATTTTATTCTGATTTATTGTACTAATTTGTTTATTCCCATCAATGATGATGATGGATGGTTATTTCTCTCAAGTATTGACTTATACAGATATTTACTTTATAATGCTGGTTGATAATAATTATGCTTTAGTTGCTCTTCTGAGTTAGCTTCTGATCTCTCAATGATCTATGAGATTTTTTTAATCTCATACTCTTATATCTTTAAATATTTACTTATAGATACATTTAATAAATTATTGATATTTGTATTTCATTAAATGGACTGTGAGTGCTGATGTTTCCATCACCCCAGTTCAATTTTACTTTCCACCAACTTATCACCCACCCCATCCCGTTACAATATGTAATATTCGAATCAATATATATATATACAGTAAAATTCACATAAATTATATTATTTTATTTGATAAAGACTACAAGATGTATAGTTGAAAGTACTTCTAAAATAATATAATTTATGTGAATTTTACTGTATTTTGATATATATATTGATTTGAATATTACATATATTGTGGAACGTATACAGACAACAAACTTAACTTATTACAGATGTATATATATTTTACTTTATGTATAGAATATGCATTATAAATTAAGATTACAATACAAACAAAATTTTTAAAAATTAATAACATTAATAAAAAATTGAGAAAGCACATTTACACATATATTTACAGTACTCTACGTGTTTTCAATTGTTCACAATTCTAAACAAAGAGCTTTGCTAATTGCTCAACAAGCTTTGTGATAAATGCTTAGCAAGAGAAAGCATTTAAAATATATCTATCAGAAACCACACCCAAACCTCAGACCAAATGGTTTCGTGCTTTGGCACTCCTCAGTGAGATAAAGTCATTGGTCTGGGGTTTGTGTGTGGTTTCTGATATATTTTTAAATGCTTTCTCTTGCTAAGCATTTATCATAAAGCTTGTTGAGCAATTAGCAAAGCTCTTTGTTTATATTTTACAAGCTTAAAAAAGAAGTAGGGTCATATGATATATGTTTTTATTTTTTTTTGTTCACAATTCTGTCACATTACAATTAACATCTATTCCCATATATTTTTTGTCTTCAATATTTTATTGAAATTCTAATGAAAATGTAGCAGCAGCAGACGCAGCTTCACTGGTTACTATGTTTAAGACTAATATTTTCAGAATCTATACAGTCATCCTTATTTACAGTGAATAGCTTGGAATTGTGTGATCCAAATTGGCTTTCTATACAAAACAAGATCGTGTCAACCAGAATGTTCTTATGATTCATATCATTTAACCATAGATTTCTGGCTTTTTATATTATAACCAAATAATTATTACTTTAATTATAACTTTAGCTGCTTCAGGAATATAAGCAACAGTAGCATGAACCTGCTTATATTCTTTATAACTTCTCTCTCATTTTTTTGAAACATATGACCAATTTAAGAAAATGACATTTTCCCTTATTAAATCAATATTTTTTTTCTTATGTAGTGAAAGTACTTTATGACTTTTAGATTTATCACTCATTATATTACATTTTACTAAAAATATGGTTATATGTACTGTACATAAAAATTTTCAAAAAAAAAAAGTAAAAAAAAAAAAATTGTGAACTAATGAATTCTACTTAAATCAGAACGAAAACATGATTTTAAAAAAAATCACATTTGAGATTTGAAAATATTATATTTATTATGGGGGGGGGGGGGACCATAAACAAGTTACTTAAAATTTAATAGGTTTATAATTTAATAGGTTTATGAATTTTAACAGGTTTTTTTTTGAACAGCATATAATTAAAGTCATGTTTCTTTGGAACTATTGGTTATTAAAATCAGTAGAATTTTAGATGTCTGACAATGCAATCATATGGAGTATCTTCTACTTCATATGCAAATTTGTCAAATATCTTTCCTTACATCCCCCCTCCCATAATACCATATTATATGAGATGCTCCCCTCCCCCAAATTTTGGACCCGTAAAAGAGGAGTGCATCTTAAATTTGAACCTAATATTTTTAACAGCTTATTTCTGTGGACATTTGCTTTATAGTATTACAATTTTAATTATTGATATCATTGTGTAGAATAAAAAAATTTTTAATCAAAAAGAAAAAAGATTTAGCATTAAATGTTAACATTTTTTGGGCAAATTACATAAATGGCTTTAATTCTCTCTCAACTTGCTATTTTTAACATTATTATTCTGATTTTACCATTATTTTATCAAAAAAAAACTGTACTGAATAACTGTTAATAAATCAATACAACAGTGTTTGAGATAAGAACCTGCCTTTGCTCTGATTGGTTGTTTCTTGTTTTCTACACAAGAGAGCACTTGTCATTTTTGATAGTTGTGATATTTTCATTTTGACTTTCAAAGTGAAAACATGTTTTAGAATCTTTTTTTTACACTTATAATTTTTTCCAAAAAATATTTATGAAAATATTAATTATTTTAGAAAAATGATTCATATTTTAATAGAAAAATTTACTTTTACACAAAAACAAATTGAGAAAGAAATCAATGGCATATGGTTGCAATTTGTAATTTGATGACAAAAATATGCTTTTTGTTGATTGTTACAGATTATTTTTGCCAATTATAAAGAGAAATATATTTTTAAAAAACTTTCATTTTTTTAATAATCTGACAAATTAATTTGCATTTTAGAAAAGATTTTTAATCAAAAGAAAAAAGATTTACCAGTAATATTAAATGTCAACACTGTAGTTTAAAATCTTTTTTTTTCCTTTGAAAAAAAAAAAAAAAGTTATATTTATACTAAAAAAAGGAAGACTTTGTATTGCAAACAATACATCAATAATTCTGAGAGAGTTTTGCATTCTTGGAAAGATATACCTGAAGAAATTATCAAAAAAATCTTTCTTAAAATGTTGCATTGCTAATGATTTAAATGACCTGAAGATGATGCATCCTGGTGGAATAGTGAAGATGAAAATTTAAGTTCTGAAAGTGAATATGTAGAAAGAGAAAATATGTCTGAAGAAGATTTGCAATAAATTAGGTGAACTTATTGTATTAATATCAGTTCCTATTTAAGTAAATAAAAATGTTTATTTTTCAATAAAATCATTTTACATTTTCCTTTCAATTTATCGAACTTAAAATCTTACTGCATCTTAAATTCAGGGGCATCTTATATTCAAAATAACATGATATATCCAACAAAATGCCTACTTTATTCTCTCTGTCAAATGTTTTTCCCAAGTCAATAAAACAAATATTAACTTATCTTCCTCTTTCTATATATATCTCAATAATCATTTCCATTGCTCTAATTACAGCTCTTGTCTCCCTGTCCTTCCTAAATCTATTCTTCAGATGGGAACTTATCTAATTTATTTGAAATCTATCTATTCAAGATCCATAACTATATCTTATCTGCACAAGATTACAATACTTTTGTTCTAAAATTCTCATATATTAAAATTGAACATAAAATCTCAGCAATTTATCATGCCTTATCAGTTTTCAACTGAATTAACTTTTTTATATTCCTGAATATCATTTTCTTTAACAATTAAAATAGATGAAAGCTTATAAATTCTACCACATAAATCACTGACATATTATTCTCATCTTATCAATATCCTACTACCTTTACAAATATTGTACCATTTCTATTTTATTCAATGCAATAATTTTTTCCCCATTAAAACCTCTTCAAGTCTTCTATCCTGTCTTTATTTAATGTACATCTCAATTCAATATTAAGCCAAATACAGTACAATTTAAATACACAACTTTTTCTCTGTCACATAATTTGATAACATAATCCATCATATTATTGTTTCCATTATATAACTTGATGATCAATGTATGGCTATATTTATTAGATATATTATTATTTATTTTTGTCTAGTGCTTACAATTTTAATATATTTACAAAATTCAACACTAATACTTATTAAATAAAATTTTAAGACATTTTTTTGTAATTATTATATACTCACATAAAGAAAACAAATTTTCATAATTAAAAAGTAAAAAAAAAAAACAGTTTTAGCAGTAAATATATGTTAGTCTATTTCCATTAGCTAATATTAAACATTACTGTATTTAAAAAATTCAACCTTTATTTAAACTTTTCAAATATATTTAACTGTTAGTAATAGCACACAGGTTAGTATATAACACATTTCAAATGATATTCACATCTTGAGGAATTGCTGGCCTGACCAGTGACAGTACTAGAGTGGGAATCAAATCTAAGCTTTTTTCATAAATATTGAATTTAAGATGACACTCCAACCAATTATGCTATTCTACCAGAGGCATCAGTCAGTTCTTTTACTTTTTATATTTTTGATTAATTTCATAATATGCTTAAAATTTCTGACAAAGGACTGTGGTCTACTATTTTAGATGTCTGCTTTTCTTTTCTAAGCATCAATTTGTGCACTTTTAATTGCTTTTCAATGGAGTGATTGATTTTATTACTATACAACTTTCCACATTCACCTGGTAATTCAGGGTTTTTGTTTTTCAGTATTTCAAGTTTAGATTTTGTAGATATTAGAATTCTTTGTAGTGAGATATGGCTTTTGAAAGCTGTTCTAAAGTTAAATTGATTGCAGATTGTCTTTAGTTTGTTTGCTATTCCTAGTATGTATGGATACACTATAGTATCAATAATTGTATTTTTCTTCCGTTTCTTGTTGCTGTCATAGCATTTTCTTAATGACAATTAGATTTTGTTCTATGTAAATAATTTCATTTTCCAAATCACTGGTTTCTGAACAGACTTCTTTTGCTCTGTTCCATGCTGATAACATAATTCCTTGTGTTGTAATTCCAGTGGGATTGGATTTTTTTACTAAGTATTTTCCTGTGTGTGCAGATTTTCTCTAAACTGTAATTTTGGTTTTTTCATGAAAGAATCTTGTCCTAAAAATATCTAAGAAGTCAATTTTTGTTCTTAGTATGTTCCATTGAGAATTTAATTGAAGAGAATATGTAATTGGTGTGCATCTAGAATGTTTGTAATAGTCATCAAACAATAATTGTATTGTAAACATAGCAAAAAAAGACTTTAAATGGATGTGGTTGTAGTATCAAATTCTTCAATATAAATATTGCTAATTGAGAAAATAGTGGTGAGTCCACTACAGCCATCTCTTGATTCTGTTGGAAGAATTCTATATGGTACTGAAAATATATTGTTGTTATGCAGGATGTTGATAGTTCCATTTTACTACCAGTAAATAATGGAAAAAATTATTCTGATTTCTAAATTATTATCATCCTTTAATCTTTTTCTTATAATAAATAATGCTGCATTACAAGTGCATTTGTGAATAAATTTTCTACATCACAGATGACTAATATATCAGTTCTTTCACTTTTCATGTTCTTGATTAATTTCGTAATATGCTTAGAATTTCTAATAAAGGATTGTGACTTGTATGCCAAAAGACTAAAAATCTTGAAAAGAAATCATGATAAATTTTACCAAAACAAATTTCTAAAACTAATAATAGTTCTTAATGAAACATGGTCCTTAAGAATTTTAGATAGACCATAAAGATGAGGAATTTTGCTAAAATATTATGTAATTTTTTTTTTTTTCTGAATCTGAGAAGTACCTGCAATGCTTTCTGAATAATGTTTGTAACTTTGATTCTATAACGAGTATCAGATTTTTTGCCACATTTTTTTTTTAGCCTGCAGTGAAGTATCTCTTTTATTTTGGTATCATAATCAGTTGTATATATTACAATTATAGCATGGTCTTTGTCAGCAGTGAGGATGACTATGGATTTGTCTAGTTTGAGAGAAGTAATAGTTTTTATCTCATTATAGGAAATGTTTGATAGTTTTTGATATCTTTCAAGTGTTATTTTTATGCTGCTTCTTCTAGAGTCAATTTTTGAATGACTTTCTCAGTGGCTGCCAATTATATCTAATAAAGGGATATGTGATGGCAAGGTTTAATCCTTTATTGGAACAGAAATTTCAGCAATGGTAAATAATCCCATAAGTCAAGCTAGTAAAGTTATTTATAATTTCTGAAAGCTATTAATCAAACTTGCTCTTGGGAAAAATCAGGAGAATCCGCATAGATAAGTATGAAATTTCTACTGATTGCGACCTTTGGCAGACTAACCTAGTTAGTTAAAATGTCACCTTAAATTCAATATTCATAAATCTAAAAGTCCAGTCTCAATTCCCATTTTAGTATTGTCACTGATCAGGCCAGCAATACCAGAAGTAGAAAAGGAAATACTACTACTCAAAATATTGCATTATTTACTAAATTGTGTACTTTTATTAACAGTTAAATGTATTTGGGAAGTTTCCATAAAATTTGAATTTTTCTAGATATTTAACATTTAATATTAATTATGTGCTGAAAATAGTCCAACATATAATTACTACTAAGATACTATCATCATAAATCTTCAGACAAACAATAAAAAAAGTTAATTACTTTAATAAAATGACAATTCTTGAAATTAAATTATTATACCTATATAAAGACAAAAATACACTAATAAAACAAGAATAATTTAAAGTTAGATATATATGTGTAAATCCAAAATTATAGATAGGGCTAGCTTTAAATGAATTATTTCCAATTAGGCACAGTGCTTAAGAGGATCTCATGCAGCTTGGAAGAAAAAAAATCATATAAAACTATATATAGTCTTGCATTGGTGGTCGAGAGGTCAGCGCGACTGCTTGCACTTGCCCAGGTTGCGGGTTCGCGTCCCGGCCGATGCTATGACACTTAAAAAAAAAAAAAAAAACTTAGTTTTTGTTTAATTTAAAAAAAAAAAAATCAACTCATTTGAGTAACCCAAAAAAATTTTTAAAAAACAAAACAAGAATATTATTTGTCAATTTATTTACTTAAAAATAAATTGAAAATTAAAATACATCTTTAAATTTTATTACATTCTTTAAAACAATGTACTTTAATTTATGAATAGAAAAATAAATGTAAAAGTTTTGCATATGATAACCCCAAAAGAAGCATGATTTTAATGTTTTTTAACTCTTTTGTAAGAAAAGTAAAACTCATTATTCATTCATTTTTTGTAAAATATTTATTGATAAGTATATGGAATGTAAAAAAACACTCCATACAGTAGTGCCACCCTGTGCATGCATCCATTGATTATTCTGGTTGGTACAGGGTGGCACTACTGTAGGGAGAGTTTTGCCTGTTTAATAAGTTATGTGCTAGCATAAGAGATGGTGATCATGTGATGTTTAGTGGTATATGGAATGTAATAATAATGAATTTAAATGCCACTTGTAAATTAGATACAATTTCAGTTTAATTTACAAAAATTATCTAATATTTTTAAAAGCAAAATAATTTCTTTCATATTTAAAAGTTATTTGTAATTTAGTTTGTTTTTGCTTACCAACAACAACAACAACAAAAACATTTTTTACAGATGTATCCATTAAGCACATATTTATATGATTATACAAAAATAAATATTATAAAACAAATTCATAAATAAGTCATATTATTATAAATATTATTTTTTTAAATAAATTATAAAAAACAATTTTAAAATAAAACTGGATAACCACCAACATAGACAAGATTTAAGATGATAACGGTTAAATCATTTACCAATGCCTGTGTTCCTCTCAGCTTCTTAATAATTTATAAAGATAAAAAGAAACTTTTGATGTAAAGATATTTAGGAATTGTCCCCTTTCTTTATTGACTTTTCCCCTGCCCAAAAATGTAAGAATGTACAAGTTACAAAGCTAATAAATAATTGAATCCAGATTGGTATCAGTACTTTTATCCAATGCAGACAACTTTTCCTAATGCAGTTATTTTTTAGATTTTTTCATTTTATATTCTTCAGATTTATAATGACTTGTCATTAAAAGATATGCAGTTATTCTTAGTTAGAGAATAATAGAAAGAGTAAGCCAATACAGCCAGGCAATTGGTTAAACATAATGAGCAATGACTTTTCCTTTACTATTTCTCCATGAAAGGATCTGAAGAGATTGCTACCCTACCTTTAGCTGCACAAAACTTAATGAAATTACAAAAATACCACATAAAAATAAAGGTAAAAAATAAAATCATATAAATTTAATAAAAAAAATTATTATATGTAAAAATAATTTAAAACAAATTATTAATTTATTAAAACAAATATTAAATGACTGCTTTTATAAAAGAATCTTTATTGCACAGTTTTTATAATAAAAGAGATTTTTATTTAAAAAAAAAAAAAAAACTGATGATAATGAGTACAAAAATTGCTAAAAAAAAAAAAAACCCAGAACAAATAATAACATTATTCATATTCAATTTTAATCATAGCTAAAAATATATTCTCAAGTTATTAAAGTAGAAATCTATAATTTAGTTCTTCCTATCTATTTTTCTTTAAATTACAAAACTACTTAAATTAAATATACAGTTCTTGCCAATTTAAACATAGGGTCAGACAACACCCTATATTAATAAACGAAGTACCACCATGATTAATACAGAGATTTAAGAACACCATTATACAGTATACTTTAGATCTTAATAAAAAATAAAATACTTTTTTTCTTTCACCACAATTATGCCACTACTATAAGCTTTACTAATTGACAGATCCCTATACAATGATGTCCTATTCAATATTCCCAGACTAGTTTCAAGCTTATGACTTTCATCAGTAAAGAACATTGGATCTTGGACCAGAGTCTGGATCTTAAGAATCTAATGCATCTTTCATCTTCCAGACATAATTTATCTTTCTGTTTCATTATTAAACTATCAGCCCAATTTGAAAATATACAATTGTTTTCAATCTAAGCCTACTTGCCTGTATAGTCATGTAGAACTGAAACCTGTTCAGTTTCTATACATTACGGTGTCATAGTTTTTTAACAATTATAGGTGCCTCTATCCTGTGGCCAAGAATAGTTCAAAACCAATATCATATCACATGATTCTATCAAATGACTTCAGCTACTATCATCTGCATATGTGATAATTACTAAAGCTTCTAATAGTAATTGACATAACTGTGGAGAAGTAAAAAGTATGGTGACAAAACAACATTGAGTAGGCTAAAGTCATGTGACAATCACATTATTGATTTAGAAAATTAAATACATGGAATATTCAAGTGTTCCTTAATAAAATTCAGAAAAGGCAATGTATAAGTTTTAATATGACTCCATTGAAATAATGTTTTACAAAACTAAAGAACAAATAATTAAGGCTTAAATATAAGTTCCAATATCAAAAGTTTTTGTTTATGTGTACCACACCAAATCTCCATAAAAAACTTTTGATTCTATCTTTTAATTTCAAAAATCAATCTTTAGAAAGCAAACTAGAAACTCATAAAGAAATTCTTTGTTTAATGACCTTAATAGAAAGTTAACAGATTGTAAAGATGAAGCAGTAATCAAAAACATCATTCATAAATGTTAAATAATTACATTTTTAATTCAAAAATAATAAATGAAGATAAAGTGGATGATAAATTTCCTGCCAAAAGGCAAAGATAATAATATATTACTAGATAAAATGTACTTCATAGCAAATATTAATGAACCCTTAATGTCATTAAAATATGTAAAGTAAATATAAAAACAGAGAAATAGTAATTCAAAATACTTTCAATTTAAATTTTATCAATTAAAAAAAAAAAAAATCTGTGCATACAAAAATAAAATTCTAATATTAAAAATGTCTAAACTTATTAAAAAATTAATATTTCATATTTTTGGCATGTAAAAAGCATATATGTGAGTATGAGTTACCTTATGGTCGCAACAGAAGCATTCATATCATTTATAACTTGTAATTCTTCAATTCTTTTATTAGCTTCTGCCAAATCTGATGTTAATTTAGATATTTTTTCTCTGAAAAAAAAATCAATAATGCATGCACTATTTTAGTAATCTAAACATATACATACATATATAATGTCACTATGTATACATACATTATTTAGGGTTCATTTGTGAGTGATCAACAATAATATGGTACCAATGTTTATACTCACTTGCTATTGTCTAAAAAATACTATGTTAAAAATGTAACGCACATTTATACACATACATATTGTAACAGAATGTGATTTTAACTGGTGTGATAATAGGTTAGCTAAGTCATCAAAATGAATAAGAGAGTTTATCTTGGATACTTGTGCATATATACTCACATACACTTTAACTTCATTCCTGGGTGATGAGAGGTTACTAATCACATAAATATTAAAATATATACCTGTATTCATGTCGTTCTTACCATCTTTGATTTCCGTTATTCCCAGGTTTCAAATTCATGGAGAATCTGTATGATTGTCTAGTTCACGGTATATCAATCACTTAAAATGCAGATATGCATGATAGTGTTTAAGTGTATAAAGATAGGTGTAGATATATAAAATCCATGAAGATGTGTAAATTATAGATAAGTATGTGAAGAGATATGACTAATTGAAAATTGAATATAGAAAGATACACAAAGAGTTTTTAATTTAAAACACTTGTATATATTTGCCAAATATATTTACAAAAATAACATTTTAATACTAGAATTTATAACAAACTATAAAATATTTAATTTAATATCTATGGTTACTCTTTGCTTATAATTTATTTCAATTATTATTCCAAATTCTTATCCCCTACAAAAAATGGCCATTTGATGTCCATGTTAATAAAAATGAAATTTATTTTATATTTAAGATTTTTTTAATCATCCTTGCTTGCTATATTATATATATGGAAATCATAATTCATTTTATTTGCATTAACTTGATATATTAAATTCCTATCTTTCATAATGATGATATGAGATCTCCCGGTTATATACTGTAGTTGTGATACAAACAAGAAAGACCATTTAGGATAGAAATAGTTAGTCAAATATACTGAAAACATTTAACAAAAATATTAGTATAAACAAAGAAAAATATATAATGGTGCAATTGTACAAATGTTTGGAATAAATATGTATTAGGTAAAATCTTACCTTTCCTGGATGATGATCAGATTTGTATGCAAGCAAGTCTTTGTCTTAACCTATATTTTATTTTACTTACAATAATTGCAATAATATTTCTCCATTATGTTATGTATAAACACTTATTTCCCCTCTTTGTATCCATATTAAAGGAAAGATATGAACAAAAATATTTATGCAAAATATACAAATAAATAAAATTAATCACTTCAACCTAAATATTGTCTTAAAATTCATAAGGAAAAATGTCCTAGTGAGTCATTCTAATAATCCTCATAAATCCATTCCGGGTATAGATGGTAAAATATGAGTGTTCTAGAACATCCATTAAGTCACTTATCCTTTATATCCTTGAATCTTCTGCTTTAAAGTGGACAGTTGTGGGGTCCATTTATTAAGAGTCAACTTGATGTCTCGTGGAACAGGTGTAAAGTGCTAGGTCAATTTCATCCCAGTTCTCACAGTTATAGCTCCATGAGCAATGACTTTCTTTCCCTAATATAGCTTTTGCACTTAGTAATGTATGGTTATCTGTATAGATATTTATATAATTTTATTAAAATATCTTGAATGAATTAAAAGCAATATTTTCTTATACTATTAGCTATCTTTAATTCTAGATGATTTGATCTACAATTTAGAATTAACAACACTTTGGAAATTCGAATAATCCGAATTTAATTTCAAAGATTTCACTTTTCAATTCCTCAGTTGACTAGTTTTAACTCTATATGTTTTTCTTACTTTATTGAATATTCAAGTATTTGTTTTTATGGCTATTTCAATTCAATAGTGCCTAGTATTTCTATTCACATTTCAAGTTTGAATTCTCTTCTTAAGCAGACTATTCAGCTGATGGAAAGTTTTTATTTCCTTTCAGAGAAGAAGCTCAATGCTTTTCTTTCATTTTTCTATTTATATGAGGGTGTTTCTATCTAAGATAATTTTAGATGATTTTTAATATTGAGTTTGTGATTTTGATTCCAGTCCATTGTTTATATGATTAATAATGATCATCATATATAAATAATATATAAATAACAATAAAAAATTTTTATTTCTTTCTTTTAAAATAATCTTTCAGTTATTGCTTGTATTTACTTTATCCGAACGTATTTCTCTCATATTGTTGTAATGTGTCAAAGTTAGATCACAATTAACAAGATAATTTTAATACAGGTTAGTTATCGTGTATGCCATTTTATAATTTAATTCAAATACGTATTTATTGTATGATTAAATTGGGGTTTGAATGCGTATAACACTTAATGGTTTATCAATTATAGTGCTTCATTTTTATTAGTGTAATGTTGACTAAAGAATAATAAATTGGGTCTTGGATTCAAATTAGGCCAAAAAGTGTGTAAATGATTTTGGAGGGATGTAAGGGGCACCCCTTACAATATATATATATATCATCAAAATGTAAATATTAAAAGCATAAAACTAAACTAGTCAATAAATAATCAAAATTACACTCAAGCAGAATAGCCAAAAAATAAATAAACTCTAAATCACAACCAACGGTTTCACTGCTACAAGCAAACTTCTCAAGTATATTTAAACTAAACATTACTCAGTATTCCACTTACTTCCCATATATCCTTAATATTAAAAAAACTTTTAAATAAGTTAATTGCTTCAGAATCATACATTCTTAATAATAAACTTTATTTAATTCTTTTTATCTCATTTCTCACAAAGAAGACTTCAGCTTCATCAAAATTAATAACATGGCCTGTACCTTTTTCATGGATATATGAAGCAGAACTAAGATATTTATTTATAACCCTACTTTTAAGTACTTTTATTCTTTCATTTATGCTCAAACTACTCTGATCTATATATACCTTCTTACAAAAACAAGGGATAATATACACTACTCCTGGCATAGTTTTTCCATCAAAAATTTCCTTTGTATTATTTAATAAATTATTCAAAGTAATACCTCTTTTCCAAGAAACTTTCTTACTTCCAAACAAATTACTATTTTTACATATTATTCTTTAAGAAGACAATTTAAATGGCAAAGAAATAAAATCATATTTTTCTTTATCCTTTACATCATTACAAATATTATTACTATTAAATAAAATATTTTTAACAAATTTATCAGAATAGCCAACATTCAAATAATCTTTATAAAATTGATCTTTTTGAAATAAAGCTACCCCATTAGAATTATTTAATCTCCTATTTTGATAACAATTTCTTAAAACAGCTACTTTATGAGATACAGATGGATAGCTATCAGGTTTAATTATAGACCTTAACTCTTTACTCTTAACATAATGACCATATACCAAACCATTATTTTTTACATTTCTAATCACCAATAGATCTAAAAATTATTTAACAAAATCTAACCCCCTCCTTCTACAACATATTTTACAGATGGATCAAAACAATTAAACTCAGTTACCAACTTGTTCAATTTATCAATAAATGAGTTTAATTGTTTTGATCTTTCTAAAAAATATGTTGAAGGAAGGAGTTAGATTTTGTTACATTAAAATTTTTAGAACTATTGGTGATTAAAAATATAAAGAATAATTATTTGGTATGTAGTCATTACGTTAAGAGTAGAGTTAAGGTCTATAAATAGACCTGATAGCTATCAATCTGTATCTCATAAAGTAGCTGCTTTAAAAAATTATTATTGAAATAATAAGAGATTAAATAATTCTAAGAGGGTAGCTTTGTTTCAAAAAGGTCAATTTTATAAAGATTATTTGAATGTTGGCTACTCTGATAAATTTGTTAAAAGTATTTTATTTAATAGTAATAATATTTGTAATGATGTAAAGGATAAAGAAAAATATGATTTTATTTATTGCCATTTAAATTGTCTTCTTATAGAATAGTATGTAAAAATAGTAATTTGTTTGGAAATAACAAACTGCTTGGAAAAGGGTGTTACTTTAAACAATTTATTAAATAATACAAAGAAAATTTTTGATAGAAAGACTATTCCTGGAATAGTGTATATTATCTCTTGTTTTTGTAAGAAGATATATATAGATCAGAATAGTTTGAGCTTAAATGAAAAAATAAAGGTACATAAAAATAGGGTTAGAAATAAATATCTTAATTCTGCTTTATATATACATGACAAAGATACAGGACACATTATTAATTTTGATGAAGCTAAGGTAAATTAAATAAAAAGAATTAAAGAATCTTTATTATTAAAAATTTATGATTCTGAAGCAATTAACTTAATTAAAAGTTCTTTTAATATAAAAGGTGTATGGGAGGTAAGTAGAATTGTGAGTAATATTTGGTTTAAATAAGTTAATTTGGAGTTCTTTACACTTGAGAAGTCTGCTTGTAGCAGTGAAACCATTAGTTAGAGTTGTTTTTTTTTTTTTTGGGGGGGGGGCTAGTCTAGTTGAGTTGAGAATTTGGGATAATTTTGATATATATATATATAAGTAATTTATAGATAAACAAATTAATTGTTTTACACATGTACATTTATTAATAAAAATTAAAATCAAAATATAAATAAGCACAATAAGTGCTGTATGAATAGTAAAAATAAAAACATTTAATATGACTGATAACATTTAGTAAAAAATTTTGAAAGCAATTAAAATAAAAGCTATGAAAATAAATGGAGAAGTAAATATTAAGAAAATCAATTGAATAGGAAGTCATAGAGAGTGTATTAGAGATTTAAAATACAATGGGAAGTGTTTATTAATAAAGTGAGATTATAATAAAAACTTTGATGATGACATAGCTTTTAATTAGAATAAATGATTGTTGCATCTGAGAAAAAAAAATATATTAAGTGTTTGGTTTGAAATTTTAGATGGAGAAGAAATATTAAAGAAAGTAAAAATTGGAAATCTTAATGATTTAAATTTAGAATAAATGGATAAAATTAAAAACAATTGTGTTTAAAGTATTTTATTGAAATATTTTTCAATTACTAATCAATGACAATACTGTTCATTTAATAATTGACTAAATTCATTATTAAATCAAATGAATAGAATAATATTCAGATAGCATTAATCTATACACATTGCTGATAACTTTTCCTTGAGTTTTTGTGATTTCTTAACCCGCAATGTCAACATGTAATACTGCTATCAATTTTCAAATGCACTAATTTCATATTATTTTTTAAATTGAACAGGTATTCCTCTCAGTACTTTCCTAAGTAATTAGTTTGAATTTAGTTTGCACAGTTTAAATTGTATGCACCCTTTTCAGATAAAATAGTATTAATTTATATTGCTTGTAGTCTAAACGGCTATAAATTTTTTTTTATATTTTTCAAATGAGTGCTACTTTTTAAAATAAATATTATAAAATTTATTGTAATTAATATCAACAATAATAAAAAGCAAATTTATTTATTATACTAAGTGATTATCAAAAGAAATCAATTGAATCCAGTAACACAAATGTAATTTTATTTCTTCATTTTGTGATTTTACGGCTATATTTTTTAAAAAAATTTTAAGTAAACATTTTAATATAGATTATAAATAATGCTTATAATAAAAAATCAAATTGAAATATTTTTATAAAACAAATATCATGCTTATGTATTAGTCATGCAACACTAATCAGAAGTGCTATGCCATTTCACATTTGTATCAATCTGCTGATAACTTTCTAATCTTGTGATCTGATCAAATATGTATATGATATTTTTTCCGCAAGATTTACAAAGTTATCGGCAGTCTGAATATGTATGTAAAAAGACTTAGCAGTTTTAATTGGTGTTGCAAAACTAATACGTAATATGAATTTCATACAAAAATCAATCCTTAGAACATATATTTTTAACAATAATGAAAATATTGATTTGACATTTAAAAAATCTGAAATATGACATGCTAACAATACTTAAAAATATGAATTTCATCCAAAAAGGAATCTTAAAAAGTACATGTTAACAATATATGGAATATTAATTTCTAGCAATACTAAAAATATGAATTTCAACTAAAAAGTCAATCTTAAAAAGTACATTTTTAACAATAGTAAAAATATTGATTTGATATAAAAAAAAATGTAAAATATGATACACCATTATGCAATTCCCAAACATAGCTTTAAATATGGACCAAACAATCACTAAATTACAAAATACCCTGAAATATTACAAAAAAAAAACTAAAATATACACATACAATCAATTTGACAGTTCTACTTTACTTAAAGTGGATACATTTTTTTCCCAAAATGGAGACTAAAAGTAAAATTTTTATTTTTCCCAAAATGCACACTTACTTAACACACGATTGCATTTGTGATTCATATGAAAATGATTATAATGGCACTTTGTAATTCAGCACTTTTATAGGCCTCTCTTTCAACAGTCGGAATAAATCGTCAATCCCTCTTCCACATTTTGTTTCACTAATTGTCATGATAAAAAAAATTTGTCAGTCTCCCTGTACAAGCCACCAAACATTGACTGCTTGGTTAGAATTCATCCAGCTTGGTTTTGAAAATGTTGACAACTTTGTTAGGGCCTCCAATTTTATGTTTTCTTGAAAATATAAAACGGTATTCATTTCAGTAGCGAGTAAAAATCATTAAATCAAAACTATGATTGCAAATTAAAGTAAAATCCCTCTTCTATATTTTGTTTCACGGCTTCCATAAGAGTTGCCACTGTTCTATCATTAAATGTTATGATAAAACCCTCGTCAGTTTCCCTGCATAAGCCACCAAAACATCCACTGTTCGAAAAGAAATCGTCCAGGTTGGTTTTGAAAAGGCTCTCATCAATTTAAATGATTTCATTATGGCCCCCAATTTTATGTTTTCTTGAAAATATAAAATATCATTCATTTCAATAGCAGGTAAAAATCATTGTATGAAAACTATGAATACAAATGAAGTAAAAAATAGTTTAAAAATCCAATTTACAGGACTAAAAATCTGGTCAGAATGAAATCTGGACTGGAGTGTAAAATTATCACAAAAAAAAAAAAAACATGTTATTAGACAAGATCGGATCAGATTGCAGAGTTTATTTGAGCAATCACAAGATTGCACATTTATCATGAATGTAAAAAGGCATACCATTTCCTCTACATTGCTGGACTAATATGTAAGCACCAAAGATACTATTCTTAAGAATGGTATGAGATAATACTTGTAGCATTTATGTGATTAAACACATTGTAATCATTGCAGGTTAAAATTAAACTTAAATAAACAAACACTAATAATACCCTCTTCTATGCACATTACACAATTCCAAGTACAATACTTTGTTATTCCTGACTTCCAAATATAATTGAGTGTTCTGACTTGTACAACACTCTTCTTAAGAGATTATATTTAAAAAAGATATTTCATAGTTTAATACCACAGTATATCTTATAATTGCAGAAAAGTAAAAAAAGTTCACACAGTTGTTTATGCATTCTGTCCATTCCCATTTTCCATAACCTATCATATTTTTGTGGAATCAATCAGTTATAAAGTACATGATCTCCTCTCCCCCCTCCTTTCTACATGCATGCATGGGTATATGATAGCATTATAGAAAGCATTAGCACTTGTGATAAAAAACTTGAGGCATTTTAAGGGGAAATTGGTATCAAACAGAATAGTTTTATTAGTTCCATTTTATTTTCCATTTTTATAATAGTAATTTTTGAAACAACTTATAGGCAGCTTTATAAAGCAGATGATAGGATTGTTCATTTGAAGATAAAAAGAAAAAAAAAACTTATCTTCTTGACTCGTATATTTAAAATATATTGATAACTGTGACATTCAAAGAATAATTTACAGAATAATATTAATAATTATATACAATTTGGGAAAGTAATTGAAGTTCAAAAATTGTCTTTATCAGCCAGTAATGGGAGATCATTTTTTGGCAATCTTCCACTTGTATTTATTAGCTTGAAAATATAAATTACTTTAGATATGTTGATAGATTTTTATTTCATAGAAAAATAGACTTAGATAGCACCATGTAGCATAGACTGTGGGATTACTATTGCATTTAACAAGATAAAAGATAAGGTATTTCTCATCATAGTGATACAATTAAAGTAAACTAGTTCAATATAGAGCTGCTATTCTGACAAATTCATTATGAAGAAAAATGGCACAAACTTTTTAGCAATATAACATAAGCACAATAAAAATCTTTCATTTAAAAAAGTGATTGGTAATATTCTGAAAATCCAATGGCCACATAACGACTATTTTTTTATCTAGCATATTTGTAAACACCCATCTTCACTGAATTGGATATGTCAAGTGAATGAAAAGTATCAGATTTCTAAAAAAAAAAAAAAAAAATTTCTTGATGACATTAGATGGATTTTGAAGACTATTAGACAAAGGAATGAAGCAGAAGATATAGCATTGTAACATTTGTATAAATAGACTAAAGCATGCAGATGTATTTATGGCTTATAGATTAGTTTATGCAGTATCACAAAACTTATCTAATTTAATATCGATGATTCGCAATCTCTTTTTTTTTTTCTGAGATATGATGGCCATACTCATTCAAGAGTGTTGTTAATGCTAATATAATATTTAATCAAACTATGAAAATCTAAATTTGTCTCTAATATCCTATTTTTAATTCATCTATTAGTTTGGAAAATCTTCACTACAATACATAGATATATTCATTATAATACATACCTATATCAATAAAAAATTAAAAAAAATTATATGACAACAAATATAGTATTTTTTAATATAAAAAAGCTTATTTCAATAATGTTTTACTATTATCATCATAAAACTATCATTATACTATGTAATAATAAAATTGTCATCATCATCATCATCATACCAACAATCTAAAACTAATGAAGATTTTTTTGTCTATTTATAGTTTGTAAGTAAATAATATAAAATATTTTTTTAGAAAATTTTTTTTTTCCTTTTCAATGGAAGTCTAATCTCTTTAAATATTTCACTTACAATGAGAAAGGCAAAAAAATATTTGCTGGAAAAAATCCTTTATATTATAAATATACAATTACTGTTATATAAATTTTTTTTATATTACTCACTTGTAAATTATATGAAAAAACAGTATAATGGATTACATATTTTTCCATTTTTGTTAACATATATGTAGTTTATATTATTTAACATTAACGATTAATTAAGTGTATAAATTTGCATATAACATAATTATTGCTTTATTATATTTAATGTAGTTAGTTTCATATTTATATTTTTTCAATTTTAATGTAGTGTGAATATAAAATGCCATAAATAATGGGTGTTGAATAAGGTTTTACTTATTTATTTATATGCAAAAGTTACACAATGAATTATATCTATTTCCATTTTATGAGATATATAAAAATATTTGAAGGATTTGTTGCTCAGGAGATCATATGGCAATTGTGCACTGGAAGTGATAGAGTGAAGTGATACCTATAGATCTTTAGTCCTCAAGGCTATCATTTTATCTTTATATATATATATTGTGACCTTCCAGGTTGGCACCAAGAAGAAATGTGGGAAGTTCACATTTGTGCTAATAATGGCTAAAGTTAATTATCTGAGAAAAATGAATTGCGATGTAATTTGCTAGTTAAAATTAGGATTTAAAAAAATTAAAACTTTAATTGAGTGTACTGATTGGTAGAGTTTTGGATTATATATGTTTGGTAGTAGAAGAGGAGGATGAACAACATCAGGGATGTTTGTATGTAGTAGAAAAATTTACATGTCATAATAAGCAGATACATAGATATATTATTAATTAGAATTTTCTTTTCTATATATTATTTATTATTTACTAATTATGTATTGTTCATAATCTTATATTTAAAATGATAAAGATTATTTGTATATTAGTGAATAACATTTGTAAATTAATATTTGATTTTTTTATTATTATTATTATTATTGTTTTATTCCATTCAAATATTGTATTGTTAAAATTTTATAAGTAAAAATTCTGGCATACTTCCAAAGTTGATTGTAATAAAAAACACAGAGGGTGTGAGTGAAGAGAGACAGAAAGTTTAAAACTTGAAGGAAAGTAAAAAAATTCCAAGGAAGAAGATGTAAAAAAAAAAACTTAAAAGAATCAATAACTCTCTAAGAGTATTAGAACAAATAAAAAAACATTGCGAAGATTCTAATAATATATTTGTGGAGGATTTTCTATTATACTACTGGAGTAATATAACTATGAAGAGATAAATCAAAGAGAAGCCAGCTCCAAATTTCTGTCAAATGATGATCCATGTTCACTACCTTTAAAATGCCTGGATGTTATGTAAGCTAAGTAATTATGATTTGTTTTAAAGTATTACCAAAAATAAATAATATCAGAATGACAAAATTGTTTAAAATAAAGCTAGCTAAAATTTTCTTATTAAACGCTATAATTAAACGCTTGATTTTCAATTTTAAGAATTTTCTATCAATATTCTGCAAAATAAAATTTAAAATGAAAGAATTTATCTATTTAATCTTATATCAAGAGGATAAAAAAAACTATTGTCATTCTTAACAAATTACGCTTTAACAATCGGATAGACATTTTTTTTTTTATGTTATAATTTACTGTTGTCTTTGAAATTGATATGTATGTTTCTTTCAACTTTCAAATTTTAAAAAAAAAACTTAACATGTAATGATGGGATATTGATAAGTATTTTTCGTTATTGATTACAACAGATGTACAACCAATTTTTTTTTTTGTTTTCTTTTTAAAAATAAAACAAAACAATGTAACTTCATATTATTATAATATGATAATCTATTATTTTGTATGATCTAGAAATTATATTATAGGTGATTATAGATATTCGGATGTGTGTGTGATGCTATAAATTATTATTTTTTTTTTAAATTGTATTTATTATGCTTTGATTTCGTTAATGAAGTTTATTTAAAAAAAATAAAGAATTAAAACCTTGTCTGTTATAAGTTCGTTTATGTAGAAAGTATATTGAGTGTATTTGGAGATAGAAATGGTCGAGGGATGATTATATTATTTAGTTTGAGTTTGCAGATATTATTTAACCCTCACGTATATAGGTGTAAGTATTTGGCTATTGTTTTCCCCTGCCTTTCTTCATTTTTGTATAGTTAATGTTAGATGATATACACTGATAATAACAGATAAGTGTTTTATAAATGTTTGTAATACGTATAAAAAAAATGATTAATTTGTTGCACTAAGTATTTTATAAATGAGCTAATAAAAATATGTTTTAGAAATACATTATATTTACAATGTTATAAAAATGCACATATTCGAAAATATATGATTCATATATTAAATATTAGTCAATTTTGGTTTTACTGTAGAAGAAATGTAATTGGTTAGCAAGGTGCATAAATATTTTTTTTTTATTTATTATTTATTTTGTCTTTTATTTTTAATAAATGTTTTATTGAATTAATAGCCCATATGAATTGCTTGATTATATACGTTTGATTCTCCATTTCCACACACACACACATGGTTAATACAACATAGCCCTAGAATATCTAAATTTGCCAGTATAAGTCAAGTTTTATTTAATTTGTCTGGAGGTGATAAATCTCAGTATTACAATGCCAATAATATATTCTACTTTGCTTAGAATAGGTGGTGATGTGGATAAAAAGATACCCGATCCTCATCATTATCTATCTTATATTAAATATGATAATTGATAATGTTGCAATAGTTTTATAATTGAATAAATGTGTGGCATATGATTAAATTAGTGTTACAGAATTGTTATCCATAAATGTTTTATTACTCTTATTTGCATCCTATATGAAGACTATATCCTATAACCTCAACTGAGCTAAGCTATAGAGTAATTACAATATAAGAATTTTTTAAAATAAGTTTAAAAGCAATTTACAATTATAAATTTTATTCTATCTTGTATAGAATTGGCACCTGGGCATTTATAAATCTAATAAAGTGAATAAGTGAAGAGGACAGAGGTTACAGGGTAGGTTAAGTGGCTTGCCCAACGTGGATGCCTCGACATTTATGGGTTAAATGCTCGATATATTTATTGGTTAAATGGTTGCACAATGATTGGTGATCAATTCATCTTTGTTCATATGTGTATTTTGTTCTTTATTGGAGATTATATATTATACATTCTATTATGAATGGCACACAATGTGGCAGCATCATTAGTTAATGATAGTGGAGTTGAATAACAGCCAGCATGTTGGATTTGATTGATGATTATTGTAGATAGGGTTAAGTGATGACCAACATGGATGGCTTGATATATACATAGAGGCCACAGCTGCCAAGAGTTTATGGCTGTCCAATCATGGGATCTTAATTACTTAAGTCTCATATCTTGTAGTCTTTATATTTTTGTTGATATATATTGGCATATACCTGAGATGAAAAGTAATCCAGTGCCATTAGAATTACTTTATTCCTGTTTTAAATATACAGTTATTGCAAAATTGGTTCCAAAATAGAATCAAGTTGGCAGTTTTCTTATTCTAGGATTTTTATATTAATCTGGAAGATTAATGGAAATGTTTGACAAAATGGAACTAGGGGTAAATGGAGCATTAACTAAGGTTTGAAATAAGACAATTAGAGTTCGAAATAAGCCAATACCTGAAAGATGTGTAGTAGATATATTAATGTCAGATGTATAGTTTAAAAAAACATTTTTTAATGTGAAATAAATAAATACAGCCATGAAACAGCTTAGTTTCAATTTTAAAGCTACATAAATATCACAACTTATAATAAATGTTAAAGTTGATAGCATTATTTTATTTTTTGATATTTTGCTTGTTAATGTAATATAGCATTGCTGCTAGATAAGCATAGAATTATTGATAGTGTTAAATTATAAAGTGGTAATGTTGTTCATATACGGAACACTTCTGTTATAGAAAGTCTATAATTTTGAAGGTTAAATAGAATGCTTGATTGTTGGAGTTTTGTTGGTTGTATTGCAAGTTTTGGTGATGGATGGAGAGTTTCTGTCGTTGTCTTAAGTATATGGTGTATTCATGTCACTGGTGACTGATTGTTCTCATTCACTGCTCCAAGCCAAATTATGATATCAGTTGTTAGTTATCATGAAGCAATTAACAGTAGTCCTGCCATGATTTTGCCTCTAAGACTCCAGAGAAAGTAAGGCATAGTTCTTTCTAATATATATGTAATATTTGTCTCTAAGACTCCCAAAGATGAGCAAGACAATATTTTATAAATAGCCCCTAAGACTTGGATGTAAGCAGGGCATTGTGATAGTGTTTGTAGTAAAATATTATGGGTTGTGGTAGCTTAGAGTGATTAAAGTGGGATGATCATCAGTGTTCATGAAACATTGTATGTTTTGAGAGCAGTGATGGAATTCTTTTATCTATTTCAAAATTGTGAACTGCTAATAAATCTTTTGGCTGTCAGTATCTGTTGGATCTTTAGAAGAATAGATGAATATATAACTTGAATATACAGCTCATTCTTAACAGGCTATTTTCTATATTCTTATGCAAAGGTTGGCGTCTTTCATATTTAATTAAAAATTGTATATCAGTTGTCATAGTAAATGCATGTCATCATTAATTTTATTTTCGTTATAAAATTCTTTTTTTTTGGGGGGGGGAGGTATAAATGCTGGTTATAATATTTGAATGCACTTAACACAGCATAAAAATAAATGAACATGTTTAAATCGTTTTTGGTCTTTTATCAGTAATTTGAATTGGTGTAGTTTATAATATAACTATAGTGGATCATGTAAAATTTAATTTCTAATTCCAGTTATGTTTAGATTAATGTTATCTAGTGAAAACTTAATGTCTTATTGCCTGTGTGTGTGTGTGGAAAATCGAACATTATATGGGAAAATAAAATCGTGGAAATTTTATATCATTCTAGGTAATGATGGTGAATTTGAATTGTTGGTTTGGTGGAGGTTGGAGCTGGTAAACCTTATTCTCTTTAAGTAGTATTAATAAATTTTTAAGAGATTATAAAATGGAAGAGTTTAGCTTATATGATAGTTTGGGTGGGTCTCAAGAGACACCATCTCCAGACATTGTTGCTATGTCCCTTGATCTTGAATCAGGAAATGAAGCTATAGATATGTCATATGGAGAGTCTAGTAAGATGAGAGATACTATCCCTAAAACCACAGATGGTGACCTGCTAATGTGGTTCAAAGAGATGTTTACAAAATTAGAGTTAGGTCAAATAGAATTAAAATCAGAATTAAGGGAACTAAAGTTTGATTGAGTAGAAGATAGAGAAAATGCAAAAGAGATGTTAGTAGAATTAAAAGAAGAACTAAAGTCTGGATGAGTAGAAGATAGAGAAAGGTCAGAAAAGATGTTTGTAGAATTGAAGTCAGAACTAAAAGAAATAAAATTGAATCAAGATAAGTCAGAGGAGAGGATGGCAGAAATAAAATTGGAAGTTTCAGAAATGAAGTTAAAAATGGTAGAAATAAAAGCTAGTATAATTAGGCAGATGCAAGTTGTGGAGGAGAAAGTAAAAAGTCCGGAATCAGAGATAACAATAGAAGTAAAATTGAGTCAAAAGAAATTAGAGGAGAGGATGGTTGAAATAAAGTCAAAAATGTCAGAGATAAAATTAGAAGTGAAACTAGAAACAAAGCTAGAAGAAAGGTTAGAAATACCCAAAATGAAGCTAGAAATGCAAGAGAATATTAATGACCAAGTTATGCAGATTAATAAGAATGTTAGTTTAGCCAGTGATGAAATAAATGTATATAAAAAACTTAGAGAAATTAGAAAAAATTGAAGATATAGACGTGCTTAAGGATTTCAAGAAGAATCTTGATAGAGAAAAAGAAATTAATAAATCAATGAAGACAGAAATAATTTCCTTAGACATGAAATATCTAGAAATTTTGGAGAATGAATTGCTAAAGGTTACTGATATCACCAGTAATAAGTTTAGAAATAAAAATGAAAACATTAATTTAAAGTGTGTTCTTGATTATTTAGAACATAAGGTGAAGGCAAATGTTTTTTAAAAAATATTTTATGGAGATACTAAACATGTAATATGTAGTATGAAATGTTTAATAGAAAGTGTTAGTTATGCTAGAGAAGTCGGTAAAGTGAAAATAAAATGTAAAATTAAGAATACAAAGAAGTTTGATGTAAATATTCTTAGAAAAGTTATTAATCCGGAAAGAGATTTAGGCAAAGCCAAAGTAAAGCTTAAATGTAAAAGTAAGGAGAAAACCAAAATAGATTTTATGAAAGAAGTAATTAATCACAATAAACATATGAAGAAAATTAAAGTAAAATTCAAAGAGATGAGTAGAGAGAAGGTTAAGATAAGTTATCTCAATAAAGGTGTAGATTATATAAGAGATATTGGAAAAGCAAAAGTGAAATTTAAAAAAATAAATGAAAAGATAGTTAATTTAAATCTTGGTAGAAAGATTGTTGATGAAGAAAAAGAAGTTGGAAAGGCTAAAATCAAACTAAAGAAAGAAAATGTAGAGTTGATCAATGTCGTGGGTTTAGAGACATCCAGAAATAAAAGGGTAGAGCATAGAAAGGTAAAAACCAGACTAAAGAAGGTTGAGATAATGTCTCTTAGAGATAAACTTGTCAGAAGGAAATAAAGAATAATGAGCAAGGTTTAAAGTTACTTATAATGCTCGCAGTTTCATTTCATGTCCTGCAAGACATGATTAATAAAAGTTATACATACTGTTCAATATAGAATTGTGTTTTTTTTCTTGCTTATTTAATGTTGTTAAAATATAATAGGAACAAGTGTTTGTAAAAGCATTAAATGTTTTTATTTTTATGTTTATTCAACAAACATAATTTTCTAATTGTGGAATGATCTTAATGTAAAATTTGATGTGCTATTAACATTGATTGTTGTTTATCCTATTCATTTTTCCTTCATAAGGGGGGAGGATTGTGACCTTCCAGGTTGGCACCAGGAAGAAATGTGGGAAGTTCACATTTGTGCTAATAATGGCTAAAGTTAATCAACTGAGAAAAATGAATTGTGATGTAATTTGCTAGTTAAAATTAGGATTTAAAAAAATTAAAACTTTAATTGGGTGTACTGATTGGTAGAGTTTTGGATTATATATGTTTGGTAGTAGAAGAGGAGGATGAACAACATCAGGGATGTTTGTATGTAGTAGAAAAATTTACATGTCATAATAAGCAGATACATATATATATTAATTAGAATTTACTTTTCTATATTTTATTTATTATTTACTAATTATGTATTGTTCATAATCTTATATTTAAAATGATAAAGATTATTTGTATATTAGTGAATAACATTTGTAAATTAATATTTGATATTTTTTTTTATTATTATGTTTTATTCAATTCAAATATTGTATTGTTAAAATTTTATAAGCAAAAATTCTGGCACACTTCCAAAGTTGATTGTAATAAGAAACACAGAGGGTGTGAGTGAAGAGAGACAGAAAGTTTAAAACTTCAAGGAAAGTAAAAAAATTCCAAGGAAGAAGATGTAAAAAAAAAAAACTTAAAAGAATCAATAACTCTCTAAGAGTATTAGAACAAATAAAAAAACATCGCGAGGATTCTAATAATATATTTGTGGAGGATTTTCTATTATACTACTGGAGTAATATAACCATGAAGAGATAAACCAAAGGGAAGCCAGCTCCAAATTTCTGTCAAATGATGATCCATGTTCACTACCTTTAAAATGCCTGGATGTTATGTAAGCTAAGTAATTATGATTTGTTTTAAAGTATTACCAAAAATAAATAATATCAGAATGACAAAATTGTTTAAAATAAAGCTAGCTAAAATTTTCTTATTAAACGCTATAATTAAACGCTTGATTTTCAATTTTAAAAATTTTCTATCAATATTCTGCAAAATAAAATTTAAAATGAAAGAGTTTATCTATTTAATCTTATATCAAGAGGATAAAAAAAACTATTGTCATTCTTAACAAATTATGCTTTAACAATCGGATAGACATTTTTTTTTATGCTATAATTTACTGTTGTCTTTGAAATTGATATGTATGTTTCTTTCAACTTTCAAATTTTTAAAAAAAAAAACTTAACATGTAATGATGGGATATTGATAAGTATTTTTCGTTATTGATTACAACAGATGATCAAACAATTTTTTTTTTGTTTTCTTTAAAAAAAAAACAAAACAAAACAATGTAACTTCATATTATTATAATTTGATAATCTATTATTTTGTGTGATCTAGAAATTATATTATAGGTGATTAAAGATATTAGGATGTGTGTGTGATGCTATAAATTATTATTATTTTTTTAAAACTGTATTTATTATGCTTTGATTTCGTTAATGAAGTTTATTTAAAAAAATAAAGAATTAAAACCTTGTCTGTTATAACTTCGTTTATGTAGGAAGTATATTGAGTGTATTCGGAGGTAGAAATGGTCGAGGGATGATAATATTATTTAGTTTGAGTTTGCAGATATTATTTAACCCTCACGTATATAGATGTAAGTGTTTGGCTATTGTTTTCCCCTGCCTTTATTGTTTTCCCCTGCCTTTCTTCAATTTTATATAGTTAATGTTAGATGATATACACTGATAATAACAGATAAGTGTTTTATAAATGTTTGTAATACGTATAAAAAAAATGATTAATTTGTTGCACTAAGTATTTTATAAATGAGCTAATAAAAATATGTTTTAGAAATACATTATATTTACAATGTTATAAAAATGCACATATTCGAAAATATATGATTCATATATTAAATATTAGTCAATTTTGGTTTTACTGTAGAAGAAATGTAATTGATTAGCAAGGTGCATAAATAATTTTTTTTTTATTATTTATTTTGTCTTTTATTTTTAATAAATGTTTTATTGAATTAATAGCCCATATGAATTGCTTGATTATATACGTTTGATTCTCCATTTCCACACACACACACACACATGGTTAATATAACATAGCCCTAGAATATCTAAATTTTCCCGTATAAATCAAGTTTTATTTAATCTGTCTGGAGTTGATAAATCTCAGTATTACAATGCCAATAATATATTTTATTTTGCTTAGAATAGATGGTGATGTGGATATAAAAAGTACCCAACCCTCATCATTATCTATCCTATACTAAATGTGATAATTGATAATTTTGCAATAGTTTTATAATTGAATGTGTGGCATATGATTAAATTAGTGTTACAGAATTGTTATCCATAAATGTTTTATTACTCTTATTTGCATCCTATATGAAGACCATATCCTATAACCTCAACTGAGCTAAGCCATAGAGTAATTACAATATAAGAATTTTTTTAAATAAGTTTAAAAGCCATTTACAATTATAAATTTTATTCTATCTTGTATAGAATTGGCACCTGGGCATTTATAAATCTAATAAAGTGAATAAGTGACGAGGACAAAGGTTACAATATATATATATATAAAAACAAAAAAAGACTTATAAATCCAATAAATAATATTATATTTCAACCAGAGGACTGGTTTTCATCAGAAAGAAAAACCAGTCCTCTGGTTGAAATATAATATTATTTATTGGATTTATAAGTCTTTTTTTGTTTTTATATGTATTTCCTTTGGTTAGTTTGTTATATATTAATATATATATATAGACAATTTTTACATACTGTTAAGTTCTAGAACTATATGTTGCTCTTTCAAAATTTTTCCAAAATTCAAGTATTATTATCAACATTTATTTATAATTAGTCAAGCATCACATTCAATACTTAATGTATTTAAATATAACTATATGTAAATGACATAACAATTACAATTTGTAGGTGGAAGTTTTAGAAAAAGATACAACAATAATACTCAGCCTATTACTAAATAAGAACATTAAAGATAAGATAAATATTGAAATGAAAAATTACTTAACTTTCAGTCAATTGACATTATGCTTTGCTCTTCAATTAGCTATGTCTTTTCATGTAATATGTTCGAGATTAATAGTTATCAGGAAGAAAACATGGATATAATCTTTTTGTGTTCTAATTTTAAAAAAATTTCAGCTCTAATTTATGATTTTTTTTTTTTAAGTGCTCTCAAAAGACAGTGGTAAATCCAAAAATGAATATTGTCATAGGAATAAAAATTGAAAAAAGAATTTGAGAATCAAAAAAATTGAAGTGGAAGATGAAATAAATAACATAAAAGTTATAATAGAATTTCATAAATTTTAATGTGAAAAAATACTCATACATAGTTTAATTAAATACAATATTTAATAATATTTATTGTATCGAGTATACTTTTGATTATTTCATGTCGTATTCATGGTCAGTTCTGCTGAGAACATTAATTTTTTGCTGATTTGAATGCTATTAATTTTTTGGTTCATTATATATTCATTTTGGGTAATGAACCATACCTTTTTTATTTTACATTTGTGATTGATTCTGCCTTCGCACATAACTTTAACAGCACTCGAATCACAGTTATGGCCATGTTCTCTTTTGCGATTATGAAAGACAGATGAATCAAATGCTTCAGGCTTAATCTTAGATTTTTTATACATTAATGAGTGTTGAGTCATTCTGGTTTTAAGAATTTGCCTGGTCTCACCATAATATATATATGGACAGTCCATTTGGCTGCATATATCACCTTGGACTCAGTCCAGTATTAAAATTTTGTCCTTTGTATTGTTAATGAGCTTGTTTAAATTGATGGAAGTTCTGAATCTGACATTAAATTTGTCCAAGCATATTTGAGATATTTTATTAGCTATATGTGCTAAATATAGTAGAGCAATCCAGCTTTTATTATTTTTACAATCGCCTATTTTATTATTTTGATTTTGAATTGCACTATATATCTATATATGTGCATTCTATAATAGCCTGCTCTTATCAATTCAGCCACATAATGTTGAATGTTGTCAGTTCTATCCATTTCATATTGACATAAATAATAATTGTGATATAAAAAGTTTTTAAGCTCTTCAAATTTATGAGGTATGGATACTTTAGATTTTATATCTATGTATCCTCTAGTATGGGAGGTTTTATAACCATTTTATATTGAAGTGCATTGTGTGCCCATTTTAATTTTAAATCCAGATATTGAATTAGATCTTAACTTCCAGCTCAATTTTCCAATTCAAGCCTGAATTTATGTTCAAATCTCTGAACATGAGATTAATTGTTTTTACTAAAATAGATAGTTGTCAATGATGAAAAGTATAATGTTATCTTAAAAGAAAATTTATATCAATAAATAATATGAAAGAAGAATAAAACTGAATAATTCAGCAACAAAAATTGATATGAACAGTGAAAATAATGATTATATTTTATAGAAAATGTACTTCAATTAAAATTAATTGCAAAAATAAAATGTTAATATTTAAATACAAATATATTGTCTGTACTGAAGTTCCCTACAGTTATCTACTCCATTTTATATAAACAATACACATGACTAGATACATATAAAAAAAATAAATAATTTCCAATATACATAATTTTATGCTGAACCATCATTCATCAGTTGGTCCAGATCAGCATCTCCCACACATATTTATAATCAGTGCTCAATTTATATTAAGATAGCAAATCTTCAAATTTTAATGGAGATTTGCTATCTTAATATAAACTGAATTTTCATTATACATATATGTGTGGGAGATGATAATATAGACCAACCAATGAGTGCTGATTTAACACAAAATAAATATATATATTGGAGATCATTTATCCTTTTCATATGTATGTTTATGTGTATCAGTTGTATAAGATGGAATAAATAGCTGTAGGGAGCTTGAAAGTCTGAGTTCAAATCCCTTCTAATTAAAATATTAATGGCAAAACACAAAATTATTTAATTTATCATACAAATTTGATTATAATATCCACATAAAATTAAAAAAAATATCACTAAGCTAAGATATTGAAATCTAAAATATTTTATATTTTTTACAACTTTCATCTTTCTGCATGCATTATAAATATTTAAATAGAAATATCTGGGGGGGGGGGGAGTGATCTCTAAGATCTGTTTCTGGCTGGAGCAGCACTCTTCAATTTGAGGTTCAAAATATATCTAAGACACACAAAAGAAAAAAAAACAAGAGAGTGAAATTAATTTTTGGATATATCAATCTTTAATTACATCTGGGGTAAAATGATATAATTTCTAGCCTAGTACATGATTTGTGATAATCATTAATGTATTAATATAATGTTGTTAAATGAGTGACAGCAATATTGGTAAATTTAAATATATTGATGGAAATTCTTTTACTAAGAAAACAATTTTCTTATAGATGAATAAAATTCATTTACCATATTATTTTAAATATAAGACACTTTTTTTCCAAACTTTGGACCTTTAAAAAGGGGATGCATCTTAGATTCAAAACAAAATTTTTAACAACTTATTTCTGTGGATCTTTGCTTTATGCTATACATGCACACACTATTAAGATAGTTACCCATGTAAAATGGTATATTAAATCTTTTTTAATCAATATTTTTTGAATTAATTTCATAAACAACATCAACTCTCTCAAATCCCTACTTTTAACGTTATTTTGCTGATGTTGACAATTCAGATATTTTCGTTTTGACTTTTAAAGTGAAAAGAAATGTTTTAGAACCTTTACAATTTTTTTACAACTAACAAATCAATATACACAATGAAATAAGAGCCTGCTTTCCAATGCACTAATTGGTTATTTCCTGTTCTGTACACAAGGGAGCACGAATCAAAATTTTAACAGTTCTAGGATTTTCATTTTAAAGTGAAACAATTGTTTTAGAATCTTTTAACACTATTTTTCCGATTTTATTATTTTCATTTTGAAGTGATTTTATAATCTTTTAACGTTATTTTGCCAAATTATACCATTATTTTATACCGAATAACCTTTAGAATTTTTTTACAACTAACAAATAAATATACATAATGAGATAAGTGCCTGCCTTCCAAGCCACTGATTGGTAGTTTCTTGTTATGTACACAAGAGAGTGCATGTCAAAATTTTGATAGTTCTGAGATTTTTGTTTGATTTAGAGAAACGAATGTTTTAAAATATTTTAACATTATTTTGCCGATTTTAGATTATTTTTTTCCAGAAAATATTTATAAAAATATATATTATTTTACAAAAATGATTCAGATTTTAATAGAAAAATTTTTGTAAATTTCTTTCCAGGCTTAAAATCTTATTGTTTCTTAAATTGGAAGTAAACTTTTTTCCAAATTTTTGGACCCCTAAAAAAGGGGTGCATCTTATATTCAGGGGTATCTTATTATTTGAAGTAATACAGTAATATACTTTCCATGAATATCAAAAAAATGTACTGATAAATATTATTCCATTTTAATTTTGTCTAACATGTTTAAATTTAGTTAGTCTGAAAGTTTGTGACAATATTTTAGCAATAATAATGTTTGAGTATTTCCTTCATTTAATATTAATAATTAAATGTCTTTAGAAAAATTCATATTATATTTCAACTTCAAAGCAGATTCAACTACACACAAGTTAATATAGAACACAATGTTTTAAGTGATATTATCCATCTTATTTCTTCTTGTATTGCTGGCCTACAATTGAACCTGAACCTTTAGTTTCCTGAATTTTGAATTTAAGATAACAACTCTAACTAACTAGGCTATTCTATCAAAGGCATCATTCAGAGAAAATTCCATATACTTATCTATGACATCCTGCTTTCTCCATTTTTTCTTAAGGCTAAACATAATGAGTAGCTTCCAACATCATGAATTATCATATTTGATTGACTTATGGAACTATTTGTCATTTTCATGTAAGCAATTTCTTCTAATTTTCTTCTTAGTTCTTTTTCCCGTCTGTCCAATAATTTTGTCTTTTCCCAATAGAAAACATATGTTTATTGGTACATATATGATCTGTTCCTTAAGATACATCTGATTTTGCTTTTCTAATCATCAGTTTGTGCTACTTTAAAATAGGCAATTGGTTTCATCAGTGTACATCCTTCTACCTTCACATATTTTGTACATGCAGTCTTTGCTTTACAGTATTTCCATTTTGAAATTTTGTAGAGGATAGATTACTTGTAGTTTGCTATAGCTATTGAAAGCTGTTCTAATGTTATACTGATAGCAAATTTTCCTTTGTTCATCTGCCATTTCTGCTAAGTATGAATACACTACAACTCCAACAATTGTTTTTTTATTTTTTTGATGTTTCTTTTTGTTATCCATTTAAAGTTTTCTTACAGAGAGAGATTATTCATGAGATTATTTCATAAATCTTTAAAAATCAACAGAAACATAAATAAACAAAAGTAAATTCAGTACACAAAAAATTATATACAAATTTAATAATTTAAAAAAAAAGTAAAAAAAATTACCTAAGAATTTTTTCAGTTTGAATGACTTCAGCCAGCTTCTTTTCTTTAAAATCTGATAGATCCAATGTTCCATTTAAAAAATTTTTTGTAATTTCTGAAAATTGATAACATTTTTGCATTTTATATTCAAATCATTAATTATTCTCATTTTATGTTTCTATTCATAAAAATATATATCTGTCTATGAAATATTAAATCCTGTTTTTTGAGTATTATTAAATATTACAATGCCTTATAATAATTTTTTTTAATTAAGCTGAAGGTGCTTCCATTAATCTGATTTTGCCTATTATCATAGAATCCATATTTATTTATAAGATGTTATGAATTAAATAAATTACAATTTTACCAAATCCATATATTCTTATCCTTAACAACTATAGGCTGTTTTCTATTGAGTACTCACACAGATATGTTAGTAATTATAATAATAATGATTTGGAAGTATATGTATGTTTTATTATTAATACAAACCTAACATTTAATGAAGTCACAATCAAGAGCCATACTTTTTATCTTACTGTAGAATCAACTACACCAAGTTTGAATACCAATAGCATTAGAACATGTAACCCTAAAATATTTTCTATCGCCATACCAGTCTTTGATTTTATGTCTTTATCAGTGAGAATTAAGATTAAAATCTGAACTTAATGTACTTATGCATCTAGAAGCTACCTTTTACTCCTTTATGCTATTCAAGCTAATAACCTGAAATTTAAAAAAAAAAAAACTATATGTTTCTAAACCTGTCAATCACAGATTTTAGAGACTTCAGTTTTATGCCAATTACATGACTTTTTTATTTTTGGTTAATAATTTAATGGGATGAGCAGTTGTACTAGATTGAAAATGTGCAATGGACAATAAAATAGCCCAACTAAAGCACATCATATGTAACAGGACGATGTATACTCCTAAGCTCTTATTTAATAGCTCCACAGATTTGGGCGGGATATGTAATTGGACGAGTCTTGTCTCATTGAAAACATATTTTATCATGATCATTGAAGTAATTTATTTCAATCAATATAATCATGAAATGGTAATAGTTGGATGGAAGGAACTTCAAGATAATATGCCCTTCTCCATTTTCCTTCTAATCTGCTCATGTTATGCCCTGGTATTCTAACCCAGGGAGGATATGCATGGATTCTACTTCAGTGTATAACTGTATCATGCTTACACACAAACCCTATATATATATATATGATGTGACTTGATAAATTGTGGAATAGATAAATAACAATGACTTTGATTATGATAAGTATTTAATAAAATCACTAACAATAACAAAATTTGAATATAATTATATTTCAACATAATATATGTGTTGTACAATTATTAAATGAATAAGTGGCTAAGCATGATCATCCTTCATTTCCTCTCTTCAATATCTAGTAATCCAGTCATAATGTATCATTACGAAGGATAATAATTAATTAGCCCAATTTATTAACTTAAATTTTACAATGCAAACTAAATTTAAATCTTCATACAATAATAGTATATGTACACACAAACTAACATTCCTATCCTTGGTGAGTATATCCCAGAAATAGGATTTCTTAAGTATTATTTTATACTGTGGAAACAGCTTCCTAATGACATAAAAATATGATAGTAAAGATCAATTATACTAGAGTTTTAGCCATATATTCCGAATAACAAAGATCTAACTAATAAATTAATTGTAACAAACATTTTACATTTATGATTAAACATTATAATTATCCTAGTATAGGTAGCTAATATTACGAAATTTTATCTTCTAGTCTGTAAATAGTTAAACTCATTATTAAGCAAGTTTGGAGGTTTCTATGTATACCTTTTTATTAATAATTTGAGAATACTAATATTCCCAATCTCTGCTCTATATAGTTTTAAATTATGATGGGGTGACATTTGACTTATTATCAAATAAAAGAAATTAAAATTTAAAAAAAATACAAAAAATTTTTTTTTATATAACATTAATCCAGGGTAGTCGAGTCGAAGTTTAAATTGGTGACAATTCATATTGATAAATATTCAAGGAATTCTATTTTCATGAATCTTTCTTTTTCCTCATTTTAAATCCACTTTCCCATGTTCAAATATCGTTTGAATATTCCAATGGCGATTCCATTCTTTCACCTACAGTATTCCTTTCTATCCAATAATTTTCCTCAGTTCGTTGTAATATATTCTGGTGTTATATTCAACATTGAGGTAGAAGATGATTTCCATTAGAACTCAAATCTAATATCATGGTAGTATGACAAACCCTTTATCTCTACAATGTTTACTTTCTTTTAGCCAGACATAGCAATGTAACTGTGTTGATAAATTTATTTGACGTTCCTGGTTTTGTTAAGAATTAATAGCGAATTTATAATTTCACATTCCCGAAATAAGCTTGAGACGATTTCTTACTTTTAACGCTAAAATTCAATATTATTATAAATACTGATAATTCTACAATTTGTAAAGTAACTTTACAAAACGTTTAGTCCATTCGTATTAATACACACAGTTTTCTATTTCATATTTTTTTCCTCTTTGAAGATATGATAATTCAATGGCAGGCATTATATAGTTTTAAATAGTGGATTCGAGTTTAGATTTTGTTAAGCTGTTTATTAACTAGACACTGTTATGTTCAAATCTTTTTTTTTTTAAAGAAAAGAAGTCTTTCATTTTATCTTCCTACTAGCCATTGCATCACGTTCTTTTTTATATATTATTTTTCACGTTGATTTGAGTTCAATTTTTTTTTTTTATTGTTATGTCACTTGAATATCTGAATGTTTAAGGTAATGGGTTAACAAATACTAAAGTTTAATTATTGTTTCTTTCCTTTGATAATTTTGAAAATGCTTGCTTTTTTTTTTTTTTTTTGAAGTTTAATTATCTATAAGTCAGTATTGTCCAGAATAATCAAAAATATAATTCTGAATGACTAATTTACGCAAAGTTATTAGTCAATCATTAACGATGGTTTTGATTATTGTTAGTGGTAATGGTCTTTACAATTGATGTGTGTATGGTTGGTTTCATGTATCCTTACATCCCCCCCCCTCCCACTTAAGGGATTAAAATAAGAATAATACATTTATTTTAATTCTCAAGTTTTTATTTATGTATACAAAAAAAAAAATTCTTTATTGGTACTTTTCTTTCATTCTTATTTTGACCAATGTAATCTGATTTTACACCTATTAGAGAATTAATTGTGTGAGGAAATTACTGTTTTTCCTTGCTAAGATTTTAGTATTCGGGCATTATATGTGCCACGGATCTCACTTCCACAAGTGTTGCAAAATTTGTGAAATATGAAATCTTGGGATTTACTGACATGTGGGCTCTTTAGGAAAACTTTATCATCTATTTTAAATTGGTGATTTGATTATGTTTTTATTATGTCTTTGGATCATTTCTGCCATCTTTTTGAGGGCTTCCTTCTGATCTCTTTCTGCATCTATAGGTGGTTTCATAGTTATTGGTATATATTTTTGAAACAAAATTGGGATGTTTTGGTTCAATTGTAGCCTAATGGGTGTGAATCCAGTGAATTCATTAACACTCTAATTTATGTAGTTGACTACATGCTGTGTGTGTTTTACCCACCCTTTATGCTTATCCTCTAAATAAGCCCTAACCAAATGTCCAAATTCCTGCATCACACATTCAGATGAGTTTGATTGTGGGTTTCTAATAGAAGTAAGCACGTATTATTTGGTGTTTCTCTATCCATTTATTCCATTCTTTGGATAGGAAAGGGGTACCATGATCAGTTAAGATGGTCCCAGGCTTTTCTATCTTTTTAAAATGGAAGGGGTCTAATACTTTGATAGTATATCTAGTAATAGCTTGGGGTATTGGATAGGCTGACATGAATTTTGAAAACAGATCATAAGCTACTAATAGATACTTGTTTGTTTGATGGGGGCAAAGGTCCATAAAAATCTATAACTTTCTGATGTAACTGAATTTACAAAACTAAGGTAAAATTTCTGTTTACTGGCTTACCTTTTAAACATATCTGACACTTTTGAATCTCATTTAAGATATCCTTGTACATTCTAGGTCAGTAAAACCAGTTTTTCATTGTTCAGTTTTGTGGGCACCGTAGTGCATATAAGCAATGTACCTATTGTACAAGTGGGTTTTTTAATCCATTTGTTTTTCCACCTGCATAATGCAGGCAATGATTTTCAAATTATAAACATCTGGGTTTAGGTTAAGATTAACGGAAATCTACACAAGCTACACATGCGCTTTTTATACCTTCATTTCCATCTTTCTTTCTAGTTTCAGGAAAGGTAAGTCTTATTTTGCTACGATAAAAAATAAAAATTTTATGATAATTTTTGTGATCAAGTAAATTGAATTTTTTTGTCTTTCTCTCATTTTTTTTGTTAGTTACTGGAAAAGTATTCGACATGAAAAATATATCGGTAAAAATAAAACTTTTTACTAATGTATTTTAAAGACAACGTTATGGGGGCCTAATGGTAAGTATTTATTTTTCTATATTTTTTAATGATTATTTTATTTTTATATATTTTTTAATTATTATTTTATTTTTATATATTTATATTTGATAAAAATATATGAAAAAATTATTATTGAAATTAACATAAAAAAAAAAAAGCTCATGATTGTGTACATTTATATCATGAATTATCTGCATTTTTTTGCTATGATGCGGGCCTGGGTCCAGTATGTGAATTAGGTGATATGAGACAAAGATTTATCTAACATATTTTGCAAATATTTATGACCCAATTTAGATTTTTCTATAATGTATTGTCTGCATTTTAATAATAATAAAAATACGCAAATGCTAAAAGTAAAGATTTTGACAGTATATAAACTTAGGTCGATTATACACTACTGCAAAGTAAATTTCAAAGCTGCATATCAAATGCAAAGAGTGGTAGCAGTTGATGAAGCTATTACTAAATTTATGGTCATAGTAGCATGAAGCAATATGAGCCCTCAAAACCTATAAAGATAGGATAAATAATACAACATTTTGAAGGGCTATTAGGAAAAATTAAAGTACTAATGTCTTTATTCTACAAAGTTTTCATGTGATGGATTACCTTAGGTAAGTGTTCTTATATACTAATTTTTTTAGAACTTTTATGATGAATCCAACTAACCTACTAACAAAAATATAATTTTAAGTTGTATGCATGATAATTTAGAATTTATGAAATAATATGAAAATAATTACTACTAATATTAACTTTTACTCTTTTTTTTTATTACTTTGAATATCAATGACTATATTTTTTTCAGCTTAATTACATTCTTTGGTGTTTGATCTTTCAAACTATATTATATCATTTTTTATTAATAAAAACTTAAGTTATGATAAAATTTGTGGCTTAGCATAATTTTTTAAATATTCAGTATGGCTGCTTTGCAAGCGAAGAGGTTTAATGCTTCAGGTATTACTATCCTCCACCCATCTATATCATTGTCCAGTTTATATTTCAAGACCTTATTGTCTACCTTATATTGTTTGGGATTATTAACTGTCTACAGAATTTCCTTTTTGGTTAATGTTTTAATGATTGGGTTGTGGATATTTATTAAATCGTTCTCTACATTTTCATTAATCATTAAGACAATATTCATAATGTTGTTCTGATCTACATGAATTTTGACTTCGCACATCAGGTATAATGTTTTCATATCCTTTACAGTATTTCACTGTATAGTTGAAATTCTTGTAATAACAGGCTCCATCTAACAAGGTATTTAGTTAAGTAGCTGTGATACAAGAATTCGAGGCTTTTGTGATCTGTAATCACTATTACCTCTGATCCGAAAAGCATCTGTCGAAATTTCTGAAAAGTCCACACTATTGCTAGTGCTTCTTTTTCAGTAAATGTATAATTTATTTCTGGACCATTTAAGAGATGGCTAATAAAATAGAGAGTTCCTGTCTGGCCATTCTTCTGGATTTGGGATAGTTACTCTTAGTCCATAACCGCTGCTATCTGTTTGTACGATAAATGGTTTATTAAAATCAGGAAAAGCTAACATGGTTTGCTCTAAAAATCCTGTTTTAATTTTAGCCAATGCCTCATCTTGTTCTTCAGTCCAGTTCCATTTCTTATCTTTTCTTATGAGTTTCAATAATGGTTCCATATGATCAGAGAATTGGTAGAAATAATTATAAAAATTACATAATCCTAAAAATAATCTGATTTGCTTTTAAATGTTGGTGGATTTAGGGAAAATCTGTATAGCACTAATCTTATCACGATGAGGTTAAATTTCATTACAACCGATGATGTGACCTAAGAAGACTACTTCATTACTGTACCGGTCAAAACATGTTTATCCATCTAATATGAGCTGGAACTCACAAAATGTACTTCAAACCCAGTCAAGCCCGAGATTTAGATCAAGGACCAGCCTGAATTCGAACACACTCTTTAAGCCCCAGATCTAACATCTAATGAATAACATAACAGTGATGGCACATGAGAATTAATTCTTAATCCGGCCGACTAGCAAGGCTGAGTAAAACAATTAGACATCTATTAACTATGATTAAACTAACATATATATAAGCATGGATGTAATATGTGGAAGTGGAGAAAAAGGAATTTGAACTACTCAAATAAGTTAGACAATAAAAATATAGTTTAATATACTGACAAATTATTATACATTTGTAAATTAATTATATACATTAGTGTGTGTGTGAATGAGCAAGCGGTCTACCAAGCGATAGAGGATTACATAGTGTCATTCACGCTATTATTTCTCATATGCTCTTTATTAGCTAAAAAAAATACATTATAAATAAGCACACATCTTTGGTGGGTACAATATTAAGATGCCAATCAGTTATTAGAAAGAAGTTACCTAAAATTGCTATTAACACTTTGGGTTATGGTTCTGAAACGTGGTGACTAACATATGATTTAGGGGAGCATTCTGAGATTCACTACAGATATAAATACAAACTATTTTCCTGCCATTGCGGTCGTGAAAATACATAAATACATTTGACAATTTATTGAAAATTATTTTCATTAACATTTACGAGAAGAACGCTTTATTTTTCCCCAAGGCATATAGATACTCTTAAATACAGAAATAAGTTATGATGGTAGGACTGTATAAGACTGAAATAAATTTAATTAATAAAATAGAAGTAGTTGGCATTTATATATATTTTAAGCAGAGCGCAATTTTAATATTAGAGCATTAAAACTGGGTCATGAAGCAAAAGAAATAAATATACGAAGAAGTTTGCGGTACTGACATTATAACCAAGAAATAACAGGAAAAGTCATGCTTCTGGACGAAAGACGAAGTGGATGGGCATAGCATGTGCCAGACTTAGGGATCACCACCAGTGGCCTTTTTATACGAAGAAAGAATATGCATAGTGTGTGCCAGACTTAGGAATCACTGCCAGAGGCATTTTTATACAAAGGCGTGAAAAGGAATCTATAGGTTCGAACTTGTCGCAACCCCCAGATTAAGATTAGAAGAACGTAATATATCTATATATGAAGATAGGCTAAATGTCAGTAACGCAGTAATGATACATGTCACTAACGACCTTGAATAAATTTTACTGCTTTAAAATAAATGACCCTTGTTTTTGAATGCTATAATTTAGACAAATAATACGCTATGCAGTTTTATAGAGATTTACATTTCATTTACTTAAAATATACTTGAAGATTTTATTTAGCAAAAGTAACATTAAGATTTACCCCCATCTCTTTCTGTTATTTAAAATAAATCAATCCCACCTTCGTTGATTTTACAATAAATGAAATATATAAGTACTTTATTTGATATTTTAAGAGTATGTAAAAATAAGAAGACTGGCAGGTAAAAAAAAAAAAACTATTGGGTCACTCTTTCCGAATTAAAAAAAAAAAAACATTTAAAAAGATTTCAAAGCGTTAATTAGCTTGAGTTCTGGATTCACCCTGGATAGAAAATCCAGGGTTAAACAATTATATTTTATACTAAAACATAAATAAATGTTGACTTGTAAAAACAATCTGGCGAGTGTATTAATTAATAATGCATTGTTTTAAATGGATGTTAAAAACCTTAATTCATGAAGGTTTACTTTAAAAAAAAGAAAAGATTTTGGAAATTCAACTCATCATATTGCGTTAAGATTGGCATATTAATAACTAAAATAGACATATAAAATCATGTAATAAATAACTGTAAATAAATGATTGACTGCACCAAAGTTAAAGAAAGTTAGAGCATATGAGAGAAAATTAGATTTATAAAATCATTTAAGAGCAAAAATCATTTAAGAGTAAAAATCATTTAAGAGCAAATTACATTTACATATTAATTTCAAAGATAGAAAATTGAACAATACGTTAGAAATCTTGATAGCAGGATTTGAGATTAGTAAGGCTAGATTCATTTCCAAATAGTAGCATGAAAGTTTTCTTGCACAAATTTAATGTCTATTTTTAAAGTACGGCTCATGCATGGCAAATTGAGGATCCAAATGAATTGTTCTTGGTGACAGCAAGCTTCTACTTAGCATACTAAAGTTTTAGGTTGGGCTTTTACTTCATTCTACGGAAGCATGATATTATGGCAGCAGCAGATGATGACCCAATAGGGCCGAAAAGGGTGGTGGATTTATTACTACATAATTTTAAGTTTCAAGCGACATGTAATATGTTTACAATCAGTTCTCTCAATAGTAGCTCCTCTACCTTGTCTCTCAAAATTCAGCCATTTTATCCTTTTTCTTTATCGGTTGTTTTTGAAGATGTAACAGTAAGATAACATCCAAAAATAAATTCAAATCTATTTCCAGATTAGAAATAGATTTGACAAAATGTTTATAACAAAAATATCTCTAATCTTAATCCCATTTTAAGTAAAAACTTTAATTAAAAATACCTTCCCCAGATTAAAACAAGTGCTTCCAACCCTTTAATTATTTTTAGACAATTACTGTAGCATCTTCCATATTGGATTTTACAAAATATACAGTTTAAAAGAAAAAAAACAAGCAATTTAAAAAGAAAAAGTTTAAAAAAATGATGTATAATAAAATATTTAAAACATCAATCTTTTGTTAGTAATTTTGCTCCTATATATATATATATATTTGAGCCGCACCTATGTATTTTAATAAAAAGAATTAATAATCGTAAAATTAATAATAAAAATGTTAATTTAAAAGTTAAAATTTTATAATGTAGGTGCGCATCTCGAATGTATACATAAAATATATATATACGACAAAAGGAGCGAGATGGGATATAGGGTAAACACAGGTTAGTAGGTGGAAACATGCAGCTCAATCTTAAGCTAAGATTGACTGCTTCATTACATACTAGGGTACTCTTTTTGAAATTGATCTTTATCCCTTTATCATGGCACTCTTTAAAGAAAATTTTTATATGTTGAAGATGTTCTTCAATAGTAGCTGATGCAATTATAACATCATCTACATATATAGTTGCTATCTGTTTGACCTCAGGAGGTAGTGTTTGTAGGCCAGCATCACTATCAATCAATCCAAATGGCATCCTATTAAATTCCTAAATAAATCCTTCATACTGAAATGACATGTATTGGCGATCTTCTGAATGAAATTCTATCTGCCAATAACTTGAGGTTAAATCAAAAGTAGAAAATACTTTCCTATTTCCAAATTTCATGAATAATTCGTGTATGGGTGATGGTATATACCTATCAGGAATAGTTATTTTGTTTAGCTGTCTTGCATCTAAACAAAATCTCATCGACCCATTTTTCTTCTTCACTGTCACAATTGGGTTGCAATATGGTGAAGAGCATTTGGAACTTATTCCCCAATCAATCATTTTATTAATTTGTTTGGATATTTCTCCCCGGTATTGTTATGGGATAGGATACCGATTGAAATGGTTGGTCATGAAATAATTTTATTCTTTGCTGAAATCCTTCTATTACTCCTGGTATTTCAGAGAATATCATCCGGTATTCATCAATGATAGATCGCAACTTGTTTACATCATCATTTTTAATTAGATTAGATTCGGTGATTTTTTTTTTCTATGAGTGCTTCTGGTACATTTGATAACATACAATCAGTTTCAGGCAAGTCATATTTTGGCAGTAATGTCATCCCTAAAACCTCATCACCTACCCTGACTAACTTGATCATACAGTGGTTCATGTGCAAGAAGTCTATCCCTAAAATGACTTTGTGTATAAGGCCATTTAATATAAGAAAGCATGATAGATAACTGTTTGGCTGATCTTTAATTCGATCCAGATTTGTTTTTGTACTAGTTTGGCTTTTCTATTGTTAGCCAAGGTAACCTGTATTGACCTGAGTGGTGGGATCTTAATATTTGGATTTTTATTTATCATTTTATTATAGAATATATCACAAATTACTGATAATTGGCTACCAGTGTCTAACAAAGCCTTTATTAGTAAATCCTCAAACAATATTTGTAAAACATAATTAGGTACTTTATCTTCCCATGAACATGTTAAGTTAGTGATTTCCCTAGCTAATGTTTTACTTTTGTTCCTTTACTTTAATATGGTTCCTTGAGATGAGGAACTATGTTTCAGGTACTATTTTAGTTTATTTTAAGAATAGTTTTAGATGTAGTTTTATTACACACAGATTTCAATGTTTTTTGTGGGTTGTTGGGAGTATTTATAATAGAATTGTGATTGTCTAGATATTTGTTGTGTGTTCTTCCATTGCTGCTGTGGTCATTCTGATTTGACTTTCTCTTCCAATGATGGGGGTCATTATTATTTTTTCCTTTTTTTATAATTGATAGCATTGACTGGTATTCCTTCTTTTCTTTTTTCAGTAATTTTGTTTATCATATGATGATCGTTTATATCAATGTTACTTAAAAGATCTGCAACTTCTTCAATGCTCTGTGCATTGATGCAGAGTAAAGATTGTTCTATTTTTAATGGGGGATTATGTTTCCCAATTCTTGTGATTTGATTTTCACTTAAATGGTATGAATTTAGGGTTTTCAATTTGACCACCTGTTGTCTAAAAAATTTAGTTAAGGTTTCTCCAGGTGTATTTCTATATTTTTCTTGGAGTAGTTGATATAGTAATGCTTCTTGTCAATCCTTATTCCAAAAATTTTTCATTAGTAACTCCAAGTATTCATGAAAAGTATATGGTGTTTAAAATAATGACTCCCACTATGATAGTGCCTTGTCTTGTAAGTGACGGTAAGCCACTATAAATTTTTCCCCTTCTGACAGGCTAGTATTGACTGAAAAGTATAAATTCAGGCTTCTTAAATGCTCAATTGGAGCCTCATTCGTAAAACCTTTGAATATTTTAAGTTTTACGAATTGGTTAATAGTATTCATTTGAACATTGTTATTTTTATTACTTATCTCATTTGGTTTATTTATAATTGGCTGTATTATTTGTTCATCAATTTCTCTCATTGGTCTGTTGAAGGTAGTTTCTTCCATACTATACATTTGAGGTAAATTCTCTGCTTCTTGATTAATATTGTATGGATCATTCACTTTATTTTGTTTAACATCCACACTATCTATTTTTTTTATGATGAGATCTAATTTTTCTATCGTTATATCACATTCATTTTTCAATGTTTTAATATTTTGAACATCTTGTATTTGCTTTTCATTTAATATTTGTAATTTACAAGAGAATTCGTATTCTAAATTTTCAAATTTTTGATTTATTGAGCTGTTTATGCTTTATACTTGACTTTGTAAGTTATTTTGATCCTCAATTAACTTTTCAACATTGTTTTTATTTTGGATGATTTCAGCTTCAATTAAATTTTATTAGATCCAATATACTTAACATCATTTTCTAGTGTATTAATTTTTTTTCCATAATTTTCTAATTTGTGATCTTGTTCTTTTATACACTCGTTCATTTCCGAATGTAATCTCTCTACCTTACTTATCTATTCCTTTCTGGTATTGTTTCTGATTTTCTAACACTTCAATTTTGAAATCATTATAAGGTATATATGCTTTCAATGAGAAAAGGCTCGTCCAGTTACATATGCTACCAAAATCTGTGGGGCTGTTAAATAAGAACTTAGGAGTATATTTCATCCTGTTACATATGATGTTCTTCGATTGGGCTATTTTATTGTCCATTGCACATTTTCAATCTAATATAACTGCTCATTCCGTTACAATACCAATAACAGAATCATAGAATTTTCTCACATACTACCAAAAGCAATTTTCCCTATCTTACTCTAGAGCAAGAATTCCCAAACATTTTTCAGCTGTGACCCCTTTATCAAAAACTTTTAAAACTGCCGACCCCTAGTCATTTACTTTATCTACTCAAATTAATATATTTGAATGTACTCCATATTAAATATTTCACAAGGTATCAAACTTTTCATTTTAATCACTTGCAATTAATGATTGAAAAAGATAAAAGGACTATGGAATGTGGCATTATCTTGTGCAACATTTAATATTGAAACCTGCACTAATAAAATTAAAGCAAAAAAATATGAGCAGAGTTTTTTTTAATTTTTGATATTTATGAAATATGTAAATTCAAAATAAGTACAAATATTGAAACCACTTTATTAAACATAAAAATAAAGTGAAAAAAATCAACATATTCAGACAAAATTAAACATCAACAAAATTACAACAATAAAAGATTTTAATCAGAATTACAAGAATATCAAATAAATTAACTTGGAAAACTGAATTTAATGAGATGAGTACATTGGTGATCTGTCAACAATTTATCTATGTCTAGTTTTAAATTAGTGAATTGCATTCTCAAATCCTACATTAAGTGATATGCAATTGATGTCTGTTCTGAAGCAGGTTTAAAACTACAATGAAACCTCTCTCTACCAGTTACAATGATGGAAATGCCAGCAAATACTTTTGTACAACAGTATTGTCTGCATTTTTTTTTGGTTCAGTCATATTATTATTATAAAAAATAAAAACTTTTATTAACAAACAATTTTGACAGCCTGTGATAAAAAAACAAACCAATAAAGTATGTACTTACTTGAAACAGAAGATTTTTGTTCAAACTCAAATAAATAAACTATGCCCTCTGATTTTCTTTTTCATAGTACTACTCCACAATAAATAATTACATTCAAAGTTCAAATCACAAATAAGTACATGTCACATCAAACGAACCAATTTATAGTGTTTTATGAAAGCATGACCGTACAAGACTGATAGATTCTGCTAATATCGAATATCGTCTCATCCCATCATGAGCAAGTGCAGACATGCAATGGTTTTCATGTCCGCACTTGCTTTGATATGTTCAATAAGACAATACACAGACATGTTTCTGCTACATGTATTTTCATGCATTCTTATGTATGACTCTTTTAATGACACATTTTATCTTATCGTTCGCAAGTTTGTTTATGTAATGTGTTTTTATCAAAAAAGTGGGAATTTTTTCATTATTTTACTTCTTAATTAGATACCTATCGGAATCATAGATATTTTAAAGTAACAAACATGTAGCAGTAGTAAGGGGATCTATTTTTGCTATCACTGATGCCCAAATTTTTTTAGTGAAACTATCAACCCCTAATGAAGATATTATAGCACTATATTATGTAGTGTTGGCTCTAAAGTAAGGCGAAATGTTCTTTAAAAGTATAAGAGTAAGCATTTGAGAAAGTCATGTGATGCTATTGGTGGTATTAACATTTACAATCATAGACATTTAGTAAAAGTAATAATTACTGGTGGCTGCATTCAGTAATGATACTACATTTATACAAATGTATACACTAGATTTCATATATTAAACACATCCTTGTGACACCAGAAAAATATCACAATATAAATGCTCTAAACTTGATTTCTTATGTCTTTCCATATATTCTCTAGACTTGAAATTTATTATGATTTGTGCAAAGCGCTCAAAACAATATCTGCTATGTCCCCCCCCTTCCAAATTCACTAATGCCACAAAACTATAAAAAATGATAAACAAGAATGTGTACTTGCTCCGACTTTGTTTTCAATTTTTATGAGTGGTTTTTGGAATTGTTCATGGGTGGCTTAGTCAAATAGAGATCAAGATACAATATAAGTTTGTTGGTGGAATTTTTAATTTGAATTGGTTTTAAAAAAAAGCAAGAACTTCTTGGGTTCTGGATTTACAGTATACTAATGATTGTGTTGTTTTGACCAATACAAAACGCGATTTACAAAATATTTTTAATATCTTAAATTATAACTTATAAAAATCTCAGTTTAATAATTAATGTTCAAAAAACTCAGTTCTTTATCAGCCAGTGATGGAAAAAAAATCCTTAGCAACTTTAAGCTCGGTTGATTATCAACTTGAAAATGTAAATCAGTTTAAATACCTTGGTAGTTTTATAAATAGAAATGTGGACTTAAAATGATGAATACCAACACAGATTCAATGTGCTGCTGCTTTTAACAAGTTAAAAGATAGAATATTACATCATAGGAATTAAGTTAACTAAGATAGCTATATATGAAGTTATTTGATCTAATTTATTGAATGGATGTTAAACTTGTCCACCCTATTTGGCAATATAAAGGCATTAGAAAAGTTTCATTTAAGGATTCTCCCTAAAATTTTAAAAATACAATGGCAAAATCATAAAGCCGAATAAAACAATATATTCTTCAGCTTTCATGATGTAAGATTACTAAGTTCACTATTATAAAATCAAAACTTCATTGGAATGGCCATATAAAACGAATGAACAATAGAAAACTTTCTAAAAGGGTGTTTTATGGTAAATTTGATTGAGTTTCATAAAAGAGATAAACTCTGTCTACATTGTAAGAATTATCTCAAAGACATGCATTGTGAAGATGTGGCAGAGAACAGAATCCATTGGAGAGCTATAACTCGACAGAGTATTGAAATACTGTATTTCAGAAAAAAAGTTTTCTGCTGAGAAACTAAAGAACAATATCATAAAATAACAAGTAAACAGAAAATTGAGCCAGCATGTTTTTATATGTGAATGTATTGTGGTTCATAGATTGTTTTGTATAACCACTGCAAAACTAATTTTTAGAGTAGTTTTTTTTTTTTATCTCTTTCTCTCTCCTTTCTATTCTTCCTTTTTTTTTTTTTTTGGAGTTGGAATGGCCATACTCATTTTTGAGCGGCTGTTTATTATTAGTACTAATATTCTCTGTATGTGTATATATAAATGTAGCAAAATTTAACAAACGATATTGATAAAATTTTGCAGAAAAATTCTTGGAATAATAATGTTTCAAAAACATGCCATGAAATACTATTAAATATCTTGAATATGCAACAAACACCAGTACATTTTCAGTTGTAATGCAATAAAAATTATCTTTCAGTGTTTTTTTTTTTTTTTTTAGAGTTATTTTCAGATACAACATTTATGCATAACAATGTCCACTTGGAAAATGTTGATATGTAAAACATATAATCCTGATATAACAGTAAAGCCAGTTAAATCCTATTTTCCTAAACATTACTGTAATCCTATCAACAGACTCAGGACTGCTCATAACCACTTTGTAATTTTCTTTCTGGATTTAATAGCCTCTGACTTATATAGTTATGGCTAAACATAAGCCACTAACCTTTAGTTGATGATTGTCAGATCTGTGCACATAATGACAGAAATTAAGAATTTAATAAAGCCATTAGTGAATCTAACTCCTGGTTGGAATATTTATAGATTCCTTTATAATATTTGTTAATTTTTAGTTGTCTTTTAAAAAAAAAATTCATACATCAAATAAATAAAGTCTATCAAATAAAATAATTAAAAAAATAAATTAGCAATATCATTATTATAAATTAAGCCTCCATTTTGAAACCCTATTTAGAAGATCAAAATATCTTTAGCATCAAATTCATCCATTATTACCTAGAAAAAAATCACTAAAAAAAATAAAAAATTTTATAATTCTCTAGAGAGAGAAATACTATAACCTTACAAAAACTCACTAAAAAATAATAATTAACATCAAATTTCTTGGACAAATCTCCTAAAAAATGCTAAGATATTCCCCAACACTGAACTTACAAATATAAATTCTAGTATTCTCAGTAAGATAACTAAACAGACAACTAAAAAACTAAAAAACTTATAAAACAATGAAAAAGATGACATTTTAGCCTCTTCTCCGAGTTTTGTCATATGATCAAATGTAATCATAATAACAAAGTTTTTCCACAAACAGTTTTTAAATACTCCACATAAAAAAAAAAGAAAAAAATTAAGGTAAAAAATCACTATTTCAATGAAAAGAGAAATGGTATTGCTGGAAGTGATATTTTCTAATGTAAAATTGAAATAGGCAATACTGAAAATAGTAATGTCCTATATTACATCCTTCAGATGGCCTGTTTGGGCCTACTTTGTAAGTAGTATGCATTAATATGAGAAACTCCTTTACTTGGAAATTTCAAGACATCTATCATTCTTGTAATAATGCACATTTTTTTAAAATCTTTGGTATCACATCAATTCTTTCCAGAATGTATGTTAAATATGTTTTAACTATTTTTCTTCCAAACAACTTCTATTGGAGATAGTCATATATTATAGTAATCACTATTCACAAAAGAGAATTTTTAGTATGTAATATTTAAAAATTTCCCATGTAATAAGGCAGATACCTAAATTTTAAAATGAGTGATTTTAAACAACATGCATGTACTTTATAATGTCAAACAAAAATATCATTCCATTCAGATAGATGGTGAAGCAATGGATCTGAAGCCCGATCCATGCTTCACATCTTCCTATAAACTTAATTAGTATTGTAGACCTGAATTAAGTTTATAGTTCAATATCAGCAGGGTTTTGCATTAGAGTTAAAAATAATTATGCTTATCAAATGTGTTTTACATTTAAATATTTTGTTTTAAATAAATTTCATTCTATTAATAAAAATTGCTTAACCTATTAGTCAAACATATATATACATCTAGCGTATATATATGAGTTAATGCAAAATTCTGCTGAAATAAAATGCTTATTCTACTATAAAAAATAATATATTGTTGTTAAAATTTTGTTAAAATATTTAGTATGATTTGATTTTGAGATAAGCCCACCAACATTTCTAAAAGAATGTATATTTTAATTAGTTAAGCCCATTCAAGTGTGCTTAAAGATGGCCTTCTCTTTCTTTCTTTTTAGTTAATAGAATTCAAACTTTAAAGAAAGAAATTTAGAGTAAAAAAGTAAAAGTTATTTTTAGAAAATGTTGCTTTGAAACAAAGGAGCATGGGGAGGCTTATCAAGATCTCAGATCATACAAACAATAGAAGGTAGTTAAGAAAAAAGTTATAAAAGGGGAGGACAAAAGAGGAGATTCATTCAGATTTTGCTATTGGAAGAGTGATATCAGATTTTGCTATTGCAAGGTTGATTCAAGATTTTGCTATTCAGTTTCATTCAGATTGCTATTGGGTTAGTCCTTAGAAAAAAACTCTCAGAAATTTTTTTGTAAATTTTTTCCAAAAAGTCTACAATTATCGTCTACAAATCAGAAGAAGTTTGAACCTGCTCAAGCTAAAAATCGTATAAGTATGATGGATTCTAATTGCTAGGCAAATAAATAGCTTTCGCTGGGTTCCTCAATACCAGAAAACGTATACTGTCATCTGAACTCTGTGCCGTGTCTGGAGGACTTTTGTGAAACCATGCTACTGATTTCCACTTTCCTTGTCGGTCGAACACATCTCATCAGACGGATCAAGCTACGCCCGTCGATGGAACATGACCAAGAAATAAGGACGGTAATCATATCTCTCCTCATGAACTATTCATTATGCTACCCTTTTTGTCCATACTTTTTATAATTGCTTTCTTGAATATTTATGAAATGTTTGCTTAATGATATTTATAATGTAACTATTTTTATTAGACTAGTTAGATATATGTATATGTGATCATCTACTTAGATAGTTAACCCCTTTTCTTCGCTATTCTTCATTACTCCCATGTAAATATTTTAATTTCATTGGGTTAAGTTTATTAGTTAATTGTTCATATAAAAATCCCTTTCCAGTTTTATTCATACTTGTAAAATTTAGTACGAGTAAGTTTCTTTTTTTTCTGTTTTGTTGTTTGCCAATTTGATCTCGATAACGCTTCTTTTGTTCGCCATTAGCTTCTTACGTATGTCAGATTTAGCGATATACATCTTAAATGGTTTTAAACTCTGTTTTAGTGCAAAGCAATTAGAAACTGCTTTTGGAAAATTTTTATTATTACACATTATCGAGCAGATTCGAGTTGACAATGTTTAATAAAACTGGGAAGGAAAGATTTAGACCTCAAGTATATTAATCGGGTTTTCATTGTCTCATTAGTTATTCAGAAATTTCGGGAATAGCGAAGGCCATTAAATTATTAATAATATTTCAAATGTCATTTATTAAAGATATTTATTTCACTAAAAGCTTGTTCAGTTATCTTTTAATGCTTTGTTTTACTTTCAAATGATCCAGGCACGCAGAACACATATTTCTAAGTATTTTTGCAATTTAACTATTTAAGCTCCGCAGGTGGTTTTGTCCATGTATCCCGCTGATGCTAAGCTCGTGGCTCGGGAAGAAAATATCTATGCGTGTCTCAGATAGTGTTGTTGGTTCGTGGGTTAGTCTCGAGAATATACGAAGAGGGCAGGGGTCATAGTATTCTTGATTTAATATCTCGCGTATGAGTGGCCCCGAGGTACCTTCGCCTAGTATTCGAACTGGGTTAAGCCAACATACATCATCTGACCGTCACAATGGGGATACAGCAGTAATCTTTGAATTGTTTCATTTCAGCAAAAAATTGTTCACTATTGATTGTTGATCTACGAATATTGTACCATTTTCTCCATAACCAACATAAACCAAATCTTTTCATTTCATTCATGTAAGTCACATTTCCATAATTGAAAGCCACTCTATCCTGAGATAAGTTAATACAGAAATATTAATATAGTCCCACCCATTTCTTGCTATGACAATTTAATAAATTAATAACAGTAGCTGCTACTAAAGGGTTCATCAATCCATTCCTAAAAGCAATTGCTTTTAGGATGAATCAAATCTAGCAGTGTTCTTTATAGTAAATATTTGTTTATCAAAAATCCAGAACTTATTGACTTATAATGATCAGTATAGACACTTTAAGACTCATTTGTTGTCGCATTTTAAGAATGTTATTCTTTTTATCAGAACTTCAATATTATATATTTTAGAAACTTTCTTACATTGAATATTTGAAAATAAAAAAATTATTGTATTTAAAAACTTTTTCACAGAACACTGGAAAAAAGTCCATTCTACAGGATTTAGAGCAAAATAGTGAACTACTTTTCCCTAAAATGGTCACAGGAAATGCATTCATGATTGCTTTATAAGGACCACCCGCAATTGTTTTCTCTATAAAAAATTTAAGACAAAACTCTCAGAATATTGATGAAGTAAGAATTAAAGGAAATCATTTATACTTGGGATTTCTCCATTAAATTAATTCAATAAAAAATAGAAGGAATGTGGATCATCATTGCTGGACAACAAGTCATACTATTAAAATCTTAAGGTCTAATCTGATCTGCTTCATGTAAGTATATCATAATATAAAAAATCTCTATCCAACACCAGTGCTAATAAATTTTGCTGTATTGACTAACAGGCTTTAGCAATTTATCTTAAATACAATGTAAAAAAAATTAAAATCAGTTTATATTAGTCAACCAATTCTATTTGAAGGGTTTCATTATTCAATAAAAAAGACTGCCCTAAAACTAATTTAAGATAGCTTAATTCACAGATACTAATTTGATATTTTGAAATTATATATATAATACAGCCTGAAATTGCAGTATTACTGCTGATAAACTCTATTTTGCGTTAGTGAGCTGGTAATCAAATTATGTAATAAAAAATTTATAATCTATATCTAAAAGCACCAAGGAATTTAACTTAGGTTATATACATCTCTGTTGAAGAATTACTTATCTCTCTGAAAATTAAGACTATTTCTTATTTAAACAGATTACACTTTAAAATCTATCTAAGTAAAGCATTTCATTACTAAATAATTCTATATTTATTTTTTTTAAAAAAAAGCATTAATGTCTTAAAATTTTTACTTTTTATTCTATTTCTTTTTTATATTTTCAACATTTTACAATGTTTATTTCTTTTTCAATGACCATACTTAAATCAATATCGCATTCCTATTAAATGGAGCCTCTTTTTGGTTTATATAAAACTCTTTATGTAGATTAAAAACATTTTTTTTTTTTATAAAATTAAGTTTTCCCTTTGTTTTAAATTTTCTTTTAAGTATATCATTTAGCAATCATATGCAAAAAAACAAGCATGGAGATACTAACTCCACAAAAAATAATAATAATGTGAAAAACAAGCAAAAATGAATTTTGTGATGATTATATGAATCAATTCATAAACAATAACTACATCATCATATATAACATTCCTTTAATATATTTATCTGTTATCTTGTGGTGCTATTGCTTAACCTCTTTTACAGAATACCTTTTTGAAAAACTTCAGTAACTTGCTTGACAGGCATTTCTCCATTATATTCTTCTCACTATATTTTCCAATTGAAAAAAAATTGATATTATGCCCTTTTAAAGACTTTGAAATAATGTTTATACAGCAAATAACATTTATCTCTCCATAAAAATTTTAATCAAGATTATTATAACTTTTTAGGAAATCAATTATTTTTCACCTCAAACAGTGAAAATGTGTCTTGACAATTAGTGATTCAATATCATCAAATTCTAATAAATGAAAAACATACTGATTTCTCTTACAACTTCATGTTCTAGCATTCAAAAATGAAATTTTCCAATGCTTTTATAATAAATGAACTGTTTCATTTTTATGTGGTATATTTTAAAAATATTCTATATACAATTAATTTAGCTGATATAGTTATATCACTATGACCTAATGATATAATTTGATAAATGTAACAGCAACATAATAGAGTCTGTATTGCACTTCAATATCCAAATCATTTTTCTAACAAAAAGATATTTAAACTGATTATTATTACTCAACTGAAAATCATTGAAGCTGCAATCATCATTATATTAAAAAATCAAAAAGATAAAGTTTTCAACAGCTTTTTTTTTTCTAAGCATGAATAAATATTTAATCCACGAGAATTTGTATAAAAACGAGCTTCATAGTGAAATTAGTAAAGACTTCAATAAAATAACCAATCTATCTCAAGTATTATGATGATATTGAAGACTTACGGTGTTTTACTTAACATATATATGTAATAGTTTGAATATTTTCACAAAAAATAAATGTTTACACTTATTTCATGATTAGGAAGAAGGGGGCTCCATGTATGATATACACTGTAAACACTTGTTTAGACATTCCAAATACCTGAAAGAAATGCCAGTCTGCTCTATTTCTCAGCTAAATGCTGGTTTGCTTTATTATTCTGCTAATGTCTAGATAGACTAACCAAAAACTTTTCCACCAAAGTTCACATTGTTAATCAAAAAATAGACCCAATAATATGAATGAAAAGTCTGGATTAGATAAGATTAATATTACGAAGAAAAACTTGTGGAGGAAAATTCTCAACCAATGAGAGTAGTGAAAGAGAAAAATAAAAAATTTAAATAAATAAGACCCATTGCAATAGCATGGAAGTTCTTAGTTTCATTTCAACTTAATATTTATAAAACTGTTTATTGGATTGCTAGCATATATTAGAAAGAAGAGCCTTTCATCAGACTTTTAAAGGACAAAAGAACATAGATCAGACCAAAACATATTTTAAGTATTTGATAAATAAAATGATGATGGTTTTAAATAATGTGAAGAGTTTCTAATCAAATAATCATAAGCAAAAGCATACAAGTATCATTACTTCATCATCATCATTTTCAACCATTATCAATCCATTGCAGGATGAAGTTCTTTCCAAATTTAATCCAGTTTCTCAAATCCACAATTTCTCTTCTCCATATCACATCAACAAATTTCCTTATTCCATCCATCCATTGCACATGGGGTTCCTTTCTGGGTGGTCTATAATCTCTTCAGATCCAGTTTAAGATTTTTACTGTCAATCCATTACCATCTTTTCTAGCACAATGACCATTTCAGTTTCATTTCAATCTCTTAATTCTTTCAGTAATGTCAATGATATCTATTTGTTCTTTCAACCAAGTATTTCACTTTCAATCCCTTATTATTATTATTATTCACAACATACATCTTTCCATATTTCAGTGAATGGTGTAAAATCTTTATATTTCTCTTCTGTTAAATATCTAAGTCACAGATCAGTAAGTATAAATCACTAAAACAAATATTAAAAATCCTTTTTAAACATATAGCTTTTTCTGCCAAAATCCTTTCTTTTCAAATATGAAAACATAAATTCTTTTAATATCAAGATATTTCTATCAAAAGTACTTTATCTAAGTTTAATTCTATGATTAATATCATCTATTATATTTTAATATGTATTAATAATTTAACCAGGTATTTGTAACTCATTATTGTTTTGTAATTCACAGTTATCAATATTTATTTTCTTCTTTTGAGAAAATCTATTGGGCATTACTTTTAATATTTTTATTATTTATCTTTAGTCCTTCTTACTTTTATCTGATAACTCTAGCCACATTTCCTGAAGTTCTAAAACATTATTTATACAACAACCATATTGTTTACAAAATGTACATAGCTCAAAATTTATGTGCACACACAATATATATATATTGTTCACAATATCCCTTTTTTTTTTGCCTGCTATATATATATCTTCTTTATTATAAAATTTTATATATTTTCCAACTTGTTAGGCTTTACATGTTTCAATATCTATCATTTGATAAACAAATTAATATGAATTTTTGTAATAAAAATTATTTAGCAGGAAAAAAAATTAATTACCTCTCTCTGAATAGAGATCCATTTGTAAATTATCTAGTTTCTGTTGAAGTTGCTGAATAATTTCATCCTTTTCTGAAGTAACTCGGTTCAAAGCCATGTTAAATGTAAACTATGAAAAAAAGTATACTAATAAAACAATGAATTTCAAGAATTAAATCACAAATCATCTATGTTAAGCTTACTTGTTTTTCTGCTAACATACTAGCTTTCATACTTTTGACTGCTTCTAGATTATCTTTTCTCAAATTTTCTGTTATCTTATTGATTTCTTCTTTATGTCGTGATCCTTCAGTTTCTACAGCTAATCTCACAGCTTCTACTTTGTCTTCTAAATGTTGTAACTGTTCTATTTCAAGAGCAACATTAACTGCTTTTAATGTTTCTTCTTTATGGCGTTCTTTTTCTTCACATAAAATTTGCTCAACTGATAATAAACTTTCTTCTTGCATTTTATTTGTTACTTCTACTACTGCTTCTTCTATAGCTTTAGTTGTTTTTTCTTCAATTTTTTCTTTCAATCTATATAAAAACTATAAATATAAAATTTATTAATGTTAATTAATGTGGATAGTATATTTTAAATAAAGATAGCCAATAAGCAATATATATCTTAATTTTAAAATAACTACTTTTAAAAAACAAAAACATATCTATCAAGTATTTAGTTTTAAAAAAAATCCCAATGGTATTCCATATTAAACTAAGTTATTTAAAGACATACATAAATAAATAAATGTGCACATTTTTAAAGAAACCAATAAATTATGATAGATACATGCTAACTTTTATAATATTCATTTTAATGAAAAATAAAAAAAAGTAACCATTCATTAATATTAACTAAAAGTAATAATCATTACACAATATATATTTACAAACCATAGCACATAAATTAACCCTTTGTAATATTAAACAAATTAGTACAATAGTTTATTAATTCACATATTTGTTACAGTTTATATGGATGTTATCTATATATATAAAATCCATGTAAATGTATCTTTGTCCATAAGACTGTCATGTGTCAAATTCACAACCAATTAAAAAAACTATTATGTGTGTCCATAATGCTGTCAAATTTACAAGTAAAAAATAAAAATAAAATTTAAATAACTATAACTAAAACGTAATTTATTTAATGACTATTTTATGCAAAGCAAATTATCCCACCCTTTATATTTAATAATTCATAATTTTATTACAAAGTATATTTTATGCACAGGAAGTAATTCCACCATTAATAAGGCAGATACATTTGCCAGAAAATAATTCCACAAAGCAAAAAAAAAAAAAATTGTTAAAGCAACCAATTAAAAAAAAAAAACTATTACAAAAACCTTTACATAGCCAGGGATTCTAACAAAAATATGGTATTTTACAAAAGACATGGAATAAAACTTTTTGAAGGAAAAAATAATCGGAAAAAATCAATGCATATGCTTTTAACTACAGTACAGAACTGAACAGATATAATATTTAAATCATGAAGAAAAAATTCATGTTTAAAATGTGATGATTAATGAAGGAAAAAAGTAGGTGCTATAGTACCGTATTTATATTTAGTTTTGGTTAGTGTATAATTTAAGTTGTGTAATTTGATATTGCATAGTTTGTGCTCCACAGTAATACCATGTGTGACTGAAATTTATTAAAGTAACCAATTAAAAAAAATTATTACAAAACCCATGGCCTTTCCATAGACTTGGTATATTCTAGTATATATATAAAACCAATCAATTTTAGATTTATCAATGCACTTATTTTTAAAATCTTTATCATAACTATCTTGTTAGGATAAATATTTCATTCACTTTCTCCTGTTTTATAAATATTTTTAAAAAATATATTTATATTTGTTTAATAAACAAGAATATAATATGATAATTTATGAAGTTTGGGAGATCTGGTGAAATAGTGCATTATGGAAACTTATCACACCCATTTTATAGGTAAAAGCAATTAATAAAGATTACATGAAATTAATCATAAGTGCTCTGCGATTTATTTATTAATTATATAGTTTTATATTATTTATATGTGAGTCTATTTATATACATATATACAAACACACAACATTATAATTTAATAATTTTAAAGGATTAAATAGATAAACATATTTGAATACTGCTTATTAACATCTGAGTATGTTTTTTTTTTCTAAATAAAATTATTAATGGAAATTTCCATGTATTAAAATATTTTCATCAAATATACATGAAGAATTATTTCTCCTCATGTTTTTTTCCAGAGTAGCAACTATTAATTTATCAAAAAGTTACATTTCTTGGGTGATAATATAAAAATTTTAAACAGTTTAAATAAGAATATTTAGATGTAAAAGAGAAAAATATAAGAAATGAGTAAAATAAAATATTTGTTCTCTCTCTCTTCAGTAAGTTTAGTGAAGACATTTCAAATAAAACATTTACATTGGGGGGGGGGGGTGAAGAGACGAGTAATTTATTAGATTAATCAGCTAGGTCATAACAATGAATAAGTCTTTCTTGGATTTTTGCACCTATATACCCACTTACATTTTAACATCCTTCATAGAAGATGAGAGATTAATAATCAAATAAATATTAAACTATATACCTATTCTCATCCCAACCATATCATTTTTCATTTCTGTTATTCCCAAGTTTCAAACTCATGGAGAATCTGCATAGTCATCTAGTTCAGGAAATATTAATATCACTTAAAATGTGGATGTGCATGAATATATTTTGATGTATTAGGATAGGTGTGGATATATGAAAATATGTGTAAATGTGTAAAATTATATGTAAGTATGTGACAAGATATGACTAAATGAAAACTGAATACAGATAAATACCCTGAGTTTTTAATTTAAACACATATATATATATATTTAACAAATATATTTACAATAAATAACACTTTAATACTAAGATTTATAACAAACTATAAAATATTTAATTGAACATTTATAGTTATTGTTTGCTTTTAATTTATTTCAATTACAATATGATGCAGCTCACCTCGAAAACATTAAGCTGCTGATTATTTTGTAGTCTTATAATTTGTACTCATTATAGCTTCTCTCTCCAGCGCTTCACATGCTCCTAATTTTATTTTATTCAATTATTATTCCAAACCCTTATCTTATAAAAAATAGTCATTTGATATCCATGTTAATATAAATAAAATTTATATTATATTTATGATCGTCTCAATTATCCTTGCTTGCTATATTATTATATGAAAATCATAATTCACTTTATCTGCTTTAGCTTGAAATATTAAATTCCTATCTATCATAGTGATGACATGAGATCCCCCCTGTTATATACTGTAGTTATGATACAGACAAAAAAGACCATTTATGATAAAAAAAAGTTAGTCAAGTATATTGAAAACATTTAACAAAAGTATTAGTATAAATAAAGAAAAATATATAACAGTGCAATTGTACAAATGTTTGGAATAATTAAGTATTTATTAAAATCTTTCATCTTTCGCTGGATGATGATCAGATTTGTATGCACAAGTCTTCATTGTAACCTATATTTTAATTTACTTACAATAATATTTCTACATTATGTTATGTATTAACATTTATTTCGCCTCTTTGTATTCATATTAAAAGAAAGATATGAACCTAAACATTTACACAAAATATACAATTAAATAAAATTAAGAACGTCAACCTAAATGTCATTTTAAAGTTCATAAGAAAAAATGTTGTAGTGAGTCATTCTAATAATCTCATTAATCAATTTTGGGTATAGATGGTAAAATGTGAGTGTTCTAGAACATCCATTAAGTCACTTATTCTTTATATCCTTGGAACTTCTGTTTTGAAGTGGAGAGTTGTTGGGTCCATTTATTAAGAGTCAACTTAATATTTTGTGGTAGAGGTATAAAGTTCTAGGTCAATTTCACCCCAGTTTTGACAATTATAACTCCACAAGTGATGACTTTCTTTCCCTGATGTCACTTTTGCACTTAGTAATGCATGGTTGTCTGTATAGATATTTATATAATTTTATTAAAATATCTTCAATAAATTAAGAGCAATATTTTCTTATATTATTAGATCTTTAATTCCAGATGATGTGATATACAATTTAGGATTAACAACATTTTAGAAATTCAAATAATCTGAATTTAATTTCGAAGATTTCACTTTCAAATTCCTCAGTTGGCTAGTTTTAACTCTATAGGCATTCAAGTATTTCTTTTTATGACTATTTCCGATTCAATAGTGGCTGGTATTTCTATTTGAATTACAAGTTTGAATTCTCTGCTGAAATTTATGCAGGTTATTTGGCCAATGAAAAGTTTTATGTCAATTCAGAGAAGAAGCTCATTGTTTTTCTTTCTTTTTCCTCTTAACACGACGATATTCTAAGATAATTTTAGATGACTTAATATTAAACTCATAATTTTGATTTAGGTCCACTGTTTATTGTCATTAATAAAGATCATTATATATAAATAATATGTTAATAACAATAAAAAGTTTGCTATTTCTTTTCTTTAACATAAACTTTCATTTCTTGTTTGTGATTACTCTATCCAATTGTATTTCTCTCATTGTTGTGTTGAATTTACATCACAATTAACAAGATAACTTTAATAACGGTTAATTGTAGTGTCTGCGTTTTATATTTTAATTCAAATATATATTTATTAAAAATGATTAAGTGGGTTTAAATGGGTATAACACTTAATGGTTTATCAATTATAGGGCTTCATTTTTATTAGTGTAGTGTTTATTAAAGAATGATAATATATTTGGTTTTGGTATCAAATTAGGCCAAAATGTGTATAGATGATATTGGAGGGATGTAAGGGCTAAACCTTACATTATCCCCTCAATAAAAAGATGAAGATGAATGATATCTTTAATTTCTTATTTTACTTACTATTTATTATTTAAGGATTAATTCTAAGAGAGGTTTATGATTTTTATTTGTGGGTTCTTTTGGTTTATTTTTCCCTAAAAAAGTGTGTTTTCCTTTTGCTAGGATATCTTGACTTAAAATTTGAGTGTAATAATTAGCCCATAATATAGCAGTAGGACTTTTGATTGCTTATGTTTTCTACCTTCAGGAGTATTTTCACACAATGTCTTTATTTAGTATATACTTGGTATTATGAGATATAATTTATTTATGGTTGTATTCTTATAACCTAATCGGGCTTGGCCACTTAATGGCTTTCTGGCTCGCCAAAACACCTAACAAATGCCGTAAAGGCCTGACTTACGGCTATAGAAAACATCTAATGTTTGTCTTAGCCATTAGAAGGCCGTTGATGATGACGTATTGCAGAAATAATACGGCCTATTTCTGCTTCGCAACAGTTACTGTGAATCCACACACTTATCTTTCATGTACAGTTTGATATATATGTGTGTGTAGTTTGATTAGTCAAATTTTTACAATATACGTTACACAAGCTTTGTATTTGTAATGAATTTAAGAAACCTGACTTTATAGTAATTTTCCAAATGGCCACACCCTTATTTAGAGAAGGTGTAATGTGTAAAAGCTTGCCGAGAGTACATCAAAACGAATTCGGCCGAGTTCGTGTGCGAAATCTCGTTTTCACGTGAAATACCACGTAGTTCATAAAATGGCTGGCGATTGCATAACTTTTTCAGCAGTTGCCGAAAACAGAAGCCAAGTATTTCTGCTGTCCAATAAAAATATACATGATTTTTTGTAAATTTCATAGAAAGCACATATTATAAACATGTTTAATAAGTAAAGAAGACATTTATATGTGTTTGTTGTTGTTTAAAAAAGTTTGAGTTTCTTTCTTTCTTTTGTCTGACTACGGTTACGATTTTGATATTTTTTATTTTAGCATTACAAACAACAGAACACTAACCCTAAAACTAAACTTAACCCTAACCCTACACAGTTGTTTTGTTATGTAGAAAGCAATAATTAAGCGAAAGACATCGCTAAATAGACATCGCAAAAAAGTTCTAGCAATCAATCAATTAATAACTAAAAAGGAGGAATGATGATAATTTGTCCAAAAACAACGATTTAAAAATAAAAAAAAAAAAAGGTTGTTGTTTACTAAATATAAAATTAAAAAGGCATGAAAAAAAAAGTTATAGCAATCAATAAATTAATAACCAAAAAAAAAAACAGCGATTTAAAAATCACACGGCCCCGTAAACCGTAAATTGTATTGTTTTTGACTGCTAACAACGCCATCAAGTAGCCAAGCCCAATTACGTTATAATTACCGTATTCTTTACTTATGTAATATATCAAAAACTCTCATAGCGGAAGATCTGATTAGATATGCAGCTAAGTTGTGCATTATTTTATATATGATCTGTCTAAGAATACCTATCTTGCTCTTTAGTTCTGAAACTTACTGGATTTTCTTTGGTATCAGATAAACAAGATAGTTGTCATTACTTTTTAAATGAAGCAAGCTGTTTTGAAGTAACCAGTCTCAGTTTTGTAATAATAATGGTATAATTCATTACTTATTCTAGAAATAAAATTATACTTTATTTCTAGAAGTTTATTTTCCAAATATATTCTCTTATATAAGTTTTATGATGTGTGTCCTCCCCTTTATACTTTTATCCTTCAATCTAATTAACCATAATCCTATTTACTTATTACATGGGTTCAAATTTGCATCATATGAATTTTTATTTAGACTTAAAACTTGTTTAATTATATATTCTTTTATTTAAAATGGAAAAAAATAATTATTCCTCTTCTCCACAATATGACTTCCATATCTTTGGGTAGTCAGTTCCTTTGGGTTTATCTCAGTTGTCTGACCATTATGCCTTAGTGCTGGGACATGCGTTATAGAATCCAATGTTTGATAATCATTGGGATATTATCAATGTAAGGTCTGCTTTTTATATTCCTAGCATTATCTTCATCATCTTTACCATAAAGTAATAGACTAAACATTTTAAAATTAAAATAAACTGGGATTCTTCTGTTTTCTTGTGGTCTGATTTACATATCCTGTAGTCATAATCCTATTGGTCCATTTTCATTTGAAGCTTATTCAGCCTTACTACTGGCACACTTAAAAAGGATGAATTGGCCCCCATAGGTGTTACACAGTTTATGGAACATAGTATTTTGGATTCTTAGTATGTGATGTTCTAGTTTTAAGTACTATCCATTGACTAATCATTTTATTCAGATCATCTCGTCGATTATATAAAAGTGTTGAATATCATAATTTACTTTTAAGATATTTAAACATGGACACTTTCAATTAGTTTCCCAAACTTTATAATTATGATATTTCTCCTCTATAAAATTATCATGATGTGGAAATATTACATCTTTATAGCTGTCAATTAATTGAGCAATAATATTCCTCAGACCCATTTCAAATTTATTTTTACAATAAATGTCAAGACAGGCAAAACTCTCCATATAGTAGTGTCATTCAGAGCAAGCCAGAGTAATCTATGGACGCCAGAAGGCTTGTGCATAAAATCCCCATCTAGTGCCAAAACCTAGTCTGGGAATATTGGAAGAATAGGCACTAGATGGGAATTTTATGCACAAACCTTCTGGCATCCATTGATTACTCTGGCTTGCACTGAGTGGCAATACATATAGAGTTTTGCTTGTTTAATAACAGTTATAAGCAAGCATAAGAAATGGTAATCATGTGATGTTTATTGGCTTAAAACCAATCCTGCCTAATAGGATAGTGGTGGCTATGGTTATTAAAGAACCAAAGTCACCAAAATGTATAAATACTGAAGAGAGTTCAGACCTATATGACAATATAAGCTAATGAGCTTGAATTAAAAATATTATGGTATTTTCAATTTAAGACTCATACTTTTGTAGTTAAGTAGAGATAAAAGGTGGCTGCTGGATGGTTGCATTAGATCTAAGATCTAGGTGCAGTGCTCTCAAATCCAAGCCTCCTCACTGACGAAAAACTAGTCTGGGGGATAGTGGATGAGTAGGCACTAGATGGGGATTTAATGCACAAGTCTTCTGGCATCCAATGATTACTCTGGCTTGCACTGAGTGGCAATACGTATAGAGAATAATCATTACATTTATTTTAATTTAATAGATAAAATTAAATTAGTTTTAATTAATTGAGTTACAATTTAAAATCAAGTCTTTTAAAAAAATTTTTTTTGCAATTATATTTACAGTTTATGGAGTCATAAATCATAAAAGAATAAAGAAGCGAATTACTTTGGTATTTTATGGGTCCAAAATATTTGCACTAGAGTAGGACATAGTTATTTCTTTTAAAATATTTTATTTATGAATTAATTTTTCCAAGTATCAAAATTTTCTATCTTTTTTTTAGCTAATTTAATATTTACAATTTAAATCTATCATAATATTTAATCAATGCACTAACTAGAAGTATTGCTGAATCATTTAATTTATTAATTTTGCTTATTAAATTGATTGTTTTATTATAAACCTTTGTTATTTCTTAACATATTTAAATGCATTCATGATAAGAATTCATGCTTAATCTGAACTAGATCTTAGAATACTGTAACATATAAAGATGGATGGGTTTGTGCTTGTTCATCAATTGATACTTAACACAATGTGTGTTTATACTAAGGTCATTTCTCTTCATTCACATTACTTTAGCATGTGCATAAATATTATAAAATCCCAATTTTATGGTCAAGTTGAGTTAGATGCAATATAGGTAAATAAGATCAAGATATTAGAAAAGTGGCATCTAATATAAAAATAAATTTTTTCATCAAAAAAAGTTAATGAGTTCCCATCATTATGATCAGCTATCAAGCTTCTTTATTCATTCCATTAGAAAACTTATATAGTTAAAAAGATGATTAATGCATCAAGTAATATATGTAAACAAACCCAGAGCGATATAAGATCTAATATGCAAGAAACTGATCAATCATATGCATACATTTAAAAAAAATACCTTTCATCAGCGTGCCGCCAACTGTCTTAGTAAATGTAGCAATTGTTCATCTTACATCAATAATAATAAATTTACTCACATAATATTAAAGCATGAATAATCACTGCTATAGACTTCCATATATGAGTTTACTTCAATAAAGTCAAATATAAATCAATTCATTTTTATATAAACTCATTTTATTAATTAAACCTTGATTAATAAACTGGGCATCAAAATAGCCGGTCATGGCTGCTTAATGGCATTGTTTATGTGTTAAAACAATAAAATGTAACGTTACCAGGCCACGATTTATAAATTCGGCGACTTTTTTTGATCTCTTAAATTTTTTCTACTCCATCTTTTAATATTTCATTTTTAGTGTTCTTTTTTTGGGGATATATGGGCGATTTTTTTTTTTTGACTTTAAACTTTTATTTTTGAAATCAATTTTTATTACATTTTTTTAAAAATAAAAACAACCAAAAAATAACTTCTGTCTCTAACTTTTACAAAGTATTTCTCAATACATCCCCCACCCCAAAATAAAATCTTTTTCAAGTTTCATTTTCTTTTTTTGTTTAAAATACGACCACTTTTTTTTGGCTTATAAGGTGAATTTTTTTTTGCCTTTATTTGTATACCGCTGATATACTAAAACTCTTATTTTTAAAACCAATTCTTATTACCTTTTTTTAAAAAATAAAAACAAACCAAAAATACCTTTTGTCTCCGTGAAAACAAAGTATTTTTCAACCCACTCCCCCCAAACTAAAATAAGATCTCTTTTGTTCTTAACTTTTATTTTTTAAATCAATTTTTATTACCTTTTTTTAAAAATTAAAACAACCAAAAAATAACTTGTGTCTATAACTTTTACAAAGTATTTCTCAATCCACCCCCACACCTCCAAATTAAAATAAGATCAACACTTTTGACTTTTTCAAGTTTCGTTTTTTCTTTTTTTGTTTAAAAATACGGTCACTTTTTTTTTTATCTATAAGGCGATATTTTTTTTGACTTTATTTGTATACCGCTAATATATTAAAACTTTTATTTTTAAAACCAATTTTGGTACCTTTTTTTAAAAATAAAAACAAACAAAAAAATAACTTTTGTCCCTATCTTTTTGTCTCAGTGAAGACAAAGTATTTCTCAACCAACTCCCCCCACCAAAAATTAAAATAAGATCAAAACTCTTGACTTTTTCAGCTTTCGTTGTCTTTTTTTTTTAAAAAAAAAAAGACGGCGACTATACGGCGATTTTTTTTTTTTTGGCTTTATTTCTATTATGCGATGTCTATTTTGCCATTTTTTTAAAAAATACTTTTCCTATTAATTACATTTTTTGATCTTTTCAACACACCACCACAAAAAAAATTACAATAACATCAAAACTTCAGACTTTTACACATTTAGTTTTATTTTTTCAGGTTTAAAATACGGCAACTTTTTTTTTTGTCTGTACAGTGATTTTAATTACGCAATTTCTATTTTGCCCTTACTATTAATGACATTTTTTGATCCTTTTATTTTTTCCTAATATGCTTTTAAAATTTTATTTTTAAGAATGAAATACATTTGGTTGCAGGAGCCTGACTGATATCGGTAAGTGGCACAATTTGTGCACCATTTTATTTGTCTCATATAATTTCTCACGAAAGAGTGAGTTTTTGCGTGAGCTCGGCCAAAACATGTTCAGCCCTAACCTTTCCCAATATTTTGAAAATTCCATGTTAAGTAAGAAAGAGTGGGGATGGTGTGACTATTCTTAGTGAGTCAGACTGCATAATTTAAGTAGAAATTAAATGACTCTGCTATGGAGATATCAAAACTTGTGGCCACATGAAATCCAAACCCCTTCAGACGATACAGTAGCGATTAGTGAATTGTGCGAATATGCATAAAGTGTCGCGAAGCACAAATCAGGCCATAATATTTCTGTGCAAAGCCATCAAGCGGCCTGCAATAGCTAAGATAAACACAACTGTTTTCTTAGCCGTAAGTGTAGGCCATGGAAATGACATTTTTGTGTTTTAACACATAAATGATGCCGTCAAGCGGCCATGACCGACTATCAAATGACAACAAACAAACCTGGAGCAATATAAACTTTAATGACAGTGCACTGTGCATTGCCATACTACTAAAAAATTCATCCATCACTTTTCAATATATATATATTTCAGTTAAATTTCTCATCTTACATCAAAATAACATTAAGTCATTCAACCTGATATTAAAATATGGTTTATTAATCAAAATTTAATTAATAATAATTTATATACTTTGCCTTTTTCACACTAGGCCAAATTAAAATAAATTGATTTGTAGGAAAGTGAAGTAATAATTATTCATGCTTCAATATCAAGAGAGTCAATTTAATGTTAATATAAGATGAAGGGCTGTTATATCTGCATAAATGACTATCACTGCTTTTAGCAGCAGACAGATTTTTTTGATCAGCGATAGTCATTTATGCGATATAACAATCCTTCATCTTATATTAACATTAAATTGACTCACTTGATATTGAAGCATGAATAATTATTACTTCAATTGAATAAAAAATATTTCTTGATAAGAATGCCACTAAATGGTGCTGACTGGGATAAAAAAATTGATAAATGAAGCAAAGAAAAGAAAGGAATTGATAAAGAAATTAACAGTGTTTTCATATAATAAATATGATGTAGCTAGAATTATATGGAAAGGAGTTGCAGTAGCAGGGTTAACATATGGTAATGATGCATTATGTGTTAGTAAAAGGGTTTTAGATTATTTAGAAAAAGTTCAAAGGGAAGTAGGAAGACATGCATTGGATGCAGATGTATGGGCAGCAAGGAAGGCAATTCAAAAAGAAATGAGATGGTCAAGTTTTCATATGAGAGATGCAAAAAGTAAAATGAAAATGTTAGGTAGATTGCAGTTTATGGATAATAAAACAATAGGCAAAATAGTATTTAATTGGGTTATGAGTAAAGGGCAGGTAACAAATGGGTGAGAAAGGTAATGCGGTATGCAAAAGATTTGGATAAAGAATTTATATCAGTATATTTGTACAAAAGATGAGATGATTGTGTTAAGAGGATTGTTGAGTGTTATAGTAGTAAGGAATGGGATAAAAGAATAGATTTATTAATAAAGAATAGGGAGTTTGAGAGAAGGAGAAATAGTATGGAGAGTAAAAAAAGTTTAAATATATATAGAAATAAACAGAATATTAGGTGTGAGTTAATCTATGATAATAGTAAGAAAGTAGTTTATTGTTTAAGGCTTGAATGGGATCTTTGGCTACAAGAGAATATACATGTAAATGGAAAAAATATGAGTGGCTTATTTTGTAAATTATGTAAGGAAGGAATAGAAAATATTAGGCATTTGTTAATTGAATGTAAATGCTTGAAAACAGCCAGGGTACATATAATGAAGTTATGGAAGAATAAATATGAAAAAAGTATTATACAGAAAGTGAATTATTGGTTTTTATGCTGAGTTTGGGAAAAGATAAAGGGGATTTAGATATAAAGGCTATAGAGTTGACAAAGATTATGTTGTGAAAATGGGATGGAGTAGAATATGGGAAAATTTAGAGTGGGGAATGGAAAATAAAGTGGCTAACAGATTTATCTGGGCATAATTGCTGAGGTATTCTTGACTTCGTTTAAGGAGGAATCACAATACATCACATCACATCAGCACTTGGCTCCCTAAAAATAATGGAATGGATTAAAGTCAGTTTAAAAGTGAAAGTTACACTTAAAATTGAAGGTAAGAACTCTATCTTTAATTTTTAATTGAAGATGGTGAAAAATTTTAATTGTCTGATACTAATGAAGAAGGTTCCAACATCATCGTGAAAATGAAAATGGAGGGAACCGCTTCAAGGAAAATACAAGATAAAAAAGCAAAAGCTGCTTCAAAGAATAAAAAATTGATGAAACTGCTTTCAGAAGAAAAGAAAGTGGAGCAACAAGAAATTATTCAGAGGAAATTAAAACCATTCTATATTCAAAGTTAGTGAGCAAGAGGTAAAAAATAGTGACAGAAATGTTATAGAAGGCTCTGAAATGCTAGAAGTAAAGGAAAACACTAAAATAAACCCCAAATAAACTACAGAACATAAAAATGAAGAAAAAATCTTGGAAATGGATAATATAAAGAAATCTAATAACATATCCAATAGCAACAATCAGCAACCAAGAAAAGAACAAACTTTTGATTCCAAAAACATAAGTTATGCAAATGTGTTAAAGTCTAATGAAAATAGAGATATAGCAAAAAATAACATTACACAAGAAGTCTACAACGATATATTTGACTTAATGAAGGAAGGAGATGAGGACCTCATGATTTTACAAGAAGAGAAAAAATATAATAAAAATGGAACAAAAGATTATTGACCTGGAGAACTTTAACAGGATAAATGATACATTTAATGCATCGATCTCAGATCAGTTATACAGATCCTTCCAGAATTATCACAATTAAAAAATCATTGATTTTAGTAGTGACAAATGAGCAATGTCGGTTAGTTAAGTTCCTGATAGAAGACTTTTATGAGATGCTAAAGACCAAGAAAGTATGGGGGACGGTGTATAAGGTTCTAAATCATCCAAACAGTAGATACCTAATAATCGAATTTCATAGATGCATGCAAAAAGAGATTTGTAGGAAAAGTACACTATTGTTAAATGGAAAAATTCTATGCAAAATAAACATGAACAGACTGGTGGTTTTGAAAGGAATAGTAAAAAACTGCTATATCAACTTTAAAGAAAGTAATCTACAAAGGATACTAAACAATTTTGGTAATGTTTCGCACTTCAGTTATCTTCAGAAAAAAAGAGCAGAAATGCCAGTACTTACAAACATGGTGACATTTAATTTAGCACTAAAGAAAGATATATCCACGCTGAACATTCCCATGGTACATGCATCAGATAGCTCACCATTGGTGATCTCATTTCATGGAATACAACCACAGTGTTTTCTTTGTAAGAAAAGAACACACCTGGTCAGAGATTATCCAGCCAGAATTTGCAATAAATGTAAAGAGAGAAAAAATAAATTTCATCAACAGATAGCTTGGTTAGATTGAGAGAAGTAAAAAGAGTGGAAAAAGAACGAACGAGTGGTTGACTAACAGAGAAATGGAATTAAAAATTGGAGAAGAAATGCGAAAAGATCAAACTATAGAACAAGATATAAAAGATAGAATGGTGAAAATGAAGGAGCCCATGGCCAATCTGCAAGGTATGTCTTCAAGCATCACGATAAGAAAATCTATCAAAAGGAAACCTAAGAAAAAAGTCAAAACCAACCTAGGAAAACAAGACGGCTGGGCCTCGGACGTAAGTCAAGAAGATGACCACTTTGGTTCATCTGTTCTGAAATCTCAGATGAGGGCAAGATGAAAGAGGAAAACAATGGGAAGGAGGAAAACGCAAAAAACTGAGCACAAATAACAATAACCAAGATCACCAAACACAAAGACAAGATGTTATCAAAGATTTGGAGTAAATAAACTTTAGCCCCCCTCCCCCCGTTATATGAAAACAAATAAACACATCATTACATCCCTCAAGGATTGCATCAAAAAGGGAATATACCCACTTATAAGAATTTCAACTTTCCTGGCCTTCTCCATTTAGAAAATTAAATGTAAACTAATTCTTGGACAATCACAAAATAACACTAAACAACTACTAATAAACTTTATTAAGGAAATCAAAAAGAGGGACAAATCAATAGCGCCAACAAAAATATTTAAGGCCACATGGGAATTATTTGATTTACCAGATGCAAGTTAACCTGTTTTGGAATCTCATCTTAGATTGACTGAAGATATAGAGATAAGAACTAATAATATAGATATCAGATCTTACATTGTAAACATTTATTATCATCGAGTAAAATGTAAAACCTTAGAATAATAAAAGTAATCTTTTAATAAAATATATATTGTAACCTCAACTTTCTCGGCGCAATCTTTCACTCATTTAACCTCAATAAACTCTCATTTATTTCAAGTAGCTAGTCAATTGAATTTTATACTAACTTTAGGATCAAATATACCCGGGGCACTAAATTGCAGCTATAAATTGTAATGCCCACCAGAGAACATCATCATTAGCCATATTTAGGACTATAGAAGATACTGGAGAAAGTAATTAAATTGTCTCTCAAAAAAAATAATAATAACAATAATATTGATAAAACCATTCAATCTAGTTGGTCTTAATTTCAAACCTAGCATTAGTCATGCAAATATTTCATGATAAATTTATTATAAAATTCATAATAATGAGACAACTTTCTTCCACAACTTTATTATAAATATCTGATCTCGAGTGGTAACTACAGAAAATATTATATACAGTTCTCATTTATATATGACTGGAAATAAATCGGTAATTAATGCAGAGAACTCATAATCTATGTTCATAATATAAAATTATTATTTAATGTAATACTAGATGAAAATTATCACAAATAAATCCTCCCCATTTAATTCCATTACTTTATTTTTCGTTCTCAGCATCTATCACTTTCAATAGCTACAATTATATAACACGGAATGTCTGTGTAATCTGAGAATCCCTAATCCTATTTCTCTAAACACACATATATCTTTCGATCAACTATCAATTCATGATCCCTATTCAAACAACAGTATAATAATTTTATTATAATATGCTACTTGACTTCCAAACTAGCTCTTAGATTAATATTCGAACTGCTCTTTCTCAAGATCTAGATCTGTCAAGAGATGCCCATATAAGTGATTACACTGTAATGGATCTGATCCCATATATGCTAAAATAAATTTTAATACAAGTTTAGTAGTGGGAATCACTCTAAACACCGAGAGCAGGAAAGGGATTTTATGTCTGCTCCCAATATTCACAACATTACAATGAACCAAAAGATTAAATTTATTAAACTTAGCTTAACTATTCCCTGTCATTTTATTATATTATTTCTAATCTATTGACCAAATCTTAATTAATAATTTTAAATCTATCATATTTTGCTAGAATAAACTATGGAAGTAAACCATGGACATCAATCAGATAAGTCAATCAAAATTTACTTGTAAGCAAAATACGGAAATAAATCATAAAATTAGATTATGTAGATTAATTATGAAAATAAATTATGTGAAAATGAATTATATAAAAGTGACTTATATAAAAATGATTTATGTTAATCGAATATAGCAATAATCAAGACAAAATCAATACTGTAAATCAATCATGGAAATAAATTATCAAGATAAAATTAACTATGTGAATCGAATATGGAAACAATATAATAATGATCACTGCAAATCGATTGTGGAAATAAATTATCAATAGAAAAATGAATAATTAAATTTAACTATGAACTAATATTACTTTAAATATAGGTACTGGGTGTAGATTCTGGAGATATTTGAAACATCAAAACACAAAACACAATGTAATCTTATAACAATAGTAAAATTTTATTACATTAACAATAATGATAAAAATTAAATAAAAACACACTTAATTATAATATTGTTACACTCAAATATATGATTCGGATCTATTAAAGACTATGGTTTGAATACATGTTTAAATTAACTACTTTTCTGGATGACTTATTTATTGTTTTGACCCATTTATTTATCAAAAAAAAATTAATAATAATAAATAAACACAAATGCTTACGCAGGGAATCAGAATTCCATATATTTTTCAACTTTAAGAAAACCTATAAATTTCTACTTCCCCCCTTGTTATTGTAAACATTGTCCATTGGACTATTCCAAAATAATATATTCATTTCAATTATTCTAACTAGCAATGTTAAATAATCATAAATTTCTAAATCATTTTATCAATCAATAATTTTCACATTTCTAATGAAGAAGGATGATATGCCACAAAAAATCCCCTACTGATCTTGCAAACAGGTTTAAATTCAAAACCCACACTTTTACGTTCATGTCTGTCAGATCTTTACGTTTTTGACTGTATATATCTTGATAGGTCAGTATGTCGATCCAGCTTGATGACCTCAATTTACCATCATTCACAAAAATCAACACAGATCAGTCAGTTTATTAATTAAAATCTTTGTCATTCCTCGTCATACATATACATCTGACTGAAGCCTTATCCTGTCAGGGCAACTTTTATTCTGTCCCACATAAGAAAAACTCTCTTCATATCCCACATCACCATGTAGTATTTATAACGCGCACACAGAAGCGTCTTGGTAAGGGAAATAAAAAAACAACAACATCAGCTCCTAACTTAAACTGTTTGCTTGAGCCAGAGAGAGATCTTTTCTTAAGATATATTGGCATGCAAAAACATTTTCTACAATTAAACAATAACTTTATTAATAATTCCCTATCTTAACAAAATAAATGGAGCAAAACTCAGTCATCTCCGACTGCCATGGTAAATAAATCATGAGACAGCTATTTCCCATCTATTGGGTGGTAGGATAACTTTACATTAGTAATGACAAGCATTTATAGTTTTATATAAGCCCACACATACATCAATTACAGTCTAGATAAATGACCAAGACTAACCAGATCCCGAATCAAAACATATATGAATTATTTCAATTTTAAACAGTTAAGCCAACAACATACTTAATATTTATATTAATAACAGATCATCAACACTTATAGCATAATTATGGGTTTTTATGACCATCCACTCACTCTTCATATTTAATATTAAGCACAAATTAAATTTTTGTTAAGAATATAAAAAAAATATTTATATCATTTCTCTCTTTTCTTTTAAATTTACGTGAGCATTTATACTTAAATGGTATCAAAATCATTTCCCCCTTTTTCCTTTAAACATTTTAAACATAAATAAAAAAAATTATTAAATTAAGATAATCTAGTGATTAGATGTGCGACATATTATATAAACAAAATGAAAAAAAAAAAACAAATGACCTATTATATAAACGAAATAAAATAAAGAATAAATATCAACATTACAATAGTCTCTTTCCAATGTCTTTTCCTTCAACTGTCCCTCAATCAATTAATGTATTCAGTTCATTTTATTTTGAGATAGCTATATAGATGCACATCAGACAGTTATTTTTAATCAAATGTGTATAAAAAATGCACAGACAGTTATTTGAATCAAGATAGATAAAAACATAGATAGTTATTTTAAATCAAAAATGTAGCTACAGGATAATTAATAAATTTTAAAAGAGTTCTGTTGATTACTTTCCATTTTGATGAGTTTCTTCCTGGGTTTGAATTCATGTTTCTTTTTCTTCCCTTCCATTTTAAAGGCCCAAATTATAGACAATAAGCAGTTTCTGATTACTAAACATGAATTAACTTTTTAAACATTATACAGAAGTTTGCTGCGGTTTCTTCAAATGAATTTTAACCAGCCAAATAATTCTTATAGTATAAATTGGTCTTTCAATTTCACACAAAAATTTGACAGTTCTCTCCTTCAATGAAATTTTAACAAGCCAACTGAATAAGTTGTGGCATTCAGCATAAAATATCTTATTAAAAATTAATTCATTCATAACTGACGTGAGGAAAAAAAATGTGCACCACTTATATATGAATTAGAAATTCATATTTTGGTATACTATAAAACTTAAACACATTATTAAATTCTGAGGAAAAAAATTAAAAAAAAAAACTTGGAGAAAAACCCTTCAGAGTTAGATTAATTTTAGTCAGCCAGTTGTTCTCAATTAGAAAAAGTTCTCCTTATTCACTTTCCCCAGCCCCTTTTATAGGGTGAAGGAGGAGAAAAACACATGTTAATCCCCCCCCCACAGGTGGTTCCTCTTCAAATCTAATTTTAAAAATCTCCTCTCAGAATAAACAATTGACCCTTTATTATGTGTTAATTTTAACAACTTTGTCTTATCTGAAACCAGATCTTTTTTGGTTAACACATTAGCGATTAATTTATGGAAAAGCAATCAAAGAAAATCTAATCAAAAAATAAGCTTACTGACACTTTTTTGGTCAAACAAAGGTTACATTCATTCTTTTTTTTTTACTTAAATAATTTCTTATTTAGATTTACATTTTTGAGTTAGCAATAATAAATCAGAACAGATTCATTTATTTTTCCTGTGTTTTTTTTTTTTACACTTATCAGGAAATAATATAGAAAACTATGTCAATTTCTTATAAAGGAAAGAAAAAAAATCAAACCCATATATTTGTATTACACACACATACATGTGCAGACCATTCAATAGAAAACTGATCATTCAGATTATATGAACCAAAATATCCATCATAATTTCTTATAATTACAAGCATAAAATCAATTATAATTTCTGATAATCATAAACATAAATATTCACTATAATTTCCTATAACTTTAAACTTATTCTCTAGAAAGAAACTGTTAACTAAAGCTACTGAAAATCAATTCAATTTTAATTCTCATCAACTCTTTAGTAATAGATATCAAAATTCACCAGACTTTATCTCAGTCATATAAATATTTATTTCTCAATTATTATAGTGGTAAATTATTATAGCAGTGTACAAAAAAAATCAATCATCCCCCCTGCATTAAATAATGCTAGCTATATTTTATACAAACACAAACTGTCTCTATATATGTTACTTTTGAGCTCTATAGCTATTGATTTCCCAAATAAAACTTTTAACTTTTCTTATATTCAAAAAAAAAATTTTCCAACAATTATTTCCTTTTATTACACTTGGTTTATAGATGAAATAAACCAAAAGGTTACAATATATATATTTCTTGAGAAGTGAATGGAATTTACATTTCTCCAGAATTCTGTACATATATTTCTAAATGTACTAATCTATTTATTATAATATACAATTTATTAATTAATATTAAATTAATAAAATGAATTTATATAATTCTGTTTTGGTCTGCTCACAGTAAAATAGGTCATTTGAATATTTACATTCTAATATCAAATGGGTCAATTTACTATTATTAATATAAAAAAAATGTATGAATGATTAATAAAGCTTGAAGTAATCAACAGAAGGTAACTTAGAAATGTATAGAGTACAGAGTAATTGGTCAGTTTTTCCAAATATAATAATTAAATAATGAGTGCTTCATGCATTAGAAGTGAAATTTATATCTCTCCAGGTTTGTTTAAATATATACATAGTTATCTACACATTCTGAAATATATTAATTATAATGCATAATCATATGTACAGATACCTGCATATTGTACAAAATGTATATAAAATTACAATTTAAAAAACAAAATCTAAATGCCATATATGATACTCTGTTTTTAAAATTCACATATATATATATATGTACTGAAGTAATAAAATGATTCAGAAAGAGGCTTTTTGTATGGAAATAATCTATTATTTGTTATGAAAATATGTGATTTTTTTTTCCATTATAATTGTAGCATTTCCTTTAATTTTACAAAGTATACAAATAGCATATCTTATATGATAATAATGAAAATATTTTAAAATCATTTCCATATTTCTTTTTGAGCTTGCATGCTATGAATTTTACTTTCTGAGCTTCAAGTGTGTGAAATTTTTCAATTCTTAAAGCAGTGAAATCTATCATTGCACTGTTTTATAATTACTCAATTGTGCTTATACAAAACCATAATGAAAATGTATTCAATGAGAATCCTCAATGAATCCAATACTTGCATCTCAGAAGTTTGTCCATAATAAACACAATATATTATCATCACATTAGTATCATTGACTTTGATTGTGACACACAATGTTCTAACAGATTATAATATTCATCCATTTTAAATTGTGACAATAATTACTCAGATTTGTGCAGAAAAGTAATGGACTCTAAGCTTTCTGAATCAATGCTCATCTTGATATTTCTAGCTCACCTGACTTTCTGAGCAACTAATCATTTGAATTTTTTTTAATAAATATCAAGACAATGATTGAATTTCTGTTAACAAACACTTCAACAAATTTCAAGAGAGTAATTAGTCATAAAGAGTGACAATAGTTATCCTATTGTTTCTCCATTTGCAAATTTATCTTATTTGTATTTTTAAATATAAAAATAAAGGAGTGAACAGCATCCTGTTATAATCAAAGATAAATCTAAATTCTTTATGAGCCATGTTCCTATTAATATTACACTTTTCATGAGTATAAAAATATATATGAAAGAGCTTTTGACTAATATTATACTAAATAAATATTGCAAATATATTCTTGTCATTGAAGTTGTTATTACTATATAACTTAAAAATAATATATGATTATAGATGGGATGCTCACCAACATTTATTAGCCAACATGGTCAATTTATGGATTTTTAAACTGAGTTTAAAGCTCTTAATTGAAATATCAGTTGAGTTTTCTTGAAGAAAGAATGTATGGGTGTGTGAATAAACTTTTTTTAAAATAGATATTTACAATTATGACAGATAAAATTAAATTAAAGCCCTTATTTCCAGGAGGCAATAAAATCACCAGCCAAGACAACAAATGGGAGCCAGATACTAAAAATCTCCTGATTCCAAACCTAAGCTGCCATTTGATGACTAACTTTTATTTAAATACTTACCACTGTGGATCACTTTCAAATGTGGAAAGATTGCATGAATTTAAAGATGAATTGTTTAATACTAAATAATATATTGTTGGAGTTTGTGAAGTTATAAGATGAAGAGATAATTAATTTTAACAGTGGATATGTACTAAACTATAAAGGCACAAACATTGGAAGCATAAGTTGAAGTAGGATTCATAAATAAAAAGTGAAAGATAGAACAATGTTGTGGAAATTGGAAGTGTATCAGAAAGATAGACTAGTCTAGTAATCAATTTAATGAAAAATAAATGCAGATAAATCAGGTTAATGCCCTACAAGTTCTCATTGTGAAGAAGAAATAAAAGATTTATATATGGATGATTGACCATACCAAATAATATTTTAAAATTATCATGGGAACTTTAATTCTAGAATTGATAAATGATTGAAAGATGAAAATGCTGTAGACAAATTCATTTATGGTGATAGAAATGAGAGAGGACACATATTTATGGACTTCACAGAAAAAGAAAAACTTTATATTATGAATTTTTTCTTTGAAAAAAAAAGAAGATAAAAATGAAAGTACAGTAGAATTGGATTATACTTTAATTAACATAAAATATGTATTTCAAGATTGTAATGTTCTTAATAAATCAAATAAATTCACAGAAAAATCACTGATTATTAACATTAAAGATATGTGTTAATGCAAAACTAGAAAGAGAAAAATTAAGAAAAATAGTATTCACAGTTGATATTCCTAACATTCAGAAACATTCTAATAGATTTAAATTAGATTTTACAAATCATTTCAAAATATTAACAGTTTTTGAAAATAGTTCAAATTTGAACAAAATCAACAGGAAGATAACTGACACACTATTAAGAATTGCAACAAAGATAACAGGTAGAAAAAAAGCAGCAACTGACCAGTAAAATTTCTACTGAATCAATACAATTTATGAAGAAAGAAAGGAATATGAAAATATATAAACATAATTCATTAAGATAGATTGAATAGCTACACTTTTGTAAAATAATAATAATAATAATAATAATATAAGAAAATGGAATTGTGAATTAGCAAGGAAAGCTATAGAAGAGAATAAAAGTCTCAAAAGTGTAAAACAATTTTTTGGTATTGGTAGGAAAATTATTTCTGCAATAAAAAAAAAAAATAGAACATCATGAAATGTGAATTGTATAAAAAATTATATAGTAATAAAGAACAAGAAAAAGTATCTTCTACAATTACTACATCTTCAGAATTCTCTAACACTTTAAATGAAGAAGTAAGACATGAAGAAGAGAAAAGCTCCATGTAATGATGGAATTATAATCGATATCTTAAAAAGCAGATGAAAAAATAGAGAAATCGTTGGCAAAGTTATGCATAAATGTATAAATGATAAAGATGTACCAGACAATTGGAAGAATGCAGTACTAATATTGACACTTTAAAAAGTAATAAAAGTGATATTAAAAATTACAAACCTATCGGTCTTTTATCAATTGTATACAAAAATTTTTTACAAAGATTATTACAATTCATCTATAGAAAACTTTGGATTTTAATCAACTAGAAGAATAAGCTGGATTTAAATGTAATTTTAGCACAATGGATCACATTCAAATATTGAGAGAAGTTATAGAAAGGACCAAAGAATATGAAATGCCATTAAGCTTTGAATTTGCAGATTATAAAAACACATTTGATTCTAAACACATTTTTTCAGTGATTAAAACATTGGATCATCAAGATATAGAACCAGGATATTCTCATATTCTAAAAAATATTTATTAAAAAGCAACAGTAACAATTAGATTACATAATGATACTAGGAAGATTAACAATGACAAGGATGTAAACAAGGTGACTCCATAACTTTTTACAGCAGCTTTGCAAGAAGTTAATTTGTGAATTAAAATGTGAAGATAAAAAAAAAAAAAGGTAAATAGAGATTATTTAAGTTATCTAGATTTTGCAGATGATGTAGTTATTTTTGCAAATAATGCTTTAGAACTTCAGGAAATGTTGCAAGAGTTATCAGATGAAAGTAAGAAAGTGGAATTAAAGATAAATGCTAAAAAGACTAAAGTAATGTTCAATGGATTTTCTAAAATGAAGAAAATCAAGATTTACAATGATAAATTAGAGGAGGTTAACAACTACAAATACCTTGGATAGATTATTAATACAGATGGTAACATAATGGATAAAATTAATCATAGAATTAAGCATGGAGAAAATGCTTTTGGTGGAAACAACTAAATATTAAAAAGAACTGGTCTATGTGTTCAAAAATAAAGGTTTTTAATAAATATGTTTTACCAACTCGACTTTTGCATACTTAACAGAAGAGCAATATAAAAACTTCAGATCACCCAAAGAAATGGAGATATATATGTTAGGAGTAACAAAAAGGGATCAAAATTGAAATACCTGGGTGAGAAAATGGGAGTTGCTGACATTATTGAAAGAATTAGAAGACTGGAATAGAGCTGGGCTAGACGTATTACTGTATGAGATTATAGTATAAGCTAATTGAAATCTTAAACTGGATTCCAAGAGACTGTAAAAGATCTAGAAACAAACTACATGTAAGGTGGATGAAGGAAATAAGACAATTTGCTGGCTTGTTGAGAAGAAGAGAGACAAAAACTCAGAAAAACTGGATTAAACTTGGGAAAGACTTTCATCCTGCAATAGATCAATAATGATTTAAAGTGATGTAATGATGATGATTGTAGAAAGTAATAACTTTTTTAAAGGACAAATGATGATAATGAAGTCTACAACAAATTAAAAATAGATGTCAGATAAAAGTAAAAAAAAAAAAAAGTGAAGGGGTGTCACACAATTCTATAAGGTAATACATAACATACAATGTTATATATTTAAATTAATAAGCATTTACGTAAAGTTTTTCCCAACATATGAATATATTAAAAACTTAAGTCTATAATGGGGAGGGGTAACAAGTATATTGATTTTTTATTCAGCAATAGAGCTAATCTGAGAAAGTTTGGAAATTAAAACTATTTAATTAATAGTATTTCATGCATATATATTCAACTTTTCACATCAAATAAATATTTGTAAATTCAGAATTTCTTTAGAAGGGCAATTAAAACAATTTTATTTTAAAAACCAATATAAATAGTCATCAAAAATTAATTAATTAATTTTTTTTTACAAATGTCCAATTAAAAATATGAAGTGGAAAAAATGAATAAGTTGTGTTAGAGAAATAAAACTTTGTTGTAAAATTTTGCTTCAAACTATTAGAAAAATTATTTGCCTTACTCAGAAAAAATAATGCAACTACGAAGTTATGTCTATTTTTATATTTTTGATGTTTAAACATGTTTCTATTATTAAAGAAATATTCTTTTTATGAAAATTGTTGTGAGGAGGGAAGTTGAATCATGATATCTTGATTTCCTTAGATATAATATTTTTCTAAGAGGGATTAATTAGTAATCAGATTATTAATTAAAACAAATGTTTTGTTGGCAAGCTAGCACTATTTAGATATAAAATACAAATGATGCTAGCACTATCTATCTTTAGAATGTCAATTCAATTAGTAAAACTAGTAGATGAGAAATTGATTATTCAAGTTTACAATAGATAGCGATAAAGTAGAGCAATTCTTATTTAGAAAATTATAATAATAGAAGCCATTTAAAAAAAAAAAAAGAATGGAATAATAATTCCAACTGCAATAATGCCCATGATTCAAATAAGAATGTAAAAAATGAATTAATTAAAATGACTGTGACAAAATGAGAGGATTAAGATGTATCCTATCATATATTATATATAGGCATTTAAAGAATGAGCAAATTATCATTGGATCAGGAAACTTAATAAATATCCGACTGTCTACTGTATTGATTGCTGAAGATAGGAAAATGAACATTTTAAGAAAAAAATATCAAGATTAAAAAAAGATAAAACATAATTTGATATTTGATTAAGAAATGCTTTGGGATATGAATAGATTTTAGTAAAGAAATATACATAATTAATAAAGTCACCAGAAATACAATAAATATAATTTGTTTAATTATATGCAATATCATGATGTATTCGCAAGAGATTATGTTGCATATAGGAAAAAATTAATGAAGAATTTTGAAGATCTATTTGTCAAGAATACTAGAAAATTTAAATTTATCTTATTGCATTATCTTAGATTATCTTAATGCAATATCAAATTAATTAATTTTCATGAATCATACTGCCTACCATATGTGATTAAAAGAAACTTATGAAGACTTATTACTGGAATAATTGATTCCAATTCTAAAATATAGTCCGATATGCTGTATTCCTAGAATTGTCCAGATGATAGTGGACTATTGTATAATTAATGGGTATAAATCTATTCACAAACCTGTTTTCAAAAAAGTTTTATAAAAATTAGTAAAGATCTCATGGTTAGTAAATTGAATTTGATTATTATTAAATCCTATAGAATATATCCAATAGAAAATATTTCATATTTCATTTAATTGTTAGTAAGATTCAACTTATTAGCTTACAGCAGGGATAAAATATAATTCCTTCTATTTTCAAAAAGGCACAGAGACTATTTTGAGTCACCAATGGAAAAGGGGTAACTTTATGGATAACAACTTAAAATGCAGTAACATACTGGAGGACAACTTTCAAAAATTAAAACGTGTTAAATAAACTGAGATAAATCTCTCAGATCTATTTTACAATGAGATCAACATGTTGAACTGCTCTATAAACAATAAGAGATGCAAACATATTGAAGATAATATAGAAGATATTAAAATATTCATCCTAATAGATATTATAGAAGATTCTTAATAATGAATAACATAAGTTAGTGTAATTGCCCATCTAACAAAGAAAGAAGTAAAATTTATGTGAAATAATATCAGAAAAAAAAAATATTTACGAAATCAAACCTTTGAGATTAAAAACTCTGAATTCAAGATTCTCAAATCAGAGAGCCTTTTCGATTCCTTATGATATGTCAGAATAAATTAACAGATAGTCAAGTTTTGAAGCAGATTGATAGTGATACTTTAATGCCTATAGGGTTTAGGAAATAATATTAAAAATTGATGAAAAGAAATATTGCATTTCAGAAATGGACATTAAATTTATTACCAAAGAACTAAGACCTTCTATTATGTGTAAAAAAAAGATATGATGAAGTCAGATTCAAGCATTTAAAATGACCAAGTCAGAGCTGCGATTCATGGATCTCGAGTTCTACAGTTTGCCAATCTACCAGTGCACTAAATTACACAGGATAATAAACGAATAATGAAAAAAAATTCCTCCAATGAAAGTAATCATTTTGGATTAAGAAAAAATGCAAAATGATTGATAGTTCATGTATAAGATTATGATGAAAAACATCAAAGCATATTGTATGTGTCAAGTAAACAGATTTTACCCACTATGTATAGCTAAAATTATGATACTTTTCAGGATTATTTACTTACTGATCTTTCACTTTGTGAATGGTTTCTGGCCTACCTTTAGCATTAGAAAAATCTAGAAAAACAATTATATCTTTTACCATAAAAAATATTAATGTAAATTTGTGTATGTGTGCCCATGCACATTTCATTTATATATTAGATAGAAAATTTAATCTTATAATAAACTCAGTAACATACCTGATCTACTTCTGTTAATGGATCAAATGTGGGAGAGTCAATTTCCTCAATAAAAGTTGTGTAAAGAACCCTGAAATGGCCTCGTAGATTATCCAACATTTTATTATGATCCCTGACTAATTGTTCTTGTAAAATCTCCAATTCCTTTGTTTTTTCTTGTTGAAACCTAAATTCTAAATTCTTTTCTAATTTTTTATATGCCTCTTCTAATTCTTTTATTTTTGTTAAGTTATTTTGTACTAAAACATTCTTTTCTTGATTAAACAGTTCTAATTGAGATAATTTTAATTCATCAATTTCTTTTTCATATTTTTCAGTCAATAATGCTTTCATTTCATTCACAGTTTGTATGCACTTTTCTTCTTGTTCTTCAAGCACAATTTTTATCAACTGATTTTTTTCTTCATGAAATTTTTCATTCATGCATAATTCAATTGTTGATTTTTCCTTCACTAATGAGTCAACAAGGTCAAGTTTTTCAGACATTGTTTCCTGTAACTTCTTAATTTCATTATCTTTAGTTTCAAGATCTGCAATAAATTCACTTTTCAATTTATCTAAATCTAATTCATGTTCAATTGTCAAATTTTTTATTAATTCTGCTTTGTCAGCATCAGAAGTTTCCTGAATTTCTGATATCCGTAATTCATATTCTTGTTTAAAATTTTCTAATGCTCTATCCTTGTTTTGAAGTTGTTCTTGATATATTCCTATTTCTTGTTGAGCAACTTTTATTTTATTTATTTCTAATTCCAAAATTTCCTGCTTTTTTAATAATAGTTCATCATATTCCTTTTTAGTGCATTCAATTGCTGCTTGAATCACAATTTTATGTTCATCATCCAATCTTTGCTCAACACTTAAAATGACACTGTGAAGACGTTGTGAAAGAGTATCAACAAATTTCGAAAATTCTTTTCTATCATTTTCTAATTGTTTTCCTACACTTGAAATATCATCTTTAAGATCATGTCTAGTTTTTTCTTCCAATTCTTTTAACAATTTTAATTTTTCTTCAGATCTTTCTAATGTTCCTTTATACTGATGTAATTCTTGCTGTAAATTCATAATAAGTGTATTTTTTTCCTCCAATTTTTGTTGAAGTTCAGCAACAATAACATGATGGGATTTCTTCATAGTGCTCTCATTTTTATGACCTACAGTTCCATTGCTTTCTGTATAGGATGATGGCATAGATTCATCAATATAAAAATCAGCAGTCAAAAAGTCTTGAGAAGTTGTAGCAACAGAATCAGGTGTTAAATTTCTCTCAACTAAATTCTGACTATCTTCAGAACTTTCATGTTCTTTGGCATCATTACAAACTGACTTATCTTTACTTTCTGTAGGAGAAATTAAATTTGAAATTGCTTCTTTTGTTTTAATTATTTCTGAACCAATACTACATTTTAAATCACTGACAGGTTCAAGAGATTGAAAATCATCCTCTATTTCATCATGATCTTGTTCAGATAGTGATGATGGAGGTATAGGAGATGGCTGAACAATTTCATTTCGTGAAAATTTATTATAATCTGGACAAGGCTGTAATACAGACTGAGCAGTCAATGTTTGCTGAGAGTCTTGTAATGGAGAAGCAGTAGATGAAAGTAAATTATTTGCATTAATGTTTTTTCTTTTCTCCTCATCTGAATCCATAATATACTTGGGTGTTATGTCACTAATTACATTAATATCAGGAACCCTAAAAAATAAATATACAACAATGTACTGCAAAAAATAATTATAAAAAAATTACTATTTTAATAAAATATTAAAAATAATATATTATATAATAATATTATATAATATTATTTGTAAAAATATTAACAATATCAATATTTTACATTGTTACCTGATCTTTTAAGCACGAGTATATGTAAAATGTTGTTGCACATAAGGAATTAATTAAAACTTGTGGATCTAGGCTGCCATTCAGTGATGACCTTTTATTTAGCTACCTATAACTGCAGATCACTTTCAAGTGAAGGAAGATTACACACATTGAAAGAACTAAATAATATTAAAAGTAACATTGTTGGACTTAATAAATTTATTAAGAAAAAGTATAGATAAAACTAATTTAAAAACTGAATGTAGATAATTCAAATTTACGATCCAATAAGTTCATATTGTGATGAAAAAATAGAGAATTTTATAAAAATGTACAAATCACTTTTATTCACACTAAACAATATTTTAAAATTGCTATGAGAGACCTTAATGCTTGAATTGGAAAACAATTGAAAAATTATAATGCTGTGAATAAATTTTCTTATGGTAACATAAAATGGGAAATGATTCAAACTTATGGAATTTTCAAAAAGAAAAAAAAAAAAAGCATAAAAACGAATTCTTTCTTTGAGAAAAATTAAAGTACAGCAGAAACAGATTATATTTTGGTTAACAGTAATATTCAAGATTGTAATCTTCTTAATAGATTCAACACAAGTAGTGAATATCGATTAATGAGAAAACTACATAAGCAAAAACTATGAAAAAAAGACATTACAAAAAAATGCTATTCCTAATCTTCAGAAATGCACTGACAAATTTAAATAAAAACTTGCAAAAAAGCAAAATATTTTAAAATATTGAACACTGAAGATTATTCAAACTAACTAATATTCTACAAGAATGGCATCAAAGATAGTTAATACAAAAAAAAAAAGCAATTCACCAATAAATTTTGAAATGAATCAAAATAATGTATGAAGAAAAAAAGGCATAGGAAAATATTTAAAAATGATCCATTAAGAAAAATCGAATATCTGGAGTTTTATAAAATATGAAAAGAGAATTAATAATGGTATAAGAAAATATAACTGAATTGGTTAAGAAAAGCTATAGAAGTTTCAAAAAAAGTGTAAACTAACATCTTGACATTGGAAGATTATTTCAACAGTAAAAAGAAAATATAGAACTACTACTAAAAAGAAAGATGACATCATGAAATATATAGAAACTCAACAAAGAATTCCATAATAATAAAGAACAAAGAAATAAATTAACCAATTCAATTACTTTGTCAATCATTTTAAATGAAAAGATGAGACATATAATTAAATTTATGAAGAAGGAAAAATCTATAGGAAATGATGAAATTATTATGAAAAGAATATTTGAATAAGCTTTATTGGTCAAGGTGAAATAAGAAAATTGACATCAATTTGAGGATCTTATACTCAGAAAGCTGATATTCTACCACTCACTAAACAGGCTGGGAATTGGAATTATAGTATTATTCATATCTTTAAAAAGCAGATTAAAAAAACTAAAAAAAAATTGGCTAAACTACTGTGTATATTTACATGTACTAAATGGTTAAATAATAAAAAATGTATCGGACCATTAAAGTATATAGTAGTAATATTGATATTTAAGAAAGATAATAAAGAAGATACTAGAAATTACAGATCTATCAGACTTCTATCAATTCTATATAAAATCTTTAGCAAGATAATTACAATTTATAGTGAATTATATCAAATATTAAGAAAAAACTTTCTCTACATATTGCCACTCAGTGCAAGCCAGAGTAATCAATGGATGCCAGAAAATTTTGCATAAAATCCCCAGACTAGTTTGCACCTAGAGCCAGAAACTAGTCTGGGGATATTGAGTGAGTAGGCACTAGATGAGGATTTTCTGCACAATCCTTCTGGAATCCATTGATTACTCTGGTTTGCACGGAGTGGCAATATGTAGAGAGAGTTTTGCCTGTTTTAACAACAGTTATAAGCAAGCATAAGAAATTGTGATCATGTGATGTTTATTGGCTTAAATTGCCATTATATTTCAGATTTATAGATTATGAAAAGGCATCTACATTTTAACAACAAGTAAACCTTAGGACCATCAAAATATATATTCAAGGATTTTTATCATATTCTGAAAAATATTTATCAAAATGCAATAACAATGATTAGATTACATCGTGATGCTATGAAAATTAATTCTGATAATGGAATACAGCAGAGTCATTCTATATCTTTAATTGTAGCAATTTCACAGGAAGTATTTCATGGATTAAAATGGAAAACTAAGAGAATAAAAATGCAAGAAGACTATTTAAGTCATCTAGATTTTGCACATGATGTGTAAATATTGCAAGAATTATCATAAAAAGTAAAAGGCTATGATTAAAGGTAGGCCCAAAAAAATTACAATAATGCTCAATATCTTTTCTCAAAAAAATAAAATAAAGATAATCATGAATAAGAAATATCTTGATTAAATTATTAGTGATTAAAATTAATTAAACTAGTATGGAATACTTTTGTATGAAAATGAACATTTTTAATAAATGTTTTACTAGTTCTTTACTTATGGATCTGAAACTTGGACACAAGAGCAATACAAAAACTTCAGACCATTCAATGAAGTATGAAGATGTATAAGTTATGAGTAATAATAAAGGATTAAAAACTGAATACTTGAAGGAGTGAACAAATTTTAAAAGAGAAATTTCTAGACGAGATGATAATAAATGAGCAATTGAAATCTTAAGTGGATTCCTAGATCCCAAGAGATTGTAGAACTAAACAGAGATCCTAGATGAGATCGACAGTTAAAATAAGGAAGTTTTTTGGTGTGATGTGGAGAAAAAAACCTATGGGTCAGAAAACTGAATTAAAGACTTTATCCTGCAATGGATTGATAATAGTTTAACATGATAATGATAAAATATATTATTATAGGGGACGAATTATCTTCAATAGAAGTGATCAAATAGTTACAAAATACTAGATAATTATGTTTTATACAAATCAGCTGGAAAACAATATCCCACACTGGCACTTTCTTAATTGCAGTTTTTTTTTTAAGAATCTAATCTGAAGATCATATTTTGTAAATTAATTACTTTTTTTAATTAATTTTTTTTTTTTCTTGCTGTCAAATATTTTGATTTTAATTTTTTAACTGCCATATGCTAATGCAGTTTCAAAAAATATTTTAAAAAGTTTTTAATCTTTCATTCAAGGTGTTTAAACCATTTTTCAAATTTATCTTTTAAAATTATTTCCGTAAATTGTATTCAAATTGATATAAGAATATAACCTATAAGGTTCTAGTAAACTATTAACTGTGCAGCGTTTGGTGGCGCTGTTTCTAATTAAAAACAGAGCGTTATAACATTACCGGGCCGCTAGATTTTTTTTTATCTAATAGATCGTATTTTGACATACGGCTGTAATTTTTTTTTTTTTAATATTTAATATATTGTTGTTGTTTGTTTTGGACATAATTATTTTTTTTTTTTGTTTTCATTTGATAAATTTAAAACTATAATGGACAGTTTGACCTTTTTTTTGTATCTCAAAAGTACATAATTTTTGACATACGCCTTTATTGGGGGAGGGGGGGATTTCCATTCTAAATCTACTGTTTCTTTTTTACAGACGTCTTTTTTTTTTTTTTTTTGGATTCGATACATTTCAAAGTATAAGGGACAGTTTTAACTTTTTTTTGGAATATCTCAAATATACACAATTTGCTTTACATACGACTTTCTTTTTTTTGTTGTTGTTGTTACACTTTCTTTTTGAATTATGTTAAAAATGAGGGGGTTTGCTGTTGATTGATTTAGCAAAAAAAATTCAAACCTGTCCGACAAACTCCACCTCAGATGTCCGTATTTGCTTATAAATGAAAAGAATTGTTTGGTATTTTATCTTACATTTATAAATACGGGGTTTTTTTTTTGGGCGGCGTGTTTTGATTTTTTTGTTTTTTTAAATAATAACAAATAAAACGGGGTTTTGATTTTTTTGTTTTTTTAATAATAATAAGTAAAACGGGACTTCTTTTTTCTCTTAGATTTATAAATATGGGTTGTTTTTTTTTTTTGGCGGCGGGTTTTGATTTTTTTGCTTTTTTTAATAATAACAAATAAAACATCAAAAACAAAAAGTCAATCACGGTATTGTTTTTTTAACACATAAAATATGTATGTTAACCGGTTTTGTTATATTCTGTGGATTTATTTATTTATCTTTTTTAAGAGTCGTACAAGTTTGTTAAAGATTTTTTGTTTTCATAACAAATAAAATGTCCGGTATTTTTATTCTTTTTTAACAACAAAAATTAGCTCGGGTTCATTTTTAAAATCTACTTAACGTGCTGTTTATTGATTTAAAACAACCAAAAACCTCTTTTTGCTTCTAAACGGAACGAATAAGTATGTCAAAAGAAGAAGTATTTTTTTTTTTTTAAAAAAAAAAAATCAATCAATCAAGAGATGTCCAACAAACTACGCCGCCCCTTTTTAACACTGTCATTCTGGGTGTTAATTACATGATTTACAGATAAAAATAATCACAAACAAAATACAAATTCTTTCCAGAAAATAAATTTATTAACCACATATGACTGAATTAAATCAACTGTAACGAATGGCAGGATGTTTTGGGCTTGCAAAAATGCAACTGCCTCACTTTCTCTGTTTGGGACGTCCCACAAATATAATAACGTGGTAGACATTTTGTTATTCTTTTTCAACTCTCGTCCGAATCACGACAGAAACGGTATTTTTCCGCAAACAACTCCAATCGTCTGCCAGAGAGCTTGAGAAATTTTATTTTGTCTTTTTTGACCCCCAAAAAAGCCAAAATTAGCAAAAAAAAAATTTTTTTGACAAATATCAATAATACGCTGAAAATTACTAGTACGCAAAAATCTTTCAGTTGGGAAATACAGAAAATCATAAACATCAACAAATAAACACTTGAAAAAGATGACAATGCTCACACTCTCATCTTAAATTCTAGCGACAATACAAATTCTGTCAATATGCATAGGAATTCAACCCGCAATGAAATCAACGGCAAACTATACGATCATAGTATTGTTAGTAGACGTAGTGTTATTGAACGCGGAAGAATTGGCCACGTATTATAACCACTACATACGATCTACTCGTATATTAATGATCACTCGTATATTAGCCGTAGGTTTGGCCGCGAAAGCGGTATAATTTTGTGTTTTTAAACAGAAACAGCGCCAACACAGGCTGTACAGTGAATAGTTTACTAGAATATAAATTAAAAATATGCTTCTTGCACAGGTTTTTTTTTTTTTTTTAAAAAAAAAAAACTTTCAAATGGTGGTAATAATTTTTTTCTAGCTTAAAAAATAAATTTTTAATGATTTCTTTTTTACAATCTATTTTTTTAAAAATTGAGGCATAAAACAGATTTGTGAATTATAATTGATCTATAATAAGAGATTGAATTTCTTATACGTATGAGTGATTCATATTTTAAATATATATATATTGCGGAAATACTGGCAAGAGAATAAAAACCAACTGAAATCTATGAGAATAAATTAACACTATTGTGAATCCAGAGCTTCTATTTTGTTTATAAAAAACAACTGACATTAATTAGGAATTTCTCCTACCTTAAACACAATCATGCATTAATATTCTATTTTAGATGCTTTTTCTCCCCACTAATAAAAATATATGATAAGATTATTTTTAAAAAAATATACAGTATAAACTAAAAAAAAGAAAAATACAATTATTGTATTGATAATCTTTGCCATGTTACATATATTTTTTAAAATATATGTGAGCCATTTCAAGAGACCAAATTAAAATGTGGAACAGATTTACATATTAATATTTATCTTTTGTTGCTCTTTAACAATACTAAAAAAAAAACAGTATCTAACCCAAACTTATTTTGGTAATCTTTTTTTGACTTAAAAATAGTATGCATAATATAATTAGGCAAAGAAATCAGAATTATTAATATTGCTGTTCTATTAATTTAGATTATTATGATAAAAAAAAATTGCCACGTCTAAAAAGTAATATTTATTATTATTAGAAGTATGATTTATGAAAACAAAACAAATTGTATGAAGATTCACTAAATAATTCAAATATTAATACTTAGATCACTCTTTCAAAATGTAATTCATACAAAAAATATCAAAATATGCAACTATAAATCATCTAAAAAACAACTCAAAATATTACTCAATATCTCTAAATATTCTCAATTTTTTCCGATTTACAATAATCTGATACACATGAATAGAAAGCCAATAGCGCCATTTACATGCTAAATTCATTAACACAGGGCACAGATATAAAAAAAAATCTAAAAGACATTCATAATAAAATGAAACAAAGATTATATTTCAATCTACTTTCATTAGTTATATGTAATTTAAGTGATATTAAATAATTCTGTGGAGGAAAAAATAGAAATTACTGTTTTTAAATTGATGTGATAGCATATCGCTTTGTCTATTCATAATGAGTAATGTTCAATTTTGAGTATTTCTTGAGATTCTGGTAGCATATGTTCAAGTCTTATACCTGGTAAAACAAATAAACTTAATAGATTGCTATTAAAATTGCTTTTAAATCCAAAACAATTCTAACAAAATTTTAGTAGAAAAATTTTTTATGAAAAATCTAACTATACTAGTGCAGGGGATTGATATTTTTGAAATGTTTTTAATCATAAATATAATCTGACTTGAAGTAATATGATAAATTCACTAATCACAGATAGATATCCATATCAAATTTTTAGGCATTGTGATCTGTCCTTTAAAAAAACTTATTTTGTAAGACCTGCTTTTAATGAATGATTAAATTGTTGTTTCATGATTTAAAAAAACCACCTATCTTAGAAGAATATAATGATAAAATCCTTCATTTATTTTTTCTAAATATTTATAACTTTTAATATCTATTATTGCAATTATTACTATTATTTTTAATTTATTTCAATTTATGGTCAGCATTTTAAAAAAAAAAAAATTGTTATATTTTAGGAATAGCTTTGTAATATTGTCTAATAATAATATCAAATTTATTTTAAAATCTGAAAAAATAATAATTATTATTATTATAAATACAGATAAATATCAAATTTACTAAGGTCATTTGCTTTCCTTTTAAACTTCCATAATAACTTCAAATGATTATTTCTTGTCATCACTATCAGCCATTTGCAAATGAGTTTGGCCATTCAAATGTATTAGAAACAAGTTTTGTGCTGAATATACAAATCTATCCATGAATCACAAAATATATGGTTATCATATAGATCATGTTTGTCATCACTGATATTTTACGATGCTGGTTCTCAACTTTTTTAATTATATCTTCCCAATGAAAGCAAACAATATTGCACTTCTTTAAAAAAACTTTGACATAATCTTTATAATGTACTGTTTCTCCCATGAAAAACATGCTTAAGTTCAGCAAAAAGTAGTTTTTAAAATTCTTATATCATTCATTGGATTCACATATCCAATCTAATAAAGATTAATTTTAAAATAATACACTCTATCTACTTAATTGTAAAATTATTTTTAAAAAAAACCCATTAAAAACAGAAAATGCCATTTTAAGTTTGATAATTTTATGCAATAATATAAATGCTACTGCATGGAGTCATAATTTCAAAATGCTCATTAAATGCATTTTCAGTGCTGGACAACTTTTCAAAAGACAAATGTCAGAATAATAATACATTAGACAATATATTGATTTTGCTGTAAGCAAAAAGCATTTATACTAATGTACAAAATTATTATAAATATGGAATTTAATTTATATTACATTTAAGAAGTTTGATACAATTATATTAATATTAGTTAAAATAAACTATTGCAGCAAAATTATTAAAGAAATTTTTCATTTTTTGCCTCAATAATTGTCTAAGAAGAGATAGAAAGTTCAAGTAATACGTGCTGAGGAAATATTACTTAATCAGTGAAAAATGGAGAAATGATTAAGTTAGAAAATAACTAGATTATAACTGAATATATGATTGTTTAAAAAAACCAATATACTTAAAACACTGCATTATTATTTCTACAGCACATAATAAAACAATTTTAAAAATTACATAATGTTTAATTCTTTATCAATTCAATAAAAATAAAAAAATTCAACATTTATAATAACAATAATAATAAATTGTAAATAATAACAAAAAGCATTATAAAAGATAAAAAGTCCTAAAAAGAGTAAAATAATTTTATTAACGTAAGTGCAAAAGAGATAAAATATATATATAAATACCTAAGATCATCTACCATATCTGGTAAAACTTGTTTTAAATGTTCAATGTCTTTTATACTGATATTTGGTAAATTTGCATCAAAGGGAATTGGGTTTTCAGTCTAAAATAAAATTTTAAACAAATAAATAGAATTTATACACAAATAAAATTCTAGTGTGCATTTATATAATAGATAAAAAGATTTGGTGGATACAATCAAGTCATAAAAATATTTTATAAAGCTGTTCAAATATTGATATGAATTTTTTGAAAAAAGACCACTTTTTTCTAAATGCTATTAGTAAAATCAATGAAGGGAAAGAGAAAGAAAATGACATTATTTTGAAGATATCATGAATTGGTTTCCAAAAATTATAGATTAAAAAAAAAGTATTCCAGCAATCAAAAATCCTAATTTAATCAGATCACCTCTACTTGGAATTACAAAACTATAAAAACTGCAGAGTAAAATGAAAATACTGAAATGAAAATACAAGAGCAGGTTTCTGCTGTAAAAGTAAGCTTAAATAATCAGGGATTATCAGATGTATATAACATCCTTATTCTTGATATTTGTTTATGCAGGTATTTAGTGATTTATTGTTTTATTAACATTCCTAACTAAGGGAATAAGATGTCTACAGTTAATGAAAAATTAAAAATAGCAAAATATATAATTACAGGACTGGTTTCAGAACTATATAGCTATTGAGGCAGGTTGACTTGGGTTCAAACCTTAAGATGATTTGAATTTCAAATTTTTAGCTTGATAGATAAAATGGAGTTAAAAATAGTTGCTGGGTGTACATCAGCATTTCTTCTAAATTTGAATCCTAGATTTCATTCTTAACGGCAAAAACTAAAAAATGGTCTGAAGATAATGGTTTAAATAGTAAGGATGGGGATTTTATATTGTAATCACTGATTACTCAAGCTTATTCTGGATAATATCAAAGCAGAGAGTTGTTCACGTCTTATCATATAGTTTAAGCTAGATGCTGATGTTTTGTTGTTATTAAAAAGGAAAAAATCAGCTAAAGATTAGGATCAAAGAGAAGGTTCCATCATAATTGCAAACTTATCTCTCATTATTGCCATTAATCTAATTATTTTAATATTTTTTTCAATCTCTCATTACTTCTTTGTTGTTCTTTTTGTCTTTCTATTTGCTCTTACATAAAAAGTTATTCAATAAATAAGTTTCATTCACGTGTAAAAATAACAAAACTTTACTGGAAAAAAAAAAAGATCACATTTGTTGTAGTCTCTTCTTTAAATTACTTTTTCACATAAATATCTTCAACATTAAGATATACATTCCAACACTGCATCAACTTTATGGACATATTAGACCAGTACATTAAAAGGAATCAAAGGTTGTAGAAGTAATTTTCAATTGAATAAACTTTATTTTAAAAAAATCTATTCAGTCAACTGAATAAAACATTGTGCTCAACTCATCACTTGAGTATTAAAATGTCTATATTGCATAATAACTATCCATATATTCATTTACTTCTGTTTAAAACCCTCTAATCACCACTCCAACCTTTTTTATTTTAGGAATATACATTACATACAAACATATCATTCCATAATTAAAACACTTCAAACAATTAAAAGTCTCGTTTTCCTCTTTTCTTTACAAAAACTTTATTTCTTGTATATATATATCCACTTGTTCCAACGTTTCAACTATTTTTCATTTATAGTCATTTCCAAGGATCTAGAAAAAACATATTACATTATAACAATCTCCACATAATAAAACCGAAAAGACCCAAAAAATATAAAAATATATATAAACCCCATAAAAATTAAAATAAATAAAATACATTATTTTATGTTTTAATTTAATTTATTTTTAATATATTTTATTTATTTTAATTTTTATGTGGTTTATATATATATATTTGTGTTTTTTTATACTTTTTTGGGTCTTTTTGGTTTTATTATGTGGAGATTGTTATAATGTAATGTGTTTTTTCTAGATCCTTGAAAATGACTATAAATAAAAAATAGTTGAAACATTGGAACAAGTGGATATATATAATCAAGAAATAAAGTTTTTGTAAAGAAAAGAGGAAAATGAGACTTTTAATTGTTTGAAGGGTTTTAATTATAGTATCCATATATTGATATTATTATTATTAAATAAAATGTGATTACTAATTACTTAATAAATTTTTTAATCATTTTTTAAAATTATCCCAGTGAAATTATTTAATACTAAAATAGATTAACAAATGTATACTTTGTTTTGTTTACAATCACCAAAATTTTTAAAACTTCAAAGCTAACTCTAGGCTAATAATAGACGAGATATGTCTATGTTTTGTGGTTGTCTATATAATTCTCTTTAGAATTATTTAGACTGTGCTAATGTAATAAAAGTCATTTTTAATTTTAATCCACACACTTAATATAGGTGGCGCTAACACTTAACTAGAAACTTGTTAGTATATCATGGTCTTCAATTCTTCTTGTTGATAGTGGTGTCTTCAATCTTTCACAGCCATACACTGCCACAAGAAAGCAAAAACAACTTAAACCTTCCAAGGTAAGCTTTAGTTTAACTCTTAAAGCTTAAATAATCACTTCCTCAATGATTTTAATGCTCATTAAAGGAAATAATCTCCAAACATAAATAATAAAGAGGATAATCAATCTTCAAGTACATTTAATAAAGATGATAACTTATATATAAAGAATTTTCAGTAAACATTATCTTTAGTGATCAGAAGGAATAATTTTGAACTTTTTTCTCCGAAATTTGTTAAAAAAAATTTTTCTCTTGTAGTTTTAAAGCTGGTACTTTGACAATATCTGTAATTATAAACTTGGTCTTTTAACAATATCAGTAGTTGTAAAGTTGATACTTTGACAAAGTAATTGTATGTATGTAATCATGTAACACTTATCATGCAAGTAAATGAAATGTTACATCTTCTGGCTATTCGTGCAGAATTTTAGTGTACATGGCAGTTGATGGAAGAACATCGAACTCCGGAATTGGAAATAAGATGGTTAGCGAGGCGGATGCTAAAGAACAATGTCCTATGTCAGCATGGCAACGAACAGTGTTCACTGGAGAGATTTGCTGAAATTGCAGATGATGTTTCATGACAATGCAGATTATGTCGATGCATATGAAACATAAACTAAGATGTCAATTTGGTATCAGCAATGCCTTATTTTCATTCCTATCAGCTTTCATTCAGGACTCTTTGTAATAGTGACATCATTTTTATGGAATTTGTTATATGTAATGCTAAGAACTATGCATTGTAGTTTGAAATTATTCCACCAGAGCGCTATGTTTAGGCCTGCTAAAGATAATGTTTACCAAACTTTTGTTAACTATAACTGAAATTAATTCACCCAAAAATATTACTTCTACTGTTGATAAATATTTGAAAAATTTTCCTAATCTCCAAATTAATACCTATGTTAATAATGGCAAACAAATGAAAACAAAAACGTCTGCTCCCTCTCCTATAACTGAATCCACTGATAATATAATAATTAAAAATAATAACACACCAGTTTTACTTTACTTTCAATCTGTAAATAATACTTCTAATAAAAATTACTCATACGCTAAAGCATTAAAAGAAATAATACAGAACCTGAAGTCAACATAAACCGGTCATATGAAAATATTACTAATCTTTTCAATATAGCCGAAGTGCAAAACAATTCATTTCTCTCTATCACAGATCAACAAATCAACCAGAAATCACTACAGAACAACATAATAAATATTCTGAAAAATTCATTCACCCCCCCCCCCAATTCTTAAATCTTTTTAAAAATTTCATAATAACAAAACGTTAATTATTGCAATTACCATCGCTAATATTCAAATAATTAAATACTATGGATGAATTTTATAACAAAAAAAATTATCGAGTCTGATATACAAGATCTTCGACCACCCCAATAAAAGATACATAGTAATTGAATTCCACAATATTGCTCAAACGGAATTTTTTTTAAAAATGCCACTTTAATCAATGGGAAAATCTTATGCTATATTAATTAGATATAGATAGACCTATGTTATTATCAGGCTAAATAAAAAATTGTCATGTGAACTTTACCAATGCAGATCTCCAATTACTTCTAAAAAAATATGGAACTACACATCTAATTCCCAATATCTGCTGGAGAAGAAAGCTGTTGTGCCTGCACAGGATTATTTATATTACTCTCAATAAAAATATCTCTCCAACGATATTCAGACATTTCATTCCATTGACTCATCCCCTCTAATAATAACATTTAAAGACATACCTCCAG